>AP025041.1:2564938-2826974 GCA_036186865.1 Eustoma russellianum
AAAAAAAAAAAAAAAAAAAAAAAAAAACACCCTTTACTCATGCGTTCCCCAACCTCACCAAATATAAGTTTGTTGCATACTCTGGTTCTACATCTCTCTCAAAAATTATCAGTCTTTAATAATATATATACGTAACAATCTACGAATTCCTTAAATAAAAATGGTGTCACGATCTTTTACTACAAGTACCTTAGTATTTTACGCACGTCTTGAGAATTAAATTCGAATCGTGTCATGAATAGCACAATACATGTCCGATTTCTATTTACACATTTGAAGTAGTCAATGGCCAAAATAATGGTTGAAAATTCAAGAACTTTTAAGCCACTAGTATTGTCCTAATGATCACACATGGAGAAGCACACCATCAAACAAGTGTGTGTTGCATTTCAAGTCGTTTTCCTTTGGTGGTGGATCACAATCTGTTTGCCGACTTTCATTTTCCCACTTTGCTACATGCATGCTCATGATCATGTTATATACTAGTATATGTAAACAGTGGCGGACGCAGGACTAATTTTTGGGGGGGCAAAATTCACACTATGAAATCACCGTCCACTTTTTCGGACTCAATATACATTCCATCGAAAATCCGACAAAAACTCAATTACAATATAGATATATGCAAATATTATAACATAAAATCTAAACCAACACATCCACTAATCAAAATGCAACAATAATAAGCAACCATCAACAATATCCAACAAAAGTTATTCATAAGCAACATTAACAAGCAGCAATATCCAACAAAAGTTATTAATTTAACGCTCGACATACCTTTTATTTACGAAATGAAGGACGAGCAACAGGAGGGATTATCGGTGGCCGCAAATTCTGAAATTGTTGTATAATGTTTTCATTTGAAATGGTTCCAAAAACTTCCTTCTCGAAGTAACACAGTAAACAGTTCGATAGTAAGTCGTCTCCCAATCGGTTGCACAGATCAGTCTTTATTATATTCATCGCAGAAAAACTTATTTCCACACTTGCTGTTCCGACAGGTAAGATCAGTTCTAACTCGATGAGCCGATATACTAAAGGAAAGTAATTGTGATAATTCAACTCCACCATCTTCTTTGCAAGAACTCCAAGATTAGTATTATGAGAGAATACTTCATTTGATTTCATATCACCAGTGTAACTTTTAAGTTCATGGTTGAGCTCAATTTGATCATTGGTAGTGAAATCGTCTGGATATAACTCACCAAGGTGTAGCAATTGACTATGATCAAAATTTGCAAAAGAATTGGAAGGATCAAGGCACATCACACATCTAATTAAATCTGTGCTGGCTTCGGTGAAGTGTGTATCCATTTCCGTAGCAATGATGTCAATTACCTAGTAACACACATATATCACATATCATGAGATAGTTTTGGGATTAAAAAATAGATACCTTAAATTTAGATAATCAAAAATACAACTGCATCTACCTACCACCTAAATTTTTTCTCCGAGTTGGGGGGCGGCTGCCCCCGTGCCCCCCTTGTGAACGCCCCTGTATGTAAATATTAAATGCCATGTCAGCTACTTTTTATTTATTATTATGGTGTATTTTAAGCCACATAATGTAGATATGAAAATTTCTTTGAAATATGAAAATTTTAAGAATATTTACTGTTACTTTTTAGACAAATTGAAAAAGTAATAAGAATATTTACTATCTTCTATTTTTGTTATTCAAAATTCGATGTCGAGTTTGATAAGTAATTTGCTTGTTGAGTTTGAGCAACAACATAAAATCCGCGAAAATAACTAACTCTGAAATTTTAACGGTCGAAAAACAACAATAAACAAGTCTCCACCACTTTTCTTCTGCTTCTCGATAACCCATTTATCCTTTTGCTTTGCTCTTACTTTCCACTCCCATCCGAAGAAATAGGCGCACCCTTTTGTTTCAAATAAGAAAAAACAGCATCATCAATGTGCTTTTAGCAATGGAAGTCTTCAACAAGCTCACAGAAGGCGAGTTGCTCTTTAACCATAGCTTAGTAATCTGTCGCCATGTTAAAAAGCCCCATCCTTTTGGGATTTTTTATGGCGATAATCCCCTGAATTTTGGCTTTCCTACTTTGTTATTAGACATTACTCTAATGGTCGCCATGACTCGCACTATTCGTTTCCTTCTCAAGCCTCTTCGACAACCTAGAGTCGTTTCTCAGATCCTTGTAAGTTCTTTAAATTAATAACGCTTTAATTTTCATGATATTCATATGAGCTTGTGATAATTTAGATGTAGGTCCATTGATTTAGACTTTTTTTTCTTTTTGGGATTTTGTAGACTGATCCTTTGTTTTGTTCTGTTATTTGTCTCTTGAAGGGTGGTATAATTATGGGGTCATCCGTTCTAGGCAAGAGCAAGAGCTTTCGTTCATATCTGTTCACGGATAACGCGAATTATGTGTTTAAGAACATTGGAATTTTGGGATTCATGTATTTCCTTTTCGTGTCAGGCGTGAAGACAGATCTTAATGTGGTAAAGAATGTAGGAAGAAAACATTGGTGTATAGCAAGTGTTAGTGTTTTTGTTCCTCTAATATGCACGCTTTCCACGGCTATCCCTCAGAGGAATATGATGGAGGAAAACATTGCAAGACCTTCATCAATTTGGGGGTTTTCCTCCTCATTTGCTCTAACAGCATTCCCTGTCATCCACCCCATCATCAAAGAGCTCAATCTTTACAGCTCTGAAATTGGGAGGTTGGCATTGTCCACAGCTGTTGTAACTGATGTGATTGGAATTAATACCATCCTCGCATTTGAGGCAGCCAAGCAAGCAGAAGGAAAACATATTGCTGTTTTGTGGTATATGATTTCCTTGGTAATTTTCATGGCTTCCATATTTGGTGGTTTTAGGCTAGCCATGCTTTGGATTGTTAGAACAACCCCAGAAGGAAAACCAGTCGAACAAATTTATGTGGTTGCCATATTGCTCAGCGTTGTGATTGTGGGGTTCTTGTCAGATATGCTCGGCATAGCCATTGCAAACGGGTCGTTGTGCCTAGGATTGGCAGTCCCAGATGGGCCCCCTCTGGGAGCAACCATTGTCGAGAAGAGCGAGACCGTTATGATGGACATTTTGATGCCATTTTCCTTTTTGTTTGTGGGCTTGATTGTTGATGTGTCCTCACTTGGTAGCAAATGGTCAGTTCTGCAACCAGTTTTTATAATGGCTATAGTAGCTTATGTCACCAAAATGGTCGCAACATTGATGGCTTGTCGATTCTTAAACATGCCCCTCAAGGAGTGTGTTGCTGTCAGCCTGATATTGAGTTTGAGAGGTGAAGTCGAAATTCTTTTGTTCATCCACTGGATGGATTTCCAGGTACTTAAAGAGTTCCCAAATTCCTAGCTTTTCATGCAAATGTAATTGTATATGCCAACTTCTTATGCGTGCTTTTATGCATAAAATAGCAGATTATTACAGTTCCATACTTCACTATGATGGTTCTAACGACAACATGCGTGACCGCAATAGCGACTCCATTGATCAGCTTACTATATGATCCAACAAGACCATACATGGTAAACAAGCGAAGAAACATACAGCATAACCCCCCTAACACAGAGCTCGGAATTGTAGCATGCATTCATGATGAGAAAAACGTGACTGGAATCATTAACCTGCTTGAAGTATCAAATCCATCAACCGGCAGCCCTTTCCATGTCTATGCTCTACAAGTTATCGACATCATTGCACGAGCCACTCCTGTCTTTATTGACCATGAGAAGGAGGAGAAAGAATGTGATCAGGCCAGTTACAGCTCAATTCACAGAGCTTTGAAACTCTTTGAGGAAGCAAGAGGTGATTACATAACCGTACAGCTCTATACATCGATAACCACTAGGCGTAGTATGTACCAAGACATTTGTGAGCTTGCTCTCCTGAAGAAAGCTTCTCTTATTATCTTACCATTTGACAAGGAAATAATCATCAGCACGGGGACAGAAGGTGTGCGTAAAAGAGTTCAATCAATCAATACTGATGTCTTGAAACATGCTCCTTGCTCAGTTGCCATTTTAGTTGACAGAGATCCTTCTCCAAAGAATCTTATTCATGTCTCTATGAGTAGATCCATTCGCTATGTTCTTGTGCTGTTCTTGGGTGGGGCAGACGCTAGAGAGGCACTCAGTTTTGCAGATAGGATGGCTGGAAATGCAACAGTTTCGCTTACTGTGATCCGATTTCTCTCACATAATGACGAGGGAGATGATAAGATGGAAAAGAAACTTGATGATGGACAGGTTACATGGTTTTGGGTGAAGAATGAAGGAAATGAAAGGGTGACTTACAGGGAGGTAACAGTACAAAATGGAGAAGAAACTGCAGCTGCTGTCCGAGCTCTGAGCAGCGATGATTATGATCTTCTCATCATGGGAAGGAAGGATGGTATAAATCCAGTGCTACTACAAGGTTTATCAAACTGGAGCGAGAACCATGAACTAGGTGTAATTGGAGACTATATTGCCTCCTCGGATATATGGAGTAGAGCTTCTGCATTAGTGATGCAGCAGCAACAGTTAAGGGGTTGAAGGGATGAAGTCACCCAATGTACATTTCAGGCATAGCCAACTAGTACACAGGATAGATGATATCATACTCTGGTTTTAGGGCAGAACAAGTACACATTTAACCCAATCCAAGAAGACACATTAGGGTTAGGAATTTCATGTCTAAGCTGGAAGTGTAGGAGTTTAGACAGGCTGGATAAAGGTCCATGTCTTCCGAAAGACTTGGAACAGAAAGATATTAGAAGGGTCCCTAGCTGGGATTGTGTGTGTACAAAGTTGATTTTCCTGCAAATCAAACAATGCACCACTAGCGAGTGTGGTGCATAGGCCAACCCTGGTTTGTACTTCTATGAAGAACATTTTTTTTGCTGATTTTTGTGAAACAAAAGTTGACATTTCAACTGATATCAGCATTTTTACATCCTCCAATATTCTATAGTTTTACATGCAAAAGCATACTCATCATTTGTACAATTTTAATGGAAACACTAACTGGAACGGAACAGAACAGTTTATACACAGTTCACGAGTCAAAATGATCCAACATAGAGCCTAGTTGCATTCTTGATTTCTACCAGCAATCTTTTGCTTATATTAATTTATCTATTTAGTTAACATATTTAACCATAATCGTAGCCTCAACAAGTCAGAACTCTCAAAATGCTAATATTGAAGAACTTCATTTAGCGAACTTTGAGAAGACATGACCGAGGACATAGACAAAATTGAACTATCTCAGACATGAGGCACGTGTTTCAGAATCCTATACTAAGAAACTTGTCAAGACATCAAAAAAATTTGCACAGAAAACTCAACCTGCCATAGAAATGAATCTTGAGCTCCTGTAGAGAACGAACTTTTGACTCACAAATTCTGAGAAACTCAGAAAGTGCAATTTCTTGCCCTGCAACTAATTTCCTCACTACATCAGAAGCATTCCAAGATAACAATGCCTCTGTAATCCTATCACAACGTTCCAAGAGACTAGCAGATGAGAAAAAAATTTTCCAGCATGAAGAGAACTTTACCAGGTCCTTCACTTTCCGCATTTCGAGGGAGCAAGGATAACAGAGTCTCAAACTTACTGCGCTCTATCAATTGCTCATTTAACCATTTCGTTACTGGCCCTCCGTGACCCTTTAAAATAATAAGGTAATATAGTTATTGTTACTATCTTTATTATTGTTATTTCTGTTTCTAATAGAGTGAAGGATACACTATTTCTTGTTGGTAAAAGGTTGAACCCCAATCCAAAAGGCCTCCACTGCCTAGCTCCAAAGAGCTGCATGGAGGATGTAAATCAGGAGTCCAACGGCCTCCTAGATTGAGTGAGATTTTACACAGTTACCCACAGAAGGTGCTCCCGCAAACCAGACCTTTGGCCTGGCAGCAGAGGAACACCCACACTGTGCGCGTCCCTGTATTCGAACTCATGACCTCTTGTTGGCAATCCCCAACCCGAGTAACAACTGGACTATTGCCTGGGGGTAGGATACACTATTTCTTGACTTTGGAATATGATGAAATAAAGCAAAATGACTCGCTAAATTAGCTGCGCTTCTTATATTGTGAAGTACAAGTTGACCGACACAGCTTGATACAATTTTCATTATAGGTCATCGGAAAAACAACCATTGTGTGTTTCTAACACATAGGTATGGTTACATACATCCGACCTTTGATACCTTGACATAGATGAGAGCTTCTAATACAATAAGGTAATGTTGTTGTTACTACCCCTATTGTCTCACATAGACTCTGGATGGAATTAATATATATATATATATATATAGTTACTCATTTGTGTATATATATATATGTATATATATATATATACATAGTAACTATAGAGTTACTCATTTGTATACAGTTACTCGTTCTATCCAAAAAAAAACCATCTACCTTTTATTTTTGTTAATTCCAAAATGTTTATGTACATTTCATAAATACAGTAAAAGGATAGTGGTTAAATTACCAATGTATTCTCATTAAATGTGTACATTTGTAAAACTAATGGCAGCAAAAAGTGCAATAAATAAATTAATAATTTGACTAGTTTTTATTAAATTATGTGTAAGTTTAACATCCACAATATTTTTGAGACGGAGAAATTACTATACCCAACCATGGTAACTATTTATAGACTTACTATATAGTAACCTACATACGTATAGCTACTACATGTAGTGTGTGTGGGTATCTATTACTATATGCAAAGTTCATATGCTATATGGAGTAATAGATAATAATTATGCATACAAACTATCTACTATTAATTATCTACAATTGCCAATAAGGTCTTAACGACTAAAGTTGATATTCTAAAACAAAAGATCTTGATTTAATCTATACTTAAATCAAATCTTCATACACGTAGTATGATAAAATAAAAAGACTATCTAATTTATTATGTTTTTAAGTGCAAATAATCTTCTTTGTGGACATATTAGCTTCCAGTTTCCGAACGTGTCAACAATTGAGGCATTAATTAGCAAGAAAAAGACGTGTTTGTCCCTTTTACTTGCGTTTCTTTCTCACTGTCCCTTCGAAAAGGACTTTAACATGGAATCCTCCAAAAATAGTACACACGTCACATGTAATCCATGTTACTTCCTCCAAAATGTCAGAAGTCGATTTCTAAAATGATATAATAATATTAATTGTGATTCCTGCTTTGATTGTATAATTATCTAAATATCTCTCTGTGGCATAAACCTGTCTAGTCCTAATACACGAAAATTTGCAAAGATATGATTTTGTTTTTTTTTCATTAGAGCTAATAAGTTATAACAACAACATTACCTCATTGCTTTAGAAGCTCTCGCCTATAATAAAATATGGAGAGTCAGATATACGCAACCATAGAGCTTATACGTTATAACATGATATTAAAATTTGCACGTGTTTATGCCTTTATGTTCTACAGTATAAAACAAACCTTCTGTATTTTTATGCTGTAGTGTAATCTGAATGGTCTTAAAAGTGGGCGATATAAGCGAAATTGCCACGTACTTGTTTATTCTATATAGAAATAACAGTAATGAGTCACATGACATGTCGTGTGGTTTGACAATTTTGTGGAATTTGCACTTTACAATCAATTCTCTCGTCCTGTTAATTAATTAGAATTGATTTCTATATCTAATAATTACAAAACTTTGACAGTCAATGAGTAAAAATAGAAGTGTTAAATCATACATAAAACAACTGTTTGTTTGTAAATAATCAAATATAATATATTATTTAGCATAATTGAATCAACCAATCAATCGTACCCTGGAAAATACAGTAAACTCTATCGTTAGGGTCTGGGGAGGACAAGTGGCAGACAAACAATACATTTATCCTAAGGGATAGAGAGTTTGCTTCCGGTGAGACATCCGAAAATATTATTTATCACATTATGAGCCAAAATCAAGAGAAAGACACAAGAAAGAAAAAATACAAATTTTTCTATAAAAATTCATTAGACTATCTTTTACTTGTATAGTATCACGAATTAGAAAAACGCTGATATTTTTATGATAAGTCATAAGTATTCGTATCTTTTTTACTATTATTTTAAATTTTATACTGTTAATGGATGGTATTTACTTACACATAAAACCAGTGATTGCAAATTTTTTTATATATATCCTATATATTTAATGGATCGTAAAGTCATATTTGTTCTAATACTATTTTTAAATTCGTTTTATTTTTAAAATGTTATGATTGGCATATATTAATTAGCAGCACGATAATAAACGGAAGAAAATAGCATAGAACTTAAAGAAAATCTCCAATTATCACTTCCTCCGCTTCTCAAGGCATGATAGATATTTAATGCAGAGTTGGCTTTTCTGCGACACGTGACCTTTATTTATTTCTCTTTATTACCAAACCAAACGCAGCCCTCTCCCCCACCATCTCCTAACTACCACCGCCGTTGAACTTCGCTTCACGGAAACCGCGTCTTCCACCATCTTTCCAGTGTCTACTTCCTCACTTATCCGCTCCTTCCTCATTAAATCTCTCTCTACTTCCCCTTCATCTCTACTTCCATTCCCACAAACGTTAACCTCAGGAAATTTCTTTATTCGTCAATGGCGGAAAACGGAGAAGAGAAGTTGATTGCAGTCGCACGTCACATAGCCAAAACACTTGGTGGTCACACTGACAACATGACGGATGACGATATACTTAAAATCTTCTCCAATTTCGACGGCAGACTCGCCGGGAAGTTGACTGACAAACTCGCGGACGAGTTTGACCAACCCCGTGCTGCTAATCTTGAGCAGACTCTTAGATATCTTGACCGCCAGATCTCTAATTATGTTTCCGCCGACCATCCGATTTGGTCTGACTCTCATGATGCAGCTTCTTTTCTTGAAGCTGTCGATGAATTAATCGGCTTCGTCCGAGATTTAACGCCGATTGCGGTGGATAAGTCGGTTTGCTCTTGCCTTGACCGCGCCGAGGAATTGTTACAGAAAGCTATGTTTCGGCTTGAGGAAGAGTTTAAAACCCTAATGGAGCAAGGAAATGAGTCCTTTGACCAGACCGGTGTGACGGCAAACCCTAATTATTCATCTGATTCGGATGAAGAAGGATTTGACGGGGCGGATAATGAAATTCCGCTGGCGCATCCGTTGACTAATTACGATATGATAATAGACGCGTTGCCTTCGGGGGTGATCGACGATCTACACGAGATCGTGAAGCGAATGGTCGCCGCCGGGTACGGCAAAGAGTGCTCGCATTCTTACAGCATGTGCCGCAGAGAGTTTTTGGAGGAGAGTCTGTCGAGATTGCAGTTACAGAAGCTTAGCATTGAAGAGATCCAGAAAATGCAGTGGCCAGTGCTTGAAGACGAGATAGATAAGTGGATTAAAGCTACTAATGTATCCCTCCGTGTACTCTTTCCCAGTGAACGCCTCCTCTGTGACCGAGTCTTTTCTGGATTTTCCTCCGCTGCTGATCTGTCGTTTATGGCGGTCTGCAGAGGTTCCACTATAGAATTACTAAATTTTGCGGACGCAATTGCAATTGGGAGCCGGTCTCCCGAGAGATTATTTAAGGTTCTTGATGTTTATGAAGCTATGCGGGATTTGTTACCGGAATTTGATTTAGTGTTCTCTGATCAGTACTGTATGTTGTTGAGAAATGAGGCTATGACGATTTGGAAGAGGCTTGGGGAGGCAATAAGAGGGATATTCATGGAGTTAGAGAATTTGATCCGTCGGGATCCAGCTAAGGCTGCTGTTCCTGGCGGTGGACTTCATCCTATTACACGTTACGTGATGAATTATCTGCGTGCTGCTTGTAGGTCTAAGCAAACTCTGGAGCTAGTATTTGGGGAGACTGTTGCAGCCCCTGTTAACGGGGACTATGGAAAAGGAGACGATAGAGTCTTGTCATCGTCTTCCTCCCTTGGAGTGCAAATGGCCTGGATTATGGAGTTGCTGGAGAGTAATTTGGAGGCAAAATCAAAGATTTATAGGGACCCTGCTTTGTGTAGTGTGTTTAGGATGAACAACGGGAGGTACATTGTTCAAAAGATGAAAGATAGTGAATTGGGGTCACTTCTGGGAGATGATTGGATCAGGAAGCACGCAGCAAAAGTGAGGCAGTATCAAGTTAATTATCAGAGAAGTTCATGGAGTAGGGTGCTTGGGGTTCTTAAGGCGGAGAATGTTCCCTTGTCTCCCAGCAAAGCGTCAAAGAACTTGAAAGAAAAGCTCAAGTCTTTCAATTCCTTGTTTGAGGAGACTTGTCGAACACAATCCACATGGGTGATTTTTGATGATCAGCTTAGGGAGGAACTGCGGGTTTCAGTCACTAGTAACTTGTTGCCAGCTTACCGCAACTTTATTGGGAGGTTTCGATCCAGTCCAGAGTTGGGCAAGCATGCTGATAAACACATTAAGTACAGCACGGAGGATATTGAATCTAGGATTAGCGAGCTATTTTGTGGGAAGAAATGAGAACAATGAACGCAAGTAGTTCTGTTCATAGTATTATCTGTAATTTATTGTGCATTATGACCGCTTGTGCCTGTAATCCAGGCGATCTGCAGCCGTTCTTCAGTTGTCAATCTGTTCGGTTGTCAACCTGTTTGTATACAGCATGCTGTTTTGGTGTATAATACAGAATGAACGATGTCTATTGTACATTGTTGCTTCGATTTTGGAATTCTTATTCACTTGTTTAAACTAATGAGACACCTTTTGCTATCTGTTTATGAGACAACTTTCGCCATCATTCTCACTTAGTACCAGTAGGCATATTATCAATGCATATTGTAAGAGTAAATGCCAAGATACTGTGGTACTTGCACCTGTATGTAGCTGCAATGTTTTATGTAATGGTATTACTCTTCCATTTTGTGTTGTTCCTGCATTCCTTGAGCAATGTTTGTTAAGATACATCTATATTTTTGTCTTAGGAAACACACTGATTAATGTCGTGTTTGTATAGATATGATATTCGTACACAAGTAATTGTATATTCTAAGGCAAGTCTCTTTTTGTAATACTTCATCTGTTGAATATCAAATTTTGATCCTTAAAATTTACAAGAAGCCAAATACACCTGGTAATAAGATCGTCAGGAAATGGCCATCTACGAGAACTTGGGAAGAAGTTCCTTTATCATTTGATCAGAGAAGTAGCGATAGAACGTTTGAGTTGGATGAGTAGAATCCCAAAACAAGTGAGCGGAAGGATCAATACATACTGGGGTGATGGCGCTACACAGGGGTCCTGCTTCTAATGTTCCAGTTCCGCAACACCCTCTTCTTGTATCCGCTAACCCTGCAAATCCGGCAGTTGATCCTCGATGAATTAGATAAAAGACATGTAAAGAGAGGCAATCCCATGTTAAGAGTGATTAGATATTGCCTTTTCGTTTCAAAATTTTCATTTATAAAGCGTTATTTTACTGTATTACTAGTTACTCCTATTCTCCGTTATGTAGACGAGGAGTGTATGTTGTAAAACATGTGTAGTGTAGAAAAGAGAGGCATTTGACAATAACACGAATTGAAATTCTTACCATAGTTTTGGGGGTTGTTGAGCATGTCCAAGAGATGAGTGTAGATATCTGAGTATGCGATCTTGGTTTCAGGGAGTGTTTCCTCTAACCTTGAAAGCAACTTTACGAGCTTTTCATTGTAAGATATAGCATCCGAATTCTGGTTTTGTATGCATTGTCCGAGTACAGGGGACTTCAAGATCCTTTGAATGGGTAGACACCCAATTGGAGGAAGCCCAGATACCACCATCTTCCGGCAGCCCAAGTCATACAATTCCTGTTAGTTAATTGCCAAGTAACTTTAGTTAGCTGCTTAAAGGTAAACTCCATGAGAGAGGGGGAAACAGAAAAAAAAAATATAGATATATTGAATTTGTCTGCAAACAAGGCGATAATGAAAGCAGCATCCTGTAAATTAACTAATTGGAGTTTCAACAAAAACCCATGGTATTTGTTTAATGTTTGAAAGACAATATAAAGAAGGCCAAAGTGGGCTTCAAAATTGTACATTTATGACATGCGTAGATAAAAGGAGCGACAGAAAGATATATGTTGGTTGACTCCAAGGCACATGTTGAAAGTGTATATAAATGAAATTGTTACTGTGAAATGCGATATTTGTCATTATTCTTCACTTTCAACTATTGATATTCTACAATAAAATTGCTACTATCACTTCCTTAAATTACACCATGCAATAACCTTTTGAATTTTAAATCGCTTTTCTATTCTATATCTGACTTCAACATATCAGCGTTTAAAAGTATGTTATAGTTATTTAGTAAATACAAACAACCTATGAAGTGTGAGTTAATGTTTTTAGTAGTTACAAACATAGCATTAGTAGAAAATAAACTATAAGATTTCAACTTACGGCAATGATGGACACAAATATTTGGAAAGGTGAGATACATACACTACGTGCAAAAGCAGCACACTTGGGCCAATGATTTCCACGGAAGGAGTTAAAAACAAAAACCTTCAAAAGAAGACCAAAAATTGAATGCATTGGCCCCATAAAGATGGGATATGAAGTAACAAAATAATATTTTCCCATTATACCTAACATATGTGTATATGTATATGGCAACATACATTCGGCCTCTCATGTCTTGTCTATGACAGGAGCCTCTAGGTCAATTGGATAATGTTGCTGTTGTTGATGTATATAGCTGCATTAGAGATTAATTACTTACCCGATTCTTGCTGAAGCCACCATACATATAACTCAAAAACAAAATGCCAGAGAAAAGCCATAAAGAGGGCGATAACCTTAATAAAATTCTGAAGCTTGGACTGCAAGAAATCTTGGTACTGATCAACATTGAACTGAAGCCTTCTTGTTGGAATATCGTAAAAATTAAACACAAAATCATTGGTTCCAGCACTAATAATCACCAAAGCTCCTTCAACAATATCACTTGCATTCTTCTTTCCAACTATTTTCACAAGCCTTCCTATATATTCCTTGAAGTAATAAGTTTGTCTTGATAAAGGGATCACACCGGAGAAAGCAGTCGTCAGCTCGTCGTAACCGGACCCGGCCGACGCAAAACTAACGCCGGTCAGCAATTCAGTGTCTGATAAATTAGGCTCCAAGAAAGGCGGTACAGTTTCCTTTAGGCCTAAAAAGGAAGCAATGAAGTCTGGCACGAGTTTTCCATTGGAAAACCTGCCTGTTGGGACCCTGCCAGGGAAATCCTGACCGTAGGGGAGATGGTTGGCCCTAAAACTTGTTAGAATGTAATTGTTGTTTCCTGTATCAACTGTTGAATCACCAAATATGAGAATTGCAGGGAACTTTGGCAATGGCTTTTCATTGTCAGGAGTTGCAATGGATGTGCCAAAATTAAAGAAACTGAATAATGCAAAGAAAATTAAGGACATCATTTTGGTAATGGTAGCTTTATAAATTATATGAAGGATTTATATAGATAGATTGAACACATGTAAGTGATGCTTGAAATGGAAACAAGTGTTTTAAGTGTTGGAAGATAAGAAAACTCAATTTTAATTAGGTGAATAAAGAAACATCAATTTGGAATAGAATTCCAAGATCAATTGTATTTACATTGAATCATCTCCTTTCATTTATTTGAAGATTCATGTACCTGAGAGTTAGTTAATCATATATACATCTATGGATTTTTTTTCTTGTTTAAGGAATACACGTGTATGGTTAATATATTCCAAATACAAATATGCGTGTGTACATGAATGCGGTCCGGTGTTAATTGAGATTTAGTTTTGATCTTACTTTCCAAGAATATCTCATATAAATAGGCAGCTTCTTATTGTGTTTAAAGACAAGAAATTTTATACAATATTCTTCTTTATTCTCATTGCATCGTTTTTTTTTAAAAAAAAAACTGTGATACTTCTCATGTTTATTGTAGTGAAGAAATTCGATATTAGCTTATTCACAATTTAATCCATTGTATTCTAGGAGTCATATATATATATATATATATATATATATATATATATATATATATATATATATATCCCTGCAACACTCTACTAACAGGAATTACAAACTTTTGATTGTTGTTTCTAATCTTATTTTGTTTTCTATGTATTTTATTCAGTTTCATTATTTTTTGTTTCCAATTATTTATTAGTGTAATCGATTTCTTTTAACACAACATGTTATTAACACTAAGTCGATAGTCTTAGTAGTCAACCGTTTCAATATCTATTCTTTCAATTACTGTTCTATGAATATGGGTAACTAATTATAATACCTGAAACAATCTATAGAGACGGGAAGCATTTATGTAAAAAAAATACGTTTCTGGTACATTAGACTACTGCATTTGCATCGAGTCTGGAAAAGGGCAGGATCGCTTCGCAATTTAATGTACGCAGCATTATCTTAAAACTTGTGAAAGAGGCAGTTCCGGAAGCGTTTATGTATGAAAGCCATATCCTTCGAGACAAAGTTTGATTACTCGCTTGGAATTATTCCTTAGTTTCCATTGACCTATACATACAGGGGTGATTTGTATGATCATAGTTCACAGGCATGGGTATACAAGCTTGGGAAATAGGAAATGTATGTCTCTGTTGCATGCTCACAGTGACCGTAAAGGGAAGTTTGGCCACCTTCACAAGATGACATTTCACTAATTTGCAAGCCACTGCATCTTTCTTACACTTTGCCATAAAGTTAATTGAAGGTAAGATTTGTATCGAAAACAATCTTGTTATTACTGATGAAGTAAGATTGTACATGTGACTTGACCTCAAAACAAAATGAATGCGACACGTTTCTTGAAATGGTTATTAGATTCACGTCCTTCTTTTCGGTAGAGGAACTATGTACTAACAAGCAACTCTCTTTTTAATCGACTACTAATTGCAGTTGATATACAGTTGGTTTATGAAACTAGGTATCAACAATAGATAAGAAGTGCTAATTAAAAGATGCAAATATTGTTTAAAGATATGGTCTAAATATACGCATCTTTTCCATTTATTAGGTAACTTTTTATTGCAAGAGGTATGTTACGTGTCATTGGCTCCACTCATGTGCACGTAGACAGGTAGTTGGATGGAGATCTTTTAGTCATAGTTCATTTCTTGGCCAAGTTAATAGGATCATGTGTCATATATATAACTATTTACAAATTTAGAAAGAATAAAATATGCATGTCATTGCTCCTAATACATGGACTAAAAAATAGACATGCAATAGGTTAAGAAATATATGTTCATGCATTTCTGTGTATATTTGTGTCGAGATTTGGAACGCTTCAAGGAACCCGATCCATTTCTAATAACTAAATAGTTAGTGGTTGTTCTTTAAACAATCCATCACTATAATGGAACGAGTGTAGAATGACGTGAGCCTCGGAAAGCCTTTACCTTTACCTTCTTATAACTCTTTTTTTGTTTTTTTCAAATTTCTCGTATGAGATTTGAGTTGACCTAATATAAGTCAAAATATGAGACCTCCAATCACGCAACGCCACGTGTATAAAGGGAAGGAGTCTTTTTCTTTAAAAAAAGTAAACATTGGGCCTTTTATATATGTAACGTCGCGTGATATCAGGGTTTAGGGTTAGGGATTTCATTAATTTCCTGATCTCATCCGCCAATTTATTCCCTCTTTCTTCGTCGGCAACGCTCTCTTTCCCCTGAGCTGCCTTTTGGTTTTACATATTCTTTCCTGAATCTTAGGGTGAGAGTGAGAGGTGCATATGAAATTTGATGAAGTTTCAATACCGAAAATTATGTTATAAATCAAGATTTGAAGGAGATGCTTCAGTGGTGAAGTTCGTTTTGAACCTTTTCTTCACATCGTAAGTTTCCTGCTATTTTACATGTTTCCACTTGGTTTGGTAACTTCAGAATTTTTTTCCTTGAAAAAAAAGGACGTGGGATGATAAAAATCTTGAAGAAAGAGGAAGCATACAACAACACGAGGAATAGAAGTAGTTTGTCCAAGTGGGATGAGCAAGCGTAACATGAATCCATTGAAGGAAGCACTGAGATAGAGTAGAGCTGCAAGAGAAGGCGCGAAGTAGGAGATGCTAAGGGATTGTCTCTAAAAAAAAGAAAAAATATCCTCTGGGTCCTCCTAAATCGGCCGGAGAGCATACTACATGGTCGACGCTGTTTACAGGCGGGCCCTTGATTCATAAGGAGCAGAAGGTGTTGTTTGAGAAGAAAAGTAGGAGAAAATGAGAGAGAGAGAGAGAGAATGGTGAAGATTGGAGCTTGGGGGCATTGGTAATGGAGTTTGAAGTGAGAGATTATGATGGTTGGACAGGAGGAAGGAGCGGGAAGAGGATCGGTTCAGATCTGAGAGTTGAATCAAAACCTCAAATCATCCTGTCGGTCACATGTACAAAATCAGTTTTTTTTTGATTTTTTTTTTAAACAGATGCTTTTATACACGTGGCGGCGTGTGATTAGAGACTTCATATTTTGATTCATTTTTAATCATGTAACGACGCGTGATTAAAGACTTTATATTTTAATTCATTTTTAATCTCATCATATCTGAACCGAAGAGGATGGTGATAATTCATATTCTGTTTTATCCGGTCACTGCTCAATTTTGTTTTTTATCCACTCGATCAAAATGAAGAAACAATTTTCTCTACAATAGATTAGCTTTTAATTGGAGTACAAACAACATCAACATATTAGTGAGTCAACATTTTTATGTAAAACGCAACTCTATCTAAAGGCTCTTATGAAAACTAGTTCAATGGTACTATTTCTTTCATCAAATAGACAAATGTATGACACTAGAACCTAAAAAGCTAGATAATAATGGAACAAAAGAACTTCAACGCTGATTTGTTTTCATTGTATCAAAAGGTTGTTTCCCCAACCCCAAGGGCCCCCTACGTCGGTCCAACGAGGACGAGGCAGCTGGGAGGATTGTAACACAAAGTTGGAGTCCCATGGAGTAGCAAAATGTGGATCAAGAAACTACTTTAAAGTACAACTCCAAGAATTATCTTTGTAACACAAAATTGCTCCTTAATTTGGGAGAGTATTCAATTGGTGATCTGCACAAAATGAGGAACCAAGCCAGGCTATATAGCACAAAATTGCGCAACGCCGCCATCTATGATATTTTCACTTCCAAACCATGTTCTATCAGCAACCAAATAAATTATCTCCCCACAAAATTTGCTGGACTGCTTGGATAATCAAAACAAACATGCAAGATAATAAGGCATGTTTGCTGCAGCTGGACTATATACAATAAGCCCCATTGGGCCAACTTTACATTTAAAGTTTTCCTGGCTAGTACTCCCTGCTCCCTGCAGCTGGGCTGCGAGTAATTTGAGCATTGAAACTCTGCCTAATGATGCTCTCAGCAGAAGAAAGTGGCACTCGAGGCAATTGTTGCTGAACCACCAGAACTGAGAACGGAAAATCTGAAGTAGCTAATATGTCTCCAACTTCACCAAGTTCGTGGCATTCACCCCAATCTCCAAGCCCTTGTGTAAGAGGTGAGTCTGGTGAGTGCTGTCTTCCAACAATGCATAAATCACAAGACCCATCCAAAGATCGAAGAACCCGTGTAGTTCCTACTGCATCTTTTGCTATTTCTTCCTTGTAAATGACCCTTTCATTTCCAATTGTATTAGCTCTAAAATGCTTTATCATTTCTGCATCAATGTTATTCTCAATAATATCAGCCTCACTTTCTACCATGTTGCTGTCCACTAGTCTCAACCACAAAAATGTTATCCCTATGTATGGATTTCCAACCATCCTGCTGGCATATGCAAGGGCTTCACGGTCATCAGCACCCCCCAGAAACAGGACAGTGACATGAAACAGGCTGGTTCCAGTTAAGATAGATTGGCTTCCTGAAATTTGGCCGCGATCAACTAGTATTGCTACTGAGCAAGGGGCTTTGCTAAGAACATTTTGGTTTACCATTCTGATAGCTGGTAAGTTGGATCCAATAGTTCCATCAATTTCCCACTGCTTATGGAACGGTAAGATCACAATATTTGCTTTTGTGTCAGCAGCTATTGTGCAGACATCACTGTGCATGCTCTTGTATGGTGCAATTGAAGTAAAATGCTGCAAGGCCACCGCCCCTTTGTATTTCTGTGCGAAATAATTGAAGGCTTTAGAGATATGCTCTGATCTGCTGCGCATGGACGTGAGCCTGCCCTTGTAGACATTGTGCTCAAGCACCGCAGCAGCTCTACCTTTGAGCTCCATAAGATTTAGGATGAAAACAGTAATGGGATTGGTTCTTGTAGGATTCGTCGCTGCAAGGAGATTTATTAGTGTTGGGACATTATCTTCATTATGGATGCCAACAAGTATCCTAAGGTGGCTTTTGGGATTTGAAAATAAGATATTGTTTGTCTGTGAGCCTGAGTATCTTGTAGATGGATCATAGAGGCGGTGTATCAGAGGCCTTGCAATTGCTGTTGTGACCATCACTGAGATTAACAGAAGTGCATATGCTTCATTGTTTATGTTCTGTAAGTACAAAAATAAAAGTAAAAAATAAAGAATAAAACACACTTTGTCACAATAAATGAGGAGAAGATAAAGCAAACTCATGCACTGCAAGGATGCAATAGAAAAAAGACAATAGGAGATCAGAACTTTAAGGCACAGGATTAAGCTATAAATAGCTACTCTAACCTAATTAGCATAACAACATCTAAATCTTTTTTTATTTCCAAAAAGATTTTTGCTTTTAGGCTCAATGCCTCACACTTGTGAAAATTTGCGACGAGAACCATGTGCTAAGAACGTCATCTTCTATATGAATCATTTTACACTTTGGTAAAAGGTCATTTAAGACTGTAGTATCAGTAAAACTGAAAGGTAGAAGGCCATCTCTCAAAATCATCACTGCAGATTAAGATTACTTTTAACAGCCCTAATAGTTTTTTCTGTTTATGAGAAACTAGAATAGGATCAAACACTCAGCACATTAAGGAAGATTCCCAGAATAATCCTATTCTTTGTCAAGAGACTACATTAGACTCTTCTACTCTTTTTAGTATGTGTGACATCACTTCTACTAAACCTGATATCAATGTCCAGTCTACATGCAAAATAAGTCTTCCTAACTAAGTCTTCCTATTCCTAACCTGATATCATTAAGCCAGCAAATTGGTTTCTAAAAAGAATGAATAATTCTTAGTTTTTTAAGGCAATCAACCAATGCATCAATAGAATGCACAAGGCAGAAAAGAAGACATTTTGCTGGATAAAACCCACCACCCACATCATTAATTAGCTGGGAACACTACATTTCAACACATCTAACAATTCTATAAGGATAGTCTCATTGAACTACACAGATAAACACACACACGTGTGTGTGTGTGTGATGTATCGATCTAGAAATTGTTAAAGGAAATCATAGTTTAACACAGTATATAGGCGAAAGAAATCTACCCCAGCCTCCTTCAGCATGATGAATACTGAAATTTCAACAACACCTTTGGTGCTCATAATTAAGCAGAGAGATATTGCATCCCAGAAAGGCAGGTTGCAGAAAAGCCCAGTGATGAGAACGCCCAAGAACTTCCCTATATATATCAGAATTATGATCAAAGCAATGGCTGCTTCAGACGATGATCCGTGTAAAGACGTAAAGTTCAAGGACAAACCAGACACTGCTAGTTTAGCTGGTAGTAACAAGCCGGTGCAAATAGTATCAAGCTTTTGCACCAAAGATGATCCCAAAGGCGGCCCATCAGGGATAGCTATACCGATAAGAAACAAACTAAATCCAGAGGTCATCCCAAAGGATTCAGCACAAAACCCACAAAACAAGGTTGCTACCACTATGAATAAGAATTGGCTTTCCTTTAAAGATCTTCCTTCTGGTATCCGCTTAGCCATTTTTAACATCAATGGTCTGACTGCAAAAGTTAGGAAAACACCTAAAAACATATTCCACCCGAGGGATGTGAAAAGTGCCCAACGGTTTTTCTTTATGGCAGCGAGGAGTGTGCTAAGTGACACGAACAAGACATAGTAGCAAAGATCATTGACCAATGCGGCAAAAGAGGCTAAACGTCCAAGGTCAGAATTGAGAATGTTAAGGTCGGAGAGAAGGCTAGTTATCCCAGGAAATGAAGACAAACAACTCACAGTTACTACAAGAAAAAGGGCCTGGATGGAGCTGTCTAACACCACTAAATGTGGAAGAATAATAATACTAATTACACCAAGAATGAAGGGCACCAAAAAACTTGACAACCCAATTAATATGGCACTCTTGCCCGATTTTCTCATGGAAGATGGATCCACATGTATACCCAATATGAAGAGATGAAATATAAAACCTACATCTGCAACCGTCTCCACCACCATTTTTCCTCCTGGACGAAGACCGATGCTTTTGATTTTCCCCAAAACTGATTTCCCCAGTATTACACCAGCCTGCATGACTCAATAAAACGAACATGGAATTAGAGACAGCCCAAAAAGGAAAGAGAAGAAAATCAAACGGCTTGATACAGAAAATCAGAGGAGGGAAGGAATTAACTTACAAGGAGTTGAGCATTGAGCATACTTTGTTTGAGAGGTTCCATAAGGAAGTAAATGGATCTAGAGAGCAAAAAAATTAGAGCGAGATGGAACAATACATTGGGGAGGATGAAAGAAAAGGGGTCACCTCCGTACCAAATACACCCTCGAGAACTGATCATATGGGAAAATTGGCATACTAAACGTTCTTGATTGTAAGGCCCTTGGACATATCCAGAAGCCGAGAATACCCTTTTCGATGCCATGTTCTTTATTTTGTCCATCGGAACGTGAAATGCCGCTTGGTAGGTTGAGGATCAGGGGCGGCACAATCATGGAGATGGAAGAACAAGGTGGTGGAGGTGCAACACAAATTTTACGCTACTTATTTAACTAATGAGATGCAAACAAACGGTGAAAGCAAAATAGATGTCTATATGCATTACATACATTTAATTGATCAATACACAATTAATCATATTAGATCTGCATCAAACACTATTCTAAAATTTGTAGGAGGCAGAAATGGTTCAGCGTGTGAAGTGGAAATTACTTGCAGTAATCCTTCTCTTTCCTCCAATTTATTTTGCTCACTTATGGTAAGGGAAGATTACACTCTCTCTTTCTAAAAATATGGTACTCTTGATTTTTAAAAAGTATTACTTTCTATTTAAAAAAATCAATTTACTATATTTTAAAATACACTATATTAAAAAAATTAATAATGTATTTAAGACACAGGAGTAATATACACATATATGTACAGTTGGTATATATATATGGAATGGATAAATCCCCCTTTAACGTATAAATTGTAAAAATGACAATATTAATCCAATCAACCTCAACGCTAAAAAATGTATCGGGAAACTTTAACGTTGAATTCAACGGCCTTATTCGAAATCTCCGCCAAGCTAACAACTTTGTACAAAGTTCTTCCTCCCAACCCCCAACAATATTTAAAACTGGGTTAATTTGGATGCATGCCCTCTTCCATCTGCTTCCTCTCGCTACCCATTTCCTCCGCTCGCATCTTCACCCTTTCCTTCTCTGAATTGAATCGCATTTCGTCGAACGCGATGTATGCATCATCACTGTTGCTGCCTTCTTCAATTCCTCTCGAGAAGAAGCCCGCTTTAGGGAATTCGGAAGCTTTTCGGTGTTCCAGTTATTCGGGTTTCAAGAATGGGATCAGTAGGGCTTTTAGACTTCAAAAGCTGGAGAAATCTAGGGTTTTCATGAGCGTAGCTGTTGGATCTCAGGCTACTGTTTCTGATGCTTTGTTTGATGACTATAAGCCCACAAACGCCTTCTTCTTTCCTGGACAGGTCTGATTTCTATTCCCGATCATTTGTCTCATTTAATTCAATTTCCATGGTCAATTATCAAGCTTTTTTTTTTGCTCCTTTTTGTCAATTGAGCTTGAAAATTCTTGTTTTGTAACGATTTAGTTGCCAATGAGCTTGCCTCAGTTATCCGAAAGATGGTGAAATTTAGATTATTGTTCAAGATTGTTCCTGCTGAAAATACTTTTAGACACCTAGTTAATGTGCATTTTCATTCTGAGTGGTTCACACTTTTGGAGTTTTTCTTTTTCTTCCTTTCTTTCTTTCATTTGACTAAAAACATTTGGAGTTTTAACTTTTAAGTAATGCCGCTTAAAGTTTGCAATTAATAATGGCGCTTGAGGAAATTTGTTCTGCATTTGTCAATACATATGACTGACTTTATTATATAGCAATGTGTGATATGATACTATTGCCTTATTACTAACACGGACTATTGGTTGTCTAGGGTGCTCAAGCTGTTGGGATGGGTGCAGAGGCTCAAAAGGTGCCTGCTGCTGCTGATCTATACAGCAAGGCAAACGATGTATTAGGGTAATAAAGAAAATTCCTTTCTGGTTTGTCTAGATGACTTGAAATCTGAAGTATGTGTGTTATATTCTGCATTTATTATGAATCTTATTTCTTCCCTGAAGGTTTGACCTTTTGGAAATTTGCCTAAATGGACCAAAAGACAAGCTAAATTCCACCGTCCTGAGCCAGGTACCTTTTATCTGTATCTTCAATTTTTTTCAAAATGCCTATAATCTACTTGTAGTTCTGAGGATGGAGATACAATACTACTTGGCACAAGCAGTTGTCTGGTGTAATTTTTTTTTTAAAGAAAAGGACTTGCTGGAGTCTTGGATTTAATGGAAACAACTGCTCTCTGAATAACGTAATATGCAATCCAACTTTTTAAGCAATTTAAATGAAGTTAACTGCAACCTCTATGCATGTCACCTGCTAGCCTTTTTTAAACAAAATAATTATAAAATGGGTTCATGTATATTACCATAACACTTATCAATTGACAAATAATCTAACAACCATAGATAGTCTGCTATAGATAAATAAGACCTGACAAGAAGCACTTCATTGTTTGCGGTTTCAAAGTATTTTGACTAGATTCTAATTTTCCATATGTGCAGCCAGCTATCTATGTCACAAGCTTAGCTGCAGTTGAGGTGCTCCGAGCTCGTGAAGGAGGGCAGCAAATAATTGACTCTGTAGATGTGACCGGTGGACTGAGTTTGGGAGAGTACACTGCTCTTGCATTTGCTGGGGCTTTTAGGTTTGCTGCTTGCCTTAAAAGTGATTATTTGCTTTGTTTCTGATACCTCGTGGATGGCACACGATTTCCATTTGGCATTATTACCTCTACCTTATCGACCTTTTTATTTTACATGCTAGGTGAAACAAATATGCAACTAGGTGTGACTCTATTCCCAAAGTACTTGTTTTAACCCTGTGTGTTTCTTATCATTCAGCTTCGAAGATGGGCTCAAGCTGGTCAAGCTAAGGGGTGAAGCCATGCAGGTAATACTTTAATAAACTACTGTTAGCTTAGAAAATTGTGGCTGAGCAAGTAGGCGAACCTATTTTTGCTGCTTCCTCCAGGATGCAGCAGATGCGGCAAAGAGTGCCATGGTCAGTATCATAGGACTCGACTCAGAAAAGGTGCAGCAGCTCTGCGATGCAGCCAATGACGAAGTTGATGAGGCCAATAAAGTCCAAATTGCAAATTTCTTATGCCCTGTAAAATACCGTCCTTTGTTTTTATTGGCCTCTTCGTTCTGTCTGATTAACGATCTAGAATGTTAGCCTGCCATTCATCCATTACAAATTCATATGAACAGGGAAACTATGCAGTCTCTGGAGGTGTTAAAGGTGTGGAAGCTGTTGAAGCCAAGGCCAAATCCTTCAAAGCTCGAATGACGGTATTATCTTTCTCCTAAATTCCGGCTTCCCAGTATCCAAAACTATTTTGGAATGATAAAGCTTCATATTTACCATCCTAGGTGCGTCTAGCTGTTGCCGGTGCCTTCCACACTAATTTCATGGAACCAGCTGTCTCCCGATTAGAAGCTGCTTTAGCTGCAACTGAAATCAGAACTCCAAGAATACCGGTCATATCTAATGTAGATGCACAACCTCATGCAGATCCAGACACGATCAAAAGAATATTAGCACGTCAGGTATGTACCGTTACCAGTTCCTCATGTTGATGGAGCAACTGATTAACCTGGAAACGAATGTTATTAATTTGATTGTTTTGTCTAATAAACAACTCAGGTGACTTCTCCTGTTCAATGGGAGACGACAGTGAAAACTCTCCTGAGCAAAGGACTTCAAAAAAGTTACGAATTAGGGCCCGGAAAGGTAATAACAAATGAAAAATAGTAGCGTCTCATAATAGCATACGCAACAATGATCAAAATCAGTCGTTCATTTATTTTCTGGTTTTCTGAAGCTCGTCGAATTCCTGTGAGTTTTGTATCAGGTCATTGCTGGCATAGTGAAGAGAATGGACAAAAGTGCTGCTATTGAAAACATAGGGGCTTAGCGTCCATGCTCGGCCTGGATGAAATGAAATGCGTCAAGCTAACACCATTATCGGTCTTGCTAGCCTCGCATTTTCAGTTTATTGGAAGAGTTCAATTTTGGAAAGGCAGTAGTAGTTCATTGTTGCGACTCATCTTTGATGTAAACTTATGCTCCCCAAATAGCTTCTTGTATTTATAGGCTGCCAAATATCCAAACGAATTTGCGTTCGGTAAGAAGTAGCCTGCTTGGAATTCGGATCCCAAAAACGTTGGTTTAGGTTCTTTTAGGTCTAATTTGTTCTAATTTGATGCTAGTGATTTCCGAACATGTGCGTCTGAAAACTTAGTCCCAGTATGTAGCACTTATGACCTCCGTTCACTAAGGGTCCTGGGAAAAAAATCAAGTGTTAAAAACCATAGGCCTAACATTTATGCGTTACAAAAAGCATGAGAAAAGTGGGAAGAAGTAAATAAGCTTACTGAGTGATAGTTACTTCAGTGTGTTTCTGTACAACGCCCACCTTCATTAGCAATAACGCAGTTGATGTAAAACCCCTCATGAAAGCTGTATTCTATTGCTATTAGTCTATAATTACAGCAACAAAAGTACGAGCCACTAGATTAGCATAGAGGGAGTAACTGGAGATTGCAAATATTGCAAGGTTCAATAGTATCCTACAGACAGACTGATGATTGAACTATCAAAATTCCGTGATTTATTTTACGACTTAATAAACTGAAGAATGCTACAACTCAAATTATTGCGTGGAGGGAATGATCCGCCAATTTCTACTCAACAAATTATACAACACAAAATTCAGGTCTCCTCGCGCTTGTCAACTGAATCTGTTCTAGTAATCTAATCCAATCAGAGAACTCAGCTCCTTCAAGTTGCCTCAGTTGCTTTCGTGTCGTAGTCTTTAGCCTCTGCAAGTACAATAGAGGGGGAAAAAGGCTCCAGTCACCACACCACGTGTGTTTCAGGTGACACTACTGTTTCCCTTGCTGAGATTCACATCTTGAGAAAAAGGTTTTTGCAGCTTCATATGTAGACCAGCAAATGGCAGCAGCAGGGGCATGGAACAGCATCCTAGGCATCCATCCCCTCATCAGACCACTATATCCATCTTTCTTTATTATTGTTGTAATAACATCTCTCATGGAACCAGATGAAAATCTGTCACATCCACAGACACCCTACAGAAAGCATAATCGATTTCATAAAGGTCTCACTTGAGCAAAAGAAAAGCAAATGTCACCAGAATGAGTAAAAAAAATGCATGTAACAAGGCAAGAAGTCACTTGCGACTCCCCACAATATACCCGAATGTTGGAGACCAGTCCCTCAGAAATGATATTAAGTAATGAAGACATGACCATCATAAAGCCAAACCTTAAGCTCTATGGGCTCAAGCCATAAGCCGTTGCAAAGTTCTATACAGAGCACATCTTTCAAAACCTATAATAATATTTTCTACTACGATGCCAGCACTTTAACAATCACAGTCCCAAAAAGGCTGGTGACGTATGCAGCTATAGTGTTCTACCTAGCACGTATTCTTTTCTGTCCTCTCTGAAGCAGTCTTTACATTCTTCCTAATAAGAGCTATTTCATTGTTTCGATCTAGCACTAGAAACTGCACTGCAAACAAGATCTCAAGCACAATAGCAATTAATAGCCCCAGTACTCAACTCACACGAATTTATATTGATAACTAGGCTTTACCAAAAGACATTGATATCCTACTTCAGCCAACATCAGATCTCAGTTTCGTTGAGCCACACATCTACTTCAACGAAAAAGAACCACAAAACCAACAAAGTGCACCCAGAAGATAAATTTAAACGCAATGAAAACTAACAGCTGGTGTGTTTCAGACTCGTATCTTAATTGTATAACCCTCTTCCAAATACATGGATATGCCACTTGACAACCTCTGAGCATTTCAGAAACTAAACTCCAGTTCCTTACTCAAGATGATAGATCAAAGGACTGACCACATTGAAATATATAAACCTAAGCATGAACCCATAAAATCAATGAACATTTCAACTAGGTGTCATGTCCCAAATTCAAACAGTGCCTCTACTTGACCATGATGAAAAGCTGAAAGCTAGTTCAGGGAGAAAACTAAGCGAATTTGTAACATTCCTGGCACAGATCAAGGCAAGGTGTTGCAAGTAGTGTTGGGACATGTCCAGAAACGAAAGGTATGGGGCATCATGATCAAGTGTTACGATTAGTGTTGGCCTTCACATACTGAAACTGATAGGACTTGAACGTTACATCCCACCAGCATCCCAAGATGATTTGAATTAGTGAAACAGTTCAGAAGCTCAATCACATAGCGTTGGTGACATAAACTACCCATGCTCTGGTTTTATGGTATATCATGAGTTTCAACTATGACCAAATTTACCAAAAGAGAACAATAACTCGTTTACAAAAAACATACATGACGATCTGAAGTTACTCCACCAAAAGTTGCCCTCCAAAAGGGTCATATTAGCACACAATTGGTTTAGCAAAAATGACAAATTTAGAGCTGCATAAGCCACAAAGCTCATATACATATAATGAACAAGAGTCTTACTTATAGAAATATACTAGTTAATCAGTTCAAAGGCAAAGCAAGCACATGGAAAATATAAAATTGAACTCGAGCATGTTCCAAGACATATCTTAAACCAGTACCTGACATTGAAGCTGTGTCTTAACTACGTCAAAAGGAGTCGTGACAAACGCTGCCAATGCCCCCGCCACAGC
Organism: Eustoma russellianum; assembly: GCA_036186865.1. Lineage (NCBI taxonomy): Eukaryota > Viridiplantae > Streptophyta > Magnoliopsida > Gentianales > Gentianaceae > Eustoma > Eustoma russellianum. The sequence continues at coordinate 2,592,088 of AP025041.1, forward strand.
TCCGGCAGTAGCATGAACCACCAAGCGTTCATCGCTTGCACTCTCAGGTGAGACCTCCATTAATCCTTTCTTTGCTGCCTCGTAGGTAGCAAAATGCACTGCTGTATATGGCGCATTCATAATCACTGTAGTCTTATACGAGGCATAAAATGCTCCAATTCCCTCCTCGCTCACCACCCTCTTCACACAATCCCACACTCCCTTATATGGACTTTTGCCCAATTGCAACCTCTGCTTAACCATATCCATCGGCGTGAAGACAGCATCACTTGCCACCGTGGCAACCATCCCAGAAGCCGCATGGGCCAGGTGATTATTAGGATTTCCAGCTGAAAGTGATTTCTTGCAAATTTCATATACAGAGAAGTATACCGCATGGGCAGGGCCAGCTCCAAGACCCATGGCGGCTATCCCACGGTAAAACCCAGCCGGGCCTTCGGATTTTAGGATGGACCGAACGGCATACCGAAGACTGGCGGCTTTTAGAGGGCAAGAACCCAAAGCTTGCATTTGGGTCTTCACGGTGTCGACAGGGAACATGGCCATGTGCTCCACTAGCCCGGCGATCGACCCGGAAATCATATACTGCCAAAAGTGAAGCCCGTCGTGCGCCGGATAAGCCACGGAGAGTTCCGGGCTGTAATCTGTCGGGTTCGGAAGAGATAAAAGATCAGGCTTTGGGAATTTCGGAGAGGCGTCAGTTGTAGTAGTGGTGGCCATAACGGATTCACGTCACCTTGTACGGGTCGGAGTTTTTGAGAACCTGAAAACTGGTCCGGTCGCCGTCGGGTTGGGTTTGAACAATTGGCCAAATAGGTTACAGTACCTGCCATACAACAGAAAAAGCTTCAAATTAGAGGTGCTGGAAGGAGTACAGTGGAGAGAATCATGGAAGCGGTGGCCAAAAGGATGATTAGTTTTGGAATTGGAGGAGCGTAAGAGGGATTCGTGGAATTTAGGACAAAGTCTTTTGGGGATGATGAGACAAAGAAAGCTAGGGTTACCTTATTTGAAAAGAATTGTCAATGTCTCTTTGCAAACAATCCAGACAAAGTAAAGGATATATATATATATATATATATATATATATATATATATATATATATATATATATATATATTACATTTGTATAAAACATGTTTTTCAAATATTGTGATACTATATAGCGATGAGAATAATTTTCATTAAGCCAGTAATTTTATTGAGAAACTACATGTGTATTTTGATAGTTTTGTATTATCTAATATATATTTTTTTCCTTGTTAAAAAATAACTATTTAGACTAGTTACTTTTAAACTAATTTAAAATTTTGGTACTAAACAAATTAGCGGTGAAAATATTTTCCCTTGAACCAGTACTTTTGTTGAGATCACGAATTGACTACTAGTCTATTTTGATTGTTTTTTATCATCTAATTCAATACAAGAAGTGTTTCTTATCTAATAAAATAGGATAGTTACGGAGAAATGCTACATTAGCGGAAAATAGATTACCCAAACTTATTAAATTCGAACAAAACTCATTTACCTTTTTCTTTTCCTAAAAAAAAAAAGTCATTTACCTTTAAAAAAAAAAAGATTCTCGCGAGGTAGAAGTATCGTAGGATGAACCTTCGGTAAGAATCATTGACATGTGCATTTTATCGAAAAGTCTAATAACTAATGATTTTCAACGGTATTAAACATCTAGTAACAAGATTCAAGAAAGATAAAAGCTACCCGGCATCCATATCATAGTCCGACAAGTATCAATATAGTAATTTCATAACTAATATTGCAGTCGAGTACTTGTAGAGTCTAAATCTTGTTTTAAGTTTCAGCATATGCTGAGACGAGTTTAAATTTTAAATCATTGTATCTCTTAACCAGTGAACGCTTAAGTATCTGATTTACATCATCCATATACTTTAAGATCCGAAAATGGGGCCCTTTTAGGCCCGTGGACCTCAACCTTATGTGCCAAGGAAAAAACTACCTCGTCTTTCAAGATCTTCAACCAACTGTAGAGATCTCATAGCATTAAAGCAAACATCTTTGTCAGGTCAAATAGATGACTGTAGGAGATTGATCCTTTGCTTCGTTCACCAGAAGCCAGCTTCTAAGTTAAACCTGCTTGGTTTCTTTGAAAGGGTAGCTTCACGTTGTGTCTTCTATTTATAAATTGCGTTGTACTAAATCCAGATAATTTTTGAACGAAGTTTCTGAGTACACTTGTACGACAAATCTCATATCTATAAATACCAGAGTTCAAAGGCAGAGCTTACAGAATGTGGCCAAATGAAAAGTAGAGAAGTGCAGTGACATAGTGTCATCCTTGACCTTATGTAAAAATGGAGTTTGATTGGTCATTACACATTGGTCACGATACACAAAGTCTGCCAATTCAGGGATCTATTCGAAAGAATCCTAATATTGAATTTTAAAGAGATATTGCAGCTCAAGAATAGTGACTAGTGATGTCCTCCATGAACGATTCCACATCATTGCTAGAAGATCCCCCTTTCTCTACGGCCTTTCGACAAGTTTCCTGCCATTGCTTGGCTCTTCGCCTCACTTCTTTGCCCTCATCACTTTCCAAGTCCATACATCTCTGCAGAAGCTTCGCAATCTCTTCTCTACTTATCAAGCTATCATCATCCCTCTTCACTTTCCAACCAATTTTCCAATCTTCCACTATTTGCTTACTATTGGTCACCTGATCCCAAAAAATGGAGAAACTTAACACTGGAAGGCCAGCAAATATGCTTTCTTTCGTCGAATTCCATCCACAATGGGACCAAAATCCACCTACAGATGCATGACATAACACTCTCAATTGGTCACACCAAGGTACAACAATGCCTTTGTTTTCACCCTGTTTCAAATTCCGTATCGCTTCATCGCGTGTTACCCAAAAGAATCGAACACCACTATCAAATACCCCAGCCACAATTTCATCCAATTGAACGCTAGGGACTGAAAGGAAACTGCCTTGTGATATGTATAGCACAGAGCTTGCTGGCTGAGCGTCTAACCATCTGAAGTATTCGGGCTCAGGTATATTTTGGTCAGGAATCAGGGGGCAATCATTAGGCTTGATCTTCCAGTAAGGAATTGCAGGACCAATTGAATAGATTGGGATGGAATATATCTGTCTCATATGGTCTATCACGGGGGCTTCAAGTTCATAAGTAGAAGTGAACAAGAGATACTGTGATTTGGACACCAAAGAAAAGCATTCCAAGGTTGTAGACAACAACTCTTGACCTTTTCCATTGATTCCGGTTGGCAGATCTACCAAGCGCATTGGAGCTACACCAGGAATGTAATTTACTAGCTCTTCTCCTTTTTCTGTGGAATAATTCTTTTACTGTTATGAGATAAGTAAGCAAAGCAACAAGCTTCATATTACTCTGCTGATCAAAGTTTATTTCCTTATGGTTTCTGTTTTTGTCGAGGAAATATGGACACAGCCAGTGGCGGATCTAGAATTTCTAGGGAGGGTATGCACAATTAAAAAGAAAAATGAATGAAAAAAATGAATCTTATGAAATATTTTGCCTAAAAACAAATCCATTATAATAATTAATTAAGAGATAAAACCTGTCAGGTATGTATTATGCAACAAAATTGTTCCCAATTTAATTAGAGGATGAAAAGATCATCTTGTACTATGCTCAATTCAACAGGTCTGACAACATAACTCCTAGATTGAGTTGTCTAAAGGTTGCAGCACGCGACCCCCTAGCCACATGAGAGGGGGTTCAAGGCTGGCCACCGAAATGATTTTTTTTTTTTTTTTGTTGTTTATATAAAATTGCAACTAAGACTGCGTTTCTAATTAAAATAAAAGTCTACTTATGCATAATTGTCGAGATCATCAAAACTAATGATTTGATCATCGGAACTCTACTACCAAAAAAAATATTTTTGAAACTATAACCTAGATCTTGATTATGAGGAAGTAAATGTATATCGGGATCTCGATATTCAAAAGACTTGAATACTAGAACTCTACCAATGTAAAAGATTATTGAAAATATAACTATAATTCCAGTTGTAAAAAAATAATGACACTTCCTGAGAATCTAGTATTACAATTTTGCCACCGAAATGTTGGTAAATCGTCACAAATATCCCAGAGTTTTGAGTGACTTATATTAAGAAGTGTTAAACATACGCGAGGCTTGTATTCACCATTTGAAATGAAAAACAAATTGAATAAGCTAATTATCATTAGCACTAAACTAATAATATCAATACAGTAGGATAGCCACTGGGTAAATTGAAAAGAGATTTTCTTTCATTTTAGGTTTTTTCATTCAACATATTGTTTCATTATCTATTTCAACATATAGTGTATAATTACTCAAAGTAAATTTTTTTTCCCCAATTTGAAGGTATGATGTATACCCTCATTCTTGAGTACATCCGCCCCTGCACAGAGCTGAAGAAAAATTGAACCTCATTCTTAAGTATATCCGCCTTGTACATAGCTGAAGAAAAATTGAACCGTGGAATTGTTGTCATGAATGTAGCAAGCACGAGTCCAGTCTTATTATTCTATTTCTTACTTATTAATGTGTCATCAAAGATGTGTAATAGGTTCGGACTATAAACTACATCTTGGATTTTTGTTATTGTTTTTTCTTTTTCTGCACATTCGCACAGTCTTTTGGCACCTGTCCATTCAGGTGGCGTTTGTTTCGTACTTAGTTATCGGAATCAAAATCCGAATGGGTATGAAAGGGTATGAGTTTGGAATATATGAGTTTAGACGTAAAAGTGATAGTTGTTAGGTATTGAGATGGGAATGGGTATGATTGACATTGGTTGTGTTTGGAACGTATTATAATTGAAATAAGTTCCAAAGTTAGGTGGCCGGAAAAGGTGGGTACCGAGAACGCCCTTTTATATATACACACATATTCTCTATATTACGTAGCTCTATAGTGACTATATTTCATTTCATGATTAATATACACACATATATATACACACACATACACATATTTACGTTTTCTATATCACGTAGCTCTATAGCGACTTTAGTTCATTGCATGATTAATCACATGATAATTTTACTACAGGTTTCGGACAAACCTGTTAATTCAACCTCTTTTTCTCATACGTTCTACTATTCAGGGGAAAAAAACGTTAGTTGAACAAAGTAACAAAAATGGACTATTTGTAAAACTCGACCACTTCAAATTAAATAGCATACTACGATCGATTTACAATAACTATCACGTTTAATGTTTTACAATATCAATGTTGTTCACTTTTCATATCAAATTTGTAAAATCTAATGAGTTAAATGAACCTAATCAAAAATATGATTTAAGTCAAAAGTCATATATCATAATCATCAATCACAAAATTATAACTAAAAACTCTGGACCAAACACAAACTATTTCCTCCTTTGTTCTCCGTTGAGAATTGACTGAATAGAAACTAAAGATGAATATTCTCAATATTAGCTCTAAAATTACTTTATCCTATCCACTTTATTTACCTCAGCTATTAATCCTGGGGTCGGAACAAGGAAATCTTTATGGTTGGGGATGCATGAATTATTATTTTTCTTTATAAATCACTCGATCCTATATGTTAAAAGTTGCACATCTACATGCATCTATCATATAGATTGCGTATTTAATACTCCTTATTCGTTGTTTTCCCCACTACAACCAATGATGGAAATTGGAAAGAGACTCCCAACAGCCCAATCCCCACTATTCTTTTTTCTCCAACCCCTTCCCTTCCCGGGTACCCATGTTATAACACAACAGTTCAGTTTTTATTCGGATTGGAATTTGTTTTAATAAGTTAAAAGTTCGATTCCATTGACATTGGTGTTCCTCTACTGATAGACCGAAAGCCTGTGGGTCAGTGCGTAATATCTCACACAATCTAGTAGACCGATGAGTTCTTTATTCACATCCTCTACACATACTTTTTTGGGATAGGACGGTGGGACTCTCAAGCTGAGTACCTTTTGCTCCAAAATATTGCACAAAGCATATTTTAAGAAATAACATTTGATACTAAATGTTAAAGTATTTTAACAAATCATTTCTAAATCAGTAATAACATTATTTAAGATTAAAAAGCAACGAAATTATGTTAGAATATTTTTGAAATTTTAATTTTAAACGATATTATTTATTTAATTACATGTAACAATATTTTTGAAACAAATGTATTAAATGTATTATGTATTACTAGTGATCTAAAAAAAACGCAAGCCAAGAAATATTGGAAAGGCGGAAAAACGCACCAGCCAAAGTGACACCAAAGTGACCGTGTTGAACGATAAGATCAAAATGACGGAGAATCGAGAAGACAGTCGCCGACTGAGTCCAAAACGACGCCACCGGAATATTTCGCCGGTTACCCATCTCCACCACCCACTTCATAAACGTATCAGATATTATAACGCACGGCTTAGGCAGCTGAATCCTATCCAACAGCTCCTCCACCGGTTCTTCCATCTTAGTAAGAGCAGCTCTAACAAACCCCGCCCAGTCTTTGGCCCGCCCTATTTCCGACGGTACAACTTGAGGAATTGCCGTCAGACGGAGGTTAGTGGGCAAAATTTCGGAGCTGAGGAAGCCGTGCCATTCTTCAGTTACGATGAAGGTGACGACGATGTTGGCCGGTCGGCCTATGGCTATGAGTTTGCAAAAGTTCAGCAAGGGATTGATGTGACCCCTGCCGGGGTAAGGCATAGCCACGACGTGAAAGATGTTTGAGGGGTCTAGCCCTTTGGCAGCCATTGTTATTAGAGTAATTAAGCAGAAAGCTGGATATGTCTTCGATCGTTAGGTGAAGTACAAGAATCTTATTGGAAGGGATGCATTATTGCACGAGATAGAATTTTGTCGGCCCCAAGCAAATCATTCACAGTAGCCACTTTTAATTTGAGAAAATTTTGTTTCACTTTCAGAAATATTATATATATACATACACACGTATATATACATATATTGCTTTATTTAATTTTATATATATATATATATATATATATATATATATATATATATAGACACACACACACTCTCTCACACGCACAAAGTAGCCACTTTTACTTTGATGAAATTTGTTTCATTTATAATATATATAATACCATTGATCATACAAAAAGGTACGTATTTATCATTTACACAATCTCACACACACATATTATTTCTTTGTCATAAAAATATTGGTTCCATTTGACTTCATCATGATTAAGAAGTCAAACCATTTTAGTCATTATTTATGTTTTACTCTTAGCTATTTAATTAAAGTAAACTCGAAAATTTTTATAAGGTATAACTGACTAGTATGAGAAATTTGACTATTGATGTATTTTTATTTTTGGAAAGATGAAAATATTATAATTTGAACAAACTAAAATAAAAACTAAAAAAATATTTTAGGATGAAAAATATATATAGTGATTGAGAGTGTTATATATAACTATTTTGATACACATATAGCGGATCATTGCATGATGCATAAAGACATACCAATGAAAAACCAAACATATAACGTGGAAAGGATATACCATTATTAGGTGAGGGGAAAAAAACATGGAATAAAAACCACAATGCATATAAGGTGGAAGCAACTTTTCAAATGCAGAATGCGAAAAGAACAAAAGTGTAGCATTTCTTCATATGCAAGAAAAGAGATTCAAACTCAAATTCTTACAAAAATACTATTTAACTTTTAGATCTAAAAGTCTGTTACGCGCAACTCTTACACTTAGGGATACAAACGAACTAAATTTTATCGAATCAAAAGTTAGGTCCAATTCGAACATGTTTAATGAGGTTCGAATTCATGACGAACCTAAAATTAAGTTAGTATTCGAATTCGACAAGTTTTAGAATAAGTTCAATTCAACTCGAAAACTCGATTACTATTCGTGAGCATTATCCGATTTGCAAAATCAGATTGACTCGTGAACTCGAGTCCATGCAAAATCAGATTGACTCGTGAACTCAAGTTCTATTCATGGACTCAAAATCGATAATTTACATGTAAATTATGGTCCTACAAATCGAGTCTATGAATTGAACCTTCGAGAAGCTTATTTTATTGAGACTTCGTCAAATATTCGAGCTGAATAACAGAAAGTTTGAATTCGATTAGTCATAGATTTCAAACTGAAATTATGGTTCAAATTCGAATTTATTAAAATCAAATTCGAACCGTGTCATTAACGATCTGAACTCAAAAACCTTCTTATAAGCTCGATTCATCAGCAACCCACTTACAGTTGAGTGGAATATTTGTTATCCTAAACACTCTAAGTTCGTTTATCCGTTTTAAAAAGGGGAAAAACAACTTTTAAAATGCAGAACAAGTTAAATCCAATACTTCTTTATTTTGGGATCTAGTAAATCCTAACCACTCCAACTAACATCATCAACTTGTATACAACTTACATAACAGGTTAGTTGAATTAATATAACCCTTTTCATTCATAAGGGGCAGTGTTCCTACCTTGACCATAGCCCATGTCATTCATGTCTTGACTTGTAGCCTCCGTCGTTCCTCTTTTGACCATATCGTTATGAAGTAAAGCTGATCCATAGAAGAAAACTTTGGATAAGACGGTGGGAAAGAAAAGGTGGATAAAAGAAGTTTTATTTATAACGCAAAACTGTAATAGTAAATTAGTTTTGTGAAAAATATAAATCAGGTTTGTTCAGCGGATTCTTAGATATGAAGTAGTTACTTGGTATCTACAAAGTATCAAGTCCAAGTCTGCTTCAGTATAATAAACTGATATCAGAACTCTAACATTCACATAACGGTATGGAAATGACGACCTATCATTCAAATACCAATTCAATCACTTCCAAAGGAGCAATAGAAGTTTTCTTGGCTAAGACAAAATAGATGGATAGTAATGGTCGAAAGAAATAAAAAACCATCTTTCTTATTTCTTACGGCACGGAAAACCAAAAATTAGGCATTGAAGCCTTAGTAGCTTGAAATAAGAAAGTAAAGAAGTCTAGAAAGATAATCAAAATATGATTCAAATTTATGTCAGAGATCACATTATACAAAATAATATACTTAACATATTGCGTATGCATTTATTTTTTCAAAAGAAATGTTTTTTTTTTGGTTTAGTGATCATGATCATGAATTCAGATTTTCGAATGTTCATAATAGATTTATTTAAATCGTCTAACTTAATAAATTTAGTACAGTAACTTATAAGAATTAATAAAACAAATTATTTTACATGTAGTTCGATAATCCTTTATTGAATTGTGGAGAATGTATTTTATTATTTCAACAGCTATAAAAGGTTTTTCCTAAATCAATATATTACACTGAATTCCGAAAAATTCATGAAATTAAAACAGATATTTAAACTGAGTATTGCGGGAGTCCACCTGGCAGGTAACCCCTCCAAAAATAGGCGTATGCCAAATAGTGCAGAGCGCACACGGTATTCTTTAGTAAAAGGCGAAAGAATAGTTCGCTTTGTGCTCACTGCTTGGCTGCGTGAGTTAACAGTTGCTGCCAGTCCAGATTATATGCTATGGGAGGCTTCGTCTACTGTTTCTTCCAAGCAATGTGGTACACATGACGCTCTTCTTTTGCGCACAAAATTTCCCTTCACGATGCAAAACAGCCAAAGGTCCCCTCTGCCAATATCCTACCCCAAATTCTCCTTTCAGTTGGTCATCATACCAAAAGAGAACTCCGCTGGTTTTGCTAAGCATTTTTTTCTTAATTAATTTATTTTCCGAAATTTCCTGGTTTTGAAGCTTTATATATTTGTCTTCTATTGTGTTGGCTACTAAACTTTTCTTTTGAGTGGTAGATTAGTTAAACCAATATATCTAGCGTCGATAGTAATGACTAATTCTTTTTGATATGTAGAATTCTTTATTAAAAGATTTTTGCTCTTCCATTCTCATTGGTAGATTAGTTATCCAGTTACATTGATTTTTGTATCCTTGGTTGTTATCAGTTTACCGACTTAATTTCATCACCATTTTACCTTATATCTACCGCTTCGATTGTTAGGATTTGTTGGTAGTTAGACATGAAACTTGTATATTAGTTGTTACAAATATCAATAACTCGATTAAACTCGTCATGTCTGTAGGAGGAGTTTGGCTTGAGATCTAATCGACACAGGTTTATATTAACCTAAGATATAGACCTTTTTATTTAGTAAAATTACGTTATATTAACATTGATTGCGCCTCCATTTATAATATTTTTTAGATTCATCCGTTATTTCAGGTACACTTGGGCGGTTCGTAAATCCTCTTGTTTGATCAAGTTGTTCTTTTACGCATCTCAAACTGATTAAGTGATGATTATTCTTTTTTTTTTTGGGGCAAAATTGGGTATAAAGGTGAGACTTGTAAGTGGAAGGTTTTCTAATGTACTAGGCACTTGATTTATTATCGAAGAGATGGGCTTGGATAGCTAATGGCTACTAGGACAATAAAAGTCTAAGGTTTTGATATAAAATACACATATGCTTTAAACATTTTTAGCACTGCAATCCATAAAAAAATTTTCTAATCAAGAAATGGGTGACAGAAATCAAACGCTTTGAAAATTGCTGCAGAGTTTCGTAAACGCATTTCCGTCGTCTGTAAAGTTAAAACAATTGAATAAGGCTTGTGTGAAACAAAACAAAACAAAAAAAAAAAGATTGTGGGTTCCACCAGAAGAGAGTACATCATTAATGTAATTAGGGAGTAACATTCTCCCACAATCAGGGTCGAGTTTTTTTTATATTATAAAACATGAAACTCTGATTGACATCTTTCCGTTCAGATCTGAGGAGGCTAAACGTAAGATAAATTATATGGTCTCCAATCACACGTCGTTAATGTACAAATAGTTTTGTAAAGAGGTAGTGCTGCATTTTTTTTAAAAAAACCTCATTTTGTACACGTAATGACATGTGATTAGATACCTCATAATTTGCTTTACTTTTAGCCTATTCAGATCTGTGCACATCCTTCAATTGTTCATTATTATGATGGTTATTGCGAAGTAATGTATACCTCATTAAACAGGACGAGGACAATCCCCTCAGACTAAAAAAAGGAAAACAACTGTTAGGATATCTGTTCGTTGCAATGAAACTCGACAATAAAATAGAGAGAGAAGAAAGTAATGAACGTAAATTTCTACATGTTTATGAATACACACGAGCAAAAAGTAATAGATATGTTGACAGAATTGAGTAGCTTTAAACAGAAAGGTCCCCGCTATTCTTCTCACATTTTAACTATTCAGTAACTACACAATTACTTACTACAATTAAAATTTTACTATGGAATTTTAGGCAGAAAAAAATTTCCTTACCAATCCTTATAAAATGATTTAATACTCTCACAAACGACTTCCCATCCATACAAAACCATACCAATTAGTTTTGTGGTTAATGCCGCTAAAAACAGAGCTAACATTTAAATTGAGAATTGTGGGGTCCACCCAGTAGGTGAAACCCTCCAAAAATAGGCGTATGCCACTAAATGCAGAGCGCACACGGTATTCTTTAGTAAAAGGCGAAAGAATAGTTCGCTTTGTGCTCACTGCGTGGCTGCGTGATTTTTTAGTTGTGGCGGAACCCAGTTATATAATGTGGATATCTCCGGATGCTATTTACTTAATCGGTGTGGTACCATATGACGCTCCAGCGCCCAACTTCCCTTCAGAAGGCAAGAAAAATTCTGTGGCGGCTCTATTAAAATATTTTTCCTTGATTTATTTTCAGAGAATTATGGGTTTTACAACATTCTATTGAGCCCCTATCCTGCATTACAAAGTTAGGAATGTCACCCTGTGTTCCGGATTGGAAACTTGGAACTTTTTCTCTTGTCTGGGTTTAACGTACCTCAGTAGCTAGAGTTTTAATGAGTTAGTAACCCAATATGATTGTATGCCTTCTAAGTTTCGCTTTGATCTTTATGGGTTTCTCCCGGAGAAGAAACTTATTTGAGTGACTTGTAATTGACAAAATACCTTAACCACACCTAGGGTTATGTTCGTGTGTCATGCATTGTTTGATTCATCGAGGTGGATTAGCCTATATATATCTAATTTTATGAGTTCCCTCTAGCTCTTTTAGTGCTTTTCAGAATCTAAAGATGATGTGGACTTTGGCAGGCTACTGTTTCTCACTACTGCTTGAATGGACAAATTGGCAAATTATATGTTACTTTAAGTGCTCTTAAAACAACTATTTTCCTCCCAATTTCTTTAACTTGAGTATTAACAAGATAGCAAAATACCTGCATTTGTATCGATATTTTACACTGTCGCAAAACAACTCTAATTCAGAAATGAAAGGGGTTGGGTGGGATCACGAGGGGCATACTTCACTACTACATTCTCCCCTTTGGACTACTGAGCTGATGATATTAGGGAGTCAGCGACGTCCCATTAACAGAGCAAGAAAATTTTCCTACCACACTCCTGGGAGAATTGTCACCTAGTCCAAGAATCACAGTAGAGAGTGCTTTTTTTCAGATCATAAGCCAAAAACATGAGCTTTCACCAAGATAACCTAAATAAACATAACAATATGGTAACAATTGGAGACGTGATCCAGTGGAAAAGAGTGTACTGAGTAGGGGGAGAAGAAAAGGAGTCCCTTAGCCCAACAATGAACCGGCAATTTTCAACAGAGGGGTCAACTGTAGTTATCAAGCCCAAGCCCCCAAAGTCACAGCTGTCTGCCGTCTGCTCATGCTGTTGGTAGTAGTTGTTAAATGCATATGAAATGTTCCCTGGCCAACTAAGATTGTAACAAGAACCACCTGGCGACATCGTGCTGCAGTCAGCAGAAGCACAAGCCTCAAGAGCATTTGCAGATGCATTGGACAAATCTTTGTTGTTATTTACCACACACCATTTAGAAGGAAGGTACTGGACATACTGTGCATTCACCAGTTTGCTCGACTTCTTGGTAAAATCGACCTGATACTTTGCTTGACCATCAAAAGTGAAGATCCCCCAATGCCTCTCAAAACTTCCAGCAGCTATGCTTCTCATATCTTCATCCAAGAGGCTCGAGATGTAAGCCTCAACGGGTAGAGTTCGAGGCCTGAGTGGAGTTCCGGATTTGCTATCAAGATAGTCTATCAGGCCTCTCAAGAACACCCGTGCATTGACTGGATTAGCATCAGCAGTCCCATCTGCAGGCCAACCAATTTGACCAATGACAATGTCCATTGTAGGAAATCCAACAGTCCACAAGGCCGTTACCAAGGTGTCATAGAGCACCTCAAAGCTGCTTTTGTAGGTATGGGCCATATCCTTAAGGGGGCGCGCGTTATTTTTGAATAAAGCAAAGTCAAGGGATATGTTTTTGCTTTGATAATAAGCAAAGAAAGGGGAAATGGTAGCAAAGAATGGAGATTGATGCTTGCTCAAAAATGTAAGTAGTTCAGACAGGGTTTTGTTAACATCTGGTCGAAAATGCCCTTTTGATGGCTGGCCAGCCTCAGACAGGAAAGCATCGTAACTGCAAGGAACAACAACTTTCACCTTACCCTGAATGTTAACTTTGGTCAAAGCTGCTTGGATGTTGGTGGCTGCACCAATAACAAATGGGTGAAATTGTTCACCATAGATTTGGAGGAATGGCTCGTTCCCAACAGCGACATACCTGTAGAATGCTGTTCAGAAACACATAACAAGAGCAGGAGGAATCTGAAAGTAGCCATGCAGCATAATGAAACAAGGACAGGCTCACACCAGGACACCAAATAATGACAGATCGCCTCCTCTTTGCTTGTACTGTATAACAAAAAATTAAACAAAAAAAATTGCATAGAAGGAAAATGCATGCCATATTGACCCTTCGACGCTTGCAATGATGATTTCAAAATAGACTGTGGACAGATGAAACCATTGGTTCGTCGCCTATTAGCCAGGCCTCATACAGTTGATACTTCGTTAAACTACCTAAAGTGGTCTCATCTCCTGTTAGTTTTATTACTTATTATCAGGAGGCAAATAAAGGTGATTCAAGAGATAATACCATAACATGATCTGGCTAATAGCAGAAATACCAGTTACTGGTTTCAGGTTCATGGTAATCTCCAAACATGAAGGGGCACTTAGTTCATCAAGTAATTTCTTTTACATCTGAATTTGTTGAAACGAGCCATTCATCAAATCTGTGGTTCTTTTTTTTAAAAAAAAAAATTTATGGCATAGACTTAAACAAACAAACAGGAGTAAAGATTCAAAAGACGCAGAGCTCATATAAAGCCTGCAATTGATCCGAAAGTCCCATTTCACAAGAGTAAACATCAAAATACTAAAGATAAAAGCTATACACAAGTGATTTGACTACCTTACACCCTCAGCAACACATACAATGACATACATAAATAGAAGCAAATGAAAATAAAAGCCGGAAAATTTTGAAGAAGACGAAAACACCAACTTGATAGCATTTTTATTCTCTTTCAAGTAAGCTCAAGCTCTTAGCTACTGAATTAGAAGTCGGAGAGGGGGGGGGGGATCACGTACTCAACACGAACGCCACTGGATCCATCAGAAAGGTAACGGGTGAGGTTATCATGAACCCAATCCTCAGCAGCCTTGAGGGAGGAGTTCAAGCTGCGAAGCATAGAGTTGGGAATGCCAACAGTTACATGAATGTTTGAGCCGGAAAGAGACTGCAGCACAAGAGGGTCGGCGTCAAAGAGCTTGACCTTGTCAATGTTGTTCGCCTTCAAAAGTTCCACCACCTGGGCCGGCGGCAGAGGGTTTGAGGCGGAGGTGCCCCAGTTGACACCTATGGCTATAGCTCTTGATGGGAGTAAAGCAACAGAAGAAAGGAACAACAATGATAATGCCGCGATTTGAGATGCAGTTTTTAACGCCATTGTGAATTGGATAAAGGACTTGTTTTTGTTTATGCTACAGCTGCATTTTAGGGAATGTGGCGGTCAGGGGAGGGTGGAGAAGAAGAATGGAGGCGGAGGAGAAAGAAACTAATGGATTTGTCCGCTCTGTCGAGGAAAGCGGCCACCAAGACTGAAGTGAGCTGGTGGGCATTTTATTTCATACGGACAAAAATATTCAACTTTAAGGCGCAGCTACCGTATCAGCAGCGGTAATGTTCTTAAGTGAATTACTTATTTTTGTATATTTACCTACATAATAAACTAATAATTGCAAACATTTAATAGTTTGTTTTTATAACATTTGATATTTTAGTCATTTTTTTTAAGAAAAGTTGTATAGCTGTTACGATTCTATTTAACCATATAGCAACACTCACATAACACAATTTATGCTAAGAAATTGTACAAAAGTAATACATAATATTTTGTCGGAACCCTTTTTCTCACAGGAAGTAGGTTGCAACGTCTCTTTTTATTTATTTATTTATGTTTTTTTAGGAAAGTTTGCTGCATTATTCAGATGCTCCTGGCAGATCCAGATGCTTAAGTACATAACCTAAACACCTCCCAGTACACCCTGCCCACGTACAAATTTCAGCCAAGAACATTAGTCACAAGCAAGAGAACAAAGATGAAATTGCATTTATAACAACGTAGCATCCAACAATGGCGGATTCACTTTAAAACAAAATCAATCCATTACCATTGCAACAAAATATCAAGTGCATACCACAGCTGTAAAGGCAACAATCAAAGCTACATTTAGTGCAACAATTTATGTTTCATAAAACTTGTAACAATCTACCAGCAAAACTCGATACCACCTAAGTTGCTTGGGTAAAAGCAGATGCTCAAGCAAGTAGAAGCTGCCAAAGTTATCATGCGGTGATGCCGCCTTGAGCAGCCTGTCTCTTCTGGGCCTCCTCAATGATGATCAATTTGATACCCTTGCCCTTAGGAAGAGAAACCCAGGGTTTGGTGCCCTTGCCAATTGTGAAGACATTTCCCAAGCGAGTAGCAAATTCATGTCCAGCAGAATCTTGGACATGAATTGTCTCAAAGGTACCCTTGTGCTTCTCCCTGTTCTTGATGATACCAACCCGTCCCCTATTCCTTCCACCAGTAACCATGACTACGTTACCAACATCAAACTTAATGAAGTCCACAATCTTGTTACTGTCCAAATCCAGCTTGACGGTATCGTTGGCTTTAATTAGGGGATCTGGATACCGGATTGTCCTCCCATCATAAGTATTGATGTAAGGAATGCCCTTCTTACCAAATTGCACAGATCGCACCTTGCAGAGCTTAAACTGCAAGAACAGAATCCAAATAAGTAAACAGGCTGAACAGTGTACAGGTACATAAAAGCAGAGTAGACATGCATATCAGCGGACTTGGATCACCTCTAGAGCTGCATATTTATCAGGCATTCTCCGTTACCTGAAGCTTTCTGGTATTTACATGTGCCAAAAAAATCAACTACCTTGGGAAAAATTTTCTGAGTTGCCATTTTAGGCCAAAATGGAGATAGGTAGGGGAACACATAGAAACATAGATCGAGACAAGAATATTTACAAACATAAACAATGCCAACCTTAGCCTCTTCATCCCTGATTGAATGTAGGCGAAACCGCCCCTTGGTATCATAGAGGAGACGGAAGTTCTCGTTGGTCTTGGGAATCGATACAACATCTACAAATTAACAATAAAGAACAGTGACTTAGGCATTCATACAACAAGCATTCAGAAACCATGACAACAGTTGCAATAGAAAGGTCCACAATGAATGAACTCCTACAATTTAACAAGCACAAATACCAATGCCAAAGCTCATATGACCGTTAAGGAGATGCAGAAACACAAAAGATCTAAGAAAGATTCATACCCATGAAGCCTGCAGGATAAGTCTTGTCAGTCCGAACCTTTCCATCAACCATGACATGTCGTTGCATCAAAATGGAAATGACCTCACGGTAAGTGAGAGCATACTTCAGCCTGTTACGCAAAATAAGGATCAAGGGCAGGCACTCCCTTGACTTATGTGGCCCAGAAGATGGCTTGGGAGCCTACAAGAGAAACACATAAAACAGCTATACAATCTCAGGAAATTTATCTAACATCAGCCTAAAAGTACAGCTGAATTTGACTCTTTACTAACAAATGCTCCTCCAAGCTTGTCAAGCATCCAATGCTTTGGGGCATTGA
This sequence comes from Eustoma russellianum, assembly GCA_036186865.1. Lineage (NCBI taxonomy): Eukaryota > Viridiplantae > Streptophyta > Magnoliopsida > Gentianales > Gentianaceae > Eustoma > Eustoma russellianum. Next base: position 2,609,182 of record AP025041.1, read on the forward strand.
GCCTCTTCATATGTTTCTTCAATCCCCTCGCCTGAAAAAGTCGGAACAAAAATAAGCAACCTCATAAAGACATTGATCTACAAACCAAAGCAAATACATAATAACAGGCCCAGATAAAAATGCTACCGGATACAGAGATCATTTCAGAAAATCTTATGAAGGATAAAACATCTTTCTCAAGGAAAGCGCTGAGAGTCAGAGGCCCTTTTTTAGAGAAGCAATAAGAGGAAAACAACTACGCCGCCAGGTGATTCTCAATGGCGAAGCACACCAACTTCTCTGAAAGGTCCAAAACTGGTCGGTATTGAAGGGAGGAACAGGAAGCGGCTCGAATATAGGCCATTGGGATGAAGTTTAAAACTATAAAACAAAAGGCAGCTATTTACAAACTACACCAGGCAAAATTATTGCTGCAAATATATATTTTCAGTGGTTACAGGATGAATGATGCATGTCACAAACTTAGAGAATGATAAAGTCTGTTCCTTTATACGCAAACGCCAATGTAAAAGAATAATCAAGCTGCAGAAATCAAAAACGGAGATCATGGCAGAACTTATCAAATGCATAAAGGGAAAGGGGAAGTGAAAACAAAGGATATAGAAACGCCAAATATTGTACAATTAAAGAAAATAAGCTGGTGTTAGCATTGCACTAACCATGTTGATCGACTGAAATTGATTTCGCCGCCCTTTTCCCTGGATGCCTCCCCGCGGTAACGCTTGCTACTCTGCTGCTCTTGAACAACAGATTGAAACCACTCGGAGCCCTAGCAAATGAGACTAGATTTTATATGTACTTCTGCTTGCACTAGAATGCTGGGCCTTCATTTCTTTGGGTCAACAATAGCTGAGCCCAATAATGTACTAATTCTGGATATCAATATGTTAAATTGGACTCGGATCTGGCCCATTATGCCTCTCTGTCTGGCTCTCTCGCTCTTCGTGTTCCTGAAGTCCAAGCTATTCTACAAACAATTCTATTGCTCTGTTATAATATCTAACATACAAAAGAGTTAGATGATATTTATGATATATGATTTAACCTGAATTAGTAAACTAAATTACTATGAAATTAGCAATATGTCAGCCTATCCTGACTTAACAAAATCCATTAATTATGCAATTAACAATACGCTTAAGGTGTTGGTAGACTTTTCCCACTAATACATTCTTTACGCGTCAAATCACAACTACAAAGTTTGTTTTTCTTCCCCCTGAATTACCCATAACAAAAAATTTAATGTGAAAAATTCAACAGTTTTATGTAGCTAAAGTTTTACAATGTTTTACTTTGCTTTTACTTTAAACGTAATCACGCTTGTTTACCCTTAATTACCATACTTTAGCCTTCACAAATATACTATAAAATATTTTAATGCATTGATATGTACGCAGATTATATGGTAAATTAGTTTTAATACATGATTTCTTTTATTTAATGTATTTGTGTGATTGATTAGGACTACTTGATACTTTATCAATTGCGTAAAAATAAGACATTATAAAAAGGCGTTTTAAGTGTATTAGATATCTGTATTCTATGCAAAGTCTGAAAAAAAATCAGATTACTTGACGATCTGATGTATACAGTCTTACCCTACCTGGGAGTTAAGTTTACTTAGCAAATAAAAGTTCAAGCTATACACCACAATTTAACCAATATATTATTACAGATCATCTAACTAATTTTCCGACAACATGTTTATCCACTGGATCATGCTACAGTGTTTTTTTTCCCTTTCTTTTTTAGAGTTTCCAGGAAGAGGTAGGAGGAAACACTCGAAAAGAAGTGATGCGAGGAGACAGAAATTGAGGAAAGCAGAAAGTGAAAGCTGTTAAATCAAATGGCAAAGAAAGGAGGAGAAGTAGTGTGTGTGACCGGCGGCAGCGGCTACATCGGTTCCTGCCTTGTCCGCCTCCTCCTCGACCGCGGCTACACTGTTCATGCCACCGTCAAAAACCTCAGTTATTACTTCTTCTTCAACTTCATTCTCACTCGTTAATAGCTACTTTCTCACCATTTATCGTTTTTTTCCCTCTTGTTTTTTCACGCAGAAGATGAGAATGAGATGAAACATTTGGAAGAGTTCATGGAAGGTGCAGAATCGCGTCTCCATCTCTTCGAAATCGATCTCCTAAATTACGACTCTATTGTTGCTGCTGTCGCTGGAACGACTGGTGTTTTCCACCTTGCTTCTCCTTGTATAGTGGATAAAGTTCACGATCCCGAGGTTTGTGGATTCAATTTTGCGTATCAGCTTTCCAATTGATGGAAAATGTTAGTTAAATCCTTTTTCTTTTTTCTGTGTATTGTCTATTGGCTTGTTTGCTCGGTTGATTGAAGAATGAGCTGCTGGCACCGGCCATTAAGGGCACCATCAATGTGCTGACGGCAGCTAAACAGCTTGGGGTTAGGCGCGTGGTGGTGACATCTTCTATATCTGCTATTATTCCTAGTCCTAATTGGCCTGCTGACAGAATCAAGAACGAGGAATGCTGGGCTGACGAAGAATATTGCAGACAGAATGGGGTAAAACTGTACAAGTTTCGTCCATCTTCCCTTTTCCTTTTGTTAATGAACTCTCTTAGCTAAAATGCTGAAGTGCCGTTAATTCCATCATCTAACACAACCGTATACACCTATAAGGTATGCAAGAAAATGAAAATGTGGAATGTCGGCTTTAGAATCGTCCTGCTGTTTATAGGATTCCTTGTCATAAAGCATTCATGGATATGACAACCAGAAAGTATCTGACAAAAACATTGGACTCGTTAAAATTGCATCAAGGCTTACGAATGGGATCCCCTCACCCTCACCCCGATGAGGGTCACCAGCCCTGCATCCAGCTTCACACCCCGTTGTTGGCCATCCGTCATCCAGTCTAACAGCCCCCTGATGCTACTCAGCGGGTCATTTCATCACCATTCCTCTTGCAGTGAGGGGATTTGGACAGCAAGGCTGATTCTCACCAGAATAACTGGATTCACTTTCACTACATTAAACAAACTAACACTTAGAAAGCGAACAAGAAATTACTGCTCTTCTGATTGGGCCTGGCTAAGGACCACAATATAGCATATTTGGATTCTACGAGGTGGAATAATGACTCATGCTTTTGGGACATAAGGTACAACACTATAAACTTGTATAACCCAGCTGACAAAGAAACCGGAGTGCTGTTAAAATGACACGTGCTGTATAGAAGCATGCAGATAATTGATGCTTAGGTTTCAGCCACTGAAAAGTTAATCTGGTTATGGCAGAAATATGAGGTTCCGACTAGTGAAAACTTTAATTTAGTATTTAGTTTATTTGTTCGGTAACCAATTTTTCTATGTCGCATGGATCTTAGTCAAAAAAAAAAAAAAATAGAACTAGTATCGTGAAAGGTAAAAGGAAATAAGGTATGTTGATTATCCCTCTAGATGTGAGTTTTCGCATTCCATATGTAAAAAAGAGGATAAATGACTTAGTCAAATTCCCTGAATCTTCCATGAAGTGGTTTTTTTTTTCGGAGTTAAATTTCCATTAGCCCAGAGTTCAAGAGAAAGTATGATACTTAATCACTACAATATCTACGCGCCTATTTTCAAATATGACATGTATAATTCTGATCATGGATTCTGATCTTATAGAACTTCTAATGCAAGGTCTCATTACTGTGACTTATCTCAATGGCAACGTGATCTAGGTGTGGTATCCTCTCTCAAAAATCCTTGCTGAAAAAGCTGCTTGGAAATTTGCTGAGGAGAAGGGTTTGGATGTTGTCGTGGTGAACCCTGGGACTGTGATGGGACCTATCATCCCTCCTACTTTAAATGCAAGCATGCTGATGATTCTTCGCCTGCTTCAGGGTAATCATTTTCAAGGATATATTAGTATAATTCTCATGAATCCTCTTAGTAGGAGCTGGATCATAAATCAATTGGATTGATTTTTCAGACAAACAGTAGTTCCATAAATCTTGAGTACATATGGCAGTAAAATACTACATCTAATTCTTGTCTGCCATTGGGATAAAAAAGATAGTTTTAGTGGGATCAATTACAAATTTATGTATAGAGCAATTGAAGAAAAGTGAAAACCAATGGGGGTGAATAACCCCACTCGCCAAGGGATATATGTAACCGTGCTCATTTGAAGTCCAGAACTAGGTAATGCACTCGCATTGCTTGATCCGCTTCTGTACTTTGGGATAGATATTTGACCAGCTTGTTTGTTCCTGAAAGATTTTGAAAGATGAAGTTTCAAGAAAAGATTTGTTATTACACCTCATACTATTTTAAGTTTTTCCTTCATGTTAGGTTGCTCTGAAACTTATGGGGATGTTTTTATGGGATCTGTTCATGTGAGAGATGTCGCCCTAGCACACATTCTGGTCTATGAAAACTCATCTGCTACTGGGCGGCATTTATGTGTTGAAGCCATATCTCATTATGGCGATTTTGCGGCTAAGGTTTTGGAGCTTTATCCCGAGTACCCGGTGCCTAGGTACACTTTTCCTGCGCATTATTATTTAATTCTTTGTAAACTTCTACATATCTCTAGATGGATTCTTTGTCTTAATTTCAAAGGCTCAGATGCACGTTGCTGTTGATTGAACAAATATGGAAGTTCTATTCATATGTGAGAGATGGCATATGTTCCCATTCTCAACAATTTATACTGGTTGCTTCCTGTCATATTTACTTTTGTTGCTATGCTGACTAAACATGGCCCTGACAAAGATAGGGAAGAGAAATCAGGTGAGATACAAATAAATGAGTTTAGGTTTTAGCCTTTCTTGAGCTGGCTTTCTTGAGCTGATTTTGAGGTTTTCCGAAAGTGAGCTATCCTTTTGCATGCTGTTCTGGAAAGATAATATGTTGCATTGTGGCTTTGAAGCTCCCCTGAAGTATCTCCAACTCATATCTGGAGATTATAAGCTAACGTATTTCAAAGTTGAAATAAATAACACTTCCCCCCTGCTGATTTCAAGTTTCTGAGCTCTATAGATGCATACCTAAAAGTGGTATACCTTTTTGCTTTTGCTTATTCTGATCCTTTTAAGGATGGTTCCTGAATTTAAATCCAATTCTAAAAAAATCCGTTTGTTTGTATCTTGGATGTGACACGGCTGCTTGGGGTGAATTATTTTGCTACAAACTCCATATGAAAACTATGATGATACCCTTCTTGTAGGTTGCCAAAGGATACTCAGCCCGGATTGTTGAGATCCAAGGATGGTGCAAAGAAATTAATGAACTTGGGTTTGCAATTCACTCCCATGGAGCAAATTATCAGGGACGCTGTTGAAAGTTTGAAGAACAAAGGGTTTATTTCGTAGAAGGAAAGGATCTTCTTCCTTTCCTATTTAGCTTTTGGTGTATTCTGCGAGTGCGACGGTATGGGTGCTGGAAGCTTCCATACTAAATTATGTAATGCTAAATCTCTGATGATCGAATGATTGTTCAGTCAACACACTTGTGGTTCAGTTTTATTTCTTGCTCTTCATGCTGCAGTTTTCGTTAATGAACGAGACAAGCAAGCACAATGTGGTGTTGCTGGTTGAAAGAATTGTGCATTCAGTGGTTGACGTTAACTCTGATGAAATAGACGTGATGAAAAAACCCTTCTTCCATTACTTGTATCATTATATGTAGGAAAGAGATCCTCCAAAATAAATGGCAAAATCCAACAACGTTAACTAGTGCTATGAATACGCCAAACAACCTAGTATATTCCAACGACATTAAAAGCTCTCGCTAACGACAAACATACACTTAAAACCAAAGTCTTGGGAAGCAAAAGCTGAAACAAGGATGGTGAAGAGAATGCAAACGAAGACGAATACGTCATTGTACTCAGACTAATTATGACTTTAAGTACACACTTAAAAGTTGTCAAAATTTTGCTAAAACGGTCAGAGAGAAAAACTTCGGGTGAAAGTCTAAAATTAACAAACAAATGCAAATAAATAACAGGAATAAGATCATAGAAATATTAGGAGCTTACAAAATTTCAACGAGGGGAGGAGAAATTATTAACAAAGTCTTAAATCAAAATTATCCCCAGAAAATAAACATGTTCTACCAAGTACGGCTCGAAGTGATATGGCCGAGTGCTTAACGAGACAGGCTTGAAATCTGTTCTGCTTTCGACGTTCTCTTCTTTATTACTTTTTTCTTTAGCTTTTTATTTCTTTTTCTTTTTCTTTAGTTGGGCCCTTACTCGAGTTTATAATAGTTAGCATAACTTACTGAACTTTTTAAGCCCAAATCTTTGACGGGCCTTGGGCTTCTATGCAGTTTACCGTTACAGAAATTCTTTTATGTGCTACCACTTAAGAATACAACAACAACATTATCTCATTGCGCTCGCGTCTATAGCATGGTTTGGAGGGTCGAATGTACGCAACCATACTCATGTGTTAGAAAACATAGAGGTTGTTTCCCGATGACCCGTAATGAGCGTCAAGCTGTGTCGATCAACTGCTACTTCACAATAGAAGAAGCGCAATCAATTCAGTGGGTCATTTTGCTTTATACCATTATATTTTAAAGTCAAAGAAAAGTATGTCTTAACTCTATTGAAAATGGAAAGTTTACCACTGAAGAATGTCATTTGGAATAAGATATACTTAAAATGCTTACTGATAATTATCCATTTGCATTAATATATGTTGTCTTTATTTCATTGGAGAAACATTAGAATAATAACTAGAGCTCCAAAAGGTATGAAAGATATCTAAAATTTTGAAAATTTTAAGACTCGATTTAATTTTTAAAAAAAATGATTTTTGAACGAAGAATATTAAATAAATATTTAGACTTGAAAATTTACACAATCTGATCATGATCTTCATAAGTTTGGCTTATAAACTTTTGAGTTCGCTTCTGTATGTATATTTTGTGATCTTTTGAAAATATTATATGCATGAATGGATAAACATATTATGTAATAGTACCGGGATATTTGTGTAAGTAAGAATCCAAACAAGGGCTTTTCAGTAATGCGTCCTGCTACCTAATTAGAAACCGTATCTCTCTACCAATTTTTAACTGTTGTATCTTTATTTTTGGGTCGGTCTCCTTTTCTTCCCTGTATTCTGCTTCTTTATTTTCTTTTTTGACAAATTTGACACTGGTTAAGAATATATAATGCATACTGTATTTATTCTCGATATTTTGTATAAATTATACTATGAAACAAAATAAGAAAAAACAAATTCGTATTTAGTAAGTTTACATTGAACATTACGGATTGTTGGATATTATATCGCAACTTTATTAGTCTTAATGTACACGGAGCCTATGGTTCAGAAGTTACAAAGGAAAAACAAAAAGGTGGGCAGGAACTACGTTTATCCCTTTTTACGTGATGCAATACGTGTCGGAATTACAAAACATAAACCACACGATGTATTATATATAAGATATGATACATGTCTTTGAATAAAACTAAATACCTTCATACCCGGACACCAAACAGGTGTATTGGGTATGTTGATCACACTTGCGTTAAAAGAGCATCCAATGTGTAACTCAGCTGACGCTCAGAGTTGATAATATTGTATCCAAATTTGTTAGTTTGAATCTTGGTAAGCGCAGCGTGGGTTTTTGTTCTCTGTCGTCAGCTCATTATACCGGAGAGAGTTTGAGTTTAGACACCTTATAGGCACCAAGTCATACGTTTCTCACCTAAAAGGCCACTGATCAGTTATTTGCTTTACATCCTCTACGAAGCTCATTGATGATGGAACAGTGACAACCATCGAGATCAAGATATAACCTTTTGCATCCAAGTGCTCAACACCAAGGAAACATGTATAAAGTAAGGATAGACTTAGTGGAGTTACAAAGTGATTCAAGTATAACTTGGATTCATACACCAACCGGATAATTTTCTCGGATGTACAATTATACAATGTCTAACGCATTTGCTGTTTTGTATATTACTTCACTTTTTCACACACATTCAAGGTCAAAATACTCATCAAAGCGGATCTATTATTTGGTGACTGGATTTTTTTGGTTTAACGGGTTTTCTTTGACCCATATCAGGTGAACCGAGTTCAAGCTATTTAAGGCCCTTTTTTACACGCAAATCCAAGAATATGTTCCACTTATTAGGAGTCAGGATCTCCTGACCCCCTATTTTTGGGGGTAAGAAATGACCCCCTGTCACGTGGCAGGGGAGGGGGTTGGTGAAGCTGGGTGCAGGTGACCCCCACCCAACCTCACCACTCCCCTCCACTGCCACGTGGCGGGCGGTCACGTGGGGGGTAAGATGGGCGGCGGTGAGAGGATCTCACCCCACTTATTAGAGTCATATGACAGCTCACAGTGTTTTAGGGATTGGGATCCTCCACTTTTCTCATCCCATTTGTGACCACGCGACACGTGGCAGTGAGGGAGGGTGATGATGCTAAATGAAGGTCACCTGCATCTAGCTTCACCACCCCTCATTGCTGTCACGTGTCGCACGGTCACGCATCACCGCACCCCCTTGCGGTGAGGGGAGGGATCCTATCCCGTGTTTTAGAGTTCTATTATGTTCCATTGACATCACATTGCATAGAAATTTTCTTAAAGAACATTTTATACAAAAAAAACTTTCAGTTAACATAATACAACGTTTACCACCTGATTAAAAAAGATTATACGTCAAATACCGTACACTTTACCAATCTATATATGTGGCTTGAGCCTAATGGATTTACTTTTCATGTCACAAAATGCCATTATCTAAACCTCACAGGCACTCACTATATTAGCCCCATGAGACATTATAAAAGAGGTAAATTAGGATAATCCAACGACTTCTTAGGTGAAAAGATTGGCTAGATGTCTATAAGGTGGGAGACTTCAAACTGAATTTATAACACACTAAGTTTATGTTAAAATTGACATCATAGCAACCTAAGCATCTATAATCGATTTTTTTTGATGTCAAATACAAAAACGGGTATCAACTAAGCTATGCCATGTAAGCAAAGTCATACGGTGTGTGGATCTCGTTTATTAGACCATTTGTCAACGTAATAATTGATAGCTCAGAATAGCAGACAAGACTAATCGGACCAGCTACCTTTTTTTTTTTTACTTGTATCGTTTTTTCTCTTTAGAATTGAGTAAAAGGACCACAGGGTTTTGCTTAATCCGGATGGTTCTGCAAATGTCACGACAAAAAAAATTATTGAAGGATTCAGCTTATTAATTTATTTATTGTGCAGTACGGAAATTTGGTTCTCATGACTATTGCTCCTTTTTGCCCTTAAATATGGTCTCAGACTTGTCTGTGCATTCATACAGCTTTGTCATAAACTCGAAATGGCACATTCATCTCAAATGACAAAAAAAAAAAAAAAAGATGAGATCTATTCGACTCCTAATCTCTCGTCGTCTTTCTACCATTTGTCACGTGTCAACCATCCTTCTCATACATTTTTTCCTTTTCATTCTTTCATCTAGTCTCATCACTCCTGTTGTCACGTGGAAGACAGTGAGAAAAGGACGGAGAATTTGAGGATGAGTAGATCTGATCCCAACAAAAAGAACCAATTAATTACTCTTCAGATTCATTATTCACCCACATGTCAATTTTGTATTTCTGCAGCCTGGATGATCGTTTTCTTTGATGAGGGAGTGGGTTCTCCCCCCACCTGTACCAGAGGCCCCTTAGTCAGGTGAGATGTAAATCGAGGGATGTGCTCCACCGGCAGCCCTGCAAAGGAAGAGGACACACGAGACTCAGTCAGCCCAGAGGCAACCCTTGTAATATTTCAACAAGGATTGTCTCCACACGAACTCGAACTCGGGATGTCGGGGTTCTAGCCCCAATCACCTTTGCCACTTACCACTGGACTTTGCCACTTACCACTGGATGATCGTTTTCTTCATTACACATTGTTAGTCACCCGTCTAAAAAAATATTTTCTTTATTTTTATTTTTATTTATTTCAAAAATATTATTTATTTTTTTAAAATAATAAATATTAATAGTTGGAGTTTTTATAATATTCATTCAATCAACACTTGTACATGATTTCTTTCTATTTTATCTCAATTAACCAACTATGAACAGAATAGGAATAGTAGACTACAAAGTTAACTTTCTTAAATTATGTTTAAGTGACACTAAGACAATATTTTTTTGATCAGGAGAGTATATATTTATGTTAGAGATATGAGTTGAAATGTTAAAGATATGGTTTGAAAAGTTAGGAAAAGTTAGATTTTGTAGATTTATCTATATCAAATCTTCAACCAAAATCACAGTCATTGTTGACTTAGGTAGGAAAGTTTGTATTATATATACACACAATGTATTTGAATCAGATGAATAAGAAGAAATTACATTCATTCAAGACTGTTTTTCTAGCATGGTATCAGAGCAATACCGATTCTAGGACTCAGAACTTGTTCTTCTTCATTGCCCAAAACTCAGTTCAACCAAAAAAAGAAAACAACATAAACAAGTAAAAGTTGCTTGTTTATCTGAGGACTCAGAGTCTGTCCTCATCATTGTCCGTAAATACCTTACCCGACCAACAGACTGAACCAAAGTAGCTATCTGCGGAAAGAATGTCAGAAGAGAGCTCAGCCCCAAAGATTGGTTCTGGCTTCACTGACGAAATCACAGCCCAATTGGCTCAACTTCTTCGTCAGAGTCTCGGATCGCAGACTCTGATGACCAATCCAGAAAATCTCACCATAGGAGTAAAACTCAACGGCGAGAATTACTCCTTATGGGCAACCTTAATTCGAAAAGCTATTGGTGGGAGAGGGTAGAGTTCTCACCTCACGGGAGTCCCTGCTCCACCCCCACCAACTGATTCGGCATACTCCCGTTGGGAACAAGAGAATGAGTGCGTTTTCACGTGGTTAATTCAGAACATTCAATCTCACCTCGTGACTAACGTGTCTCAATATCCAACTTGCAAAGCATTATGGGACGAACTGATGATAACATACGGTTCTGACGCAGATTCTCTCCAAGTATTCGACTTGCATAAAAGGGCTAACACCCTAAGGCAAGGAACACATACTTTGGAAGAGATCTGGAATAAATTCCAGTCTATTTGGATGACAATAGTCATAAAGGATCCTAACCCAATGAAAGATCCAGAAGACATTCGAATGTATAACCAAAAAATCCAGGAACAAAGATTGTTCCAGTTTTTAACTGCTTTGGATGAAAAGTTTGAAACTGCAAAGAGGGAAATACTAAAGAGAGAACCTTTGCCCTCTGTAGATACCGCATATGGCCTCATTCGGAGAGAAGAGACCAGGATTCATATATTGAAAGGAGACCCCTCAGTAGATAATACATCACTGGGGTATGGGATGGTGACCCGAAGTAGTGCAGGAAGAGGCAGGGGAGGTCCATCACGGCGCTCAGACAAAGCATCATTGCGCTCAGATCCCAAACCCACAGATAAGGAAGACAAGATGAACCTCCAATGTACACATTGTGGCCGAAAAAAACACACTAGGGAAACGTGTTTCCTTCTCGTCGGATACCCTGAATGGTGGACTAGCCGGAATCAATCCAATGGAGAAGCCATTGGAAGAGGCTCAGTAGCCATTGGAGAAACCAGCAATGAAGTAGTAAAGAACAGAAAGGGAACCAACGCAGGAAGTCAAGAGGAAGAGAAATCTGGAGAATATTCCAGAAAGGGGGGAGACGGAGTCTCCAAGACAGCGGCGGCACAAGAATCTATCTCAAGAAGGCCCCTTAGTTTTTTAAAAAAATGCACCGCAGTCCTCCAATTGGCATAAATGACAATCGAGCCCTCCAATTTTTCAGCCACAACAATTTTAATACTTCAACTTCTCCAAACTTCAGTCAGGCCCTCCAGGTTACCCAACCCATCAACTTCAGCCCACAATTACGAAATTGTAACAATTATGCCTCTAGATTAAAAGACAAACACCATAGTCAACCACATGTACCTAGTGTCGGTAGTCCAAATGTGTGGATATTCGATTGTGGAGCCACAGATACCATGACCAATGATGTTATTGATTTTATTACGTACTCCACACCTACAAAAACACATATTGAGACGGCCAGTGGAGAGCAACTTCCGGTGTATGGTGGAGGAACTATTCAAATTTCTTCCACCTTGATTATACCGAATTGTTTATATGTTCCGGCACTGTCTTCTAAATTACTTTCTTTGAGTCACGTTACAAAGGAACTTCAGTGTACTGCACTAATGGATTCTCATCATTGCCTTTTACAGGACACACGTACGAAGGAGACTATTGGGCGTGGCACTGAACGCGGCGGCCTCTACTTTGTCGATGAAGTTGCTCAACAGGACCGGTCCATGCTTGCTCACCGGGCGTCCAGTCGACAGTTGTGGTTATGTCACCGCCGTTTAGGTCATCCTTCTTTTGGATACTTAAAACTTTTATTTCCAAGTCTTTTTTCACATCGTAGCACCTTTTCCCAGTGTGAAACATGCATTCGTGCTAAAAGTCACCGTGCGACGTTCCAACCAAATAATACGCGGGTTGGAAAAATGTTTGCTCTAGTTCATTCTGATGTATGGGGACCCGCAAATGTGTCAAATCCTCACCAGTTTCAATATTTTGTTTTATTTATTGATGATTTCTCGCGCATGACTTGGGTATATTTTCTCAAAAATAAATCAGAAGTTCCTGAAAAATTCATTCATTTCTTCCATTTGGTTCAAACACAATATAATACCTCTATTCAAGTCCTACGAACAGATAATGGAACTGAATATCAACCCCTTGCTCAGTTCTTCCGTGAACACGGTCTTGTACACCAAACATCGTGTCCTTACACCCCTCAACAAAATGGTGCCGCAGAAAGGAAAAATCGTATCATACTTGAAATGACCCGCGCTATGCTTATTAAGTCATCTGCTCCTAAATATCTCTGGCCTGATGCAGTTGGAACTGCCGTGTACCTTCTAAATCGTCTTCCCACAAAAGCTTTAAATCAAAAGACTCCTCTTCAAATGTTGGCAACCCAAGCCAATGTGCCTCCAATCTTAACCTTACCACCTCATATATTTGGATGTTCAGTATATGTTCACATACCTAAACCAAGTCGGACCAAACTCGATTCTTGTGCTGAAAAGTGTGTGTTTGTTGGATATGCAAGCCACCAAAAGGGCTATCGATGTTATAATCCCACTACTCGTCGACTTTATGTCACCATGGACTGTGTATTTCTTGAAACTGAATACTACTTTCACCACCAAGTCGGGTCTCAGGGGGAGAAAGAGAGTAGTGCCCCGACCTTTGAGTGGTTACATAACTTCAATTGGCCGACGGATGACCAACACGAACAAGCAGGTGGTGCCACCGAGCTGACTACAATCGATAGAGATGAGACTCAAGCTTCAGTACTCGCTCCTACGACATCTACTTCGGACAGTGTCTTACAAGAGGTAAGTTCTCCATCTACTAATTTGATTTCTGAGCAAATGGTACCTCAACCCGTTGTAAGTCAGGAACATGGGGAACGGGTGCTTCCACCAAGAAGTACCAGAGGCATTCCACCAGAACGATATTCACCAGACCAAGTGACTCGAACCAGTAGATATCCAGTGATTCGAGGGCGAGCATTGCTGGCTCCCATGTATTCAGAAAATATTCCCAAAACAGTACAGGAGGCAATAGTAAAAAAGGAATGGCAAGCAGCGATGGCGACTGAAATGGAGGCTCTACTTAAGAATGAAACATGGGAAAAGTGTATCCTTCCAGAAGGAAAGAAACCAGTGGGGTGCCGATGGGTGTTCACCATTAAATACAAGACTGATGGAACCATTGAAAGACATAAAGCGAGACTTGTGGCAAAAGGGTATACTCAAACCTATGGAGTTGATTACTCAGAGACTTTTTCTCCAGTAGCAAAGATTGATACTATTCGAGTACTTTTTTCCGTGGCAGTTAATAAAGATTGGCCCTTATTTCAGTTTGATGTGAAGAACGTGTTCCTGCATGGTGAATTGCAAGAAGAAGTATACATGGAAGCTCCTCCAGGCTTCTGAGGAGAGTTTGAAAGGGGTGGGGTGTGCAGGTTGAGAAAGTCATTATATGGGCTTAAACAGAGTCCACGAGCTTGGTTTGGACGATTTACAGCTGCAATGAAACAGAATGGGTATGATCAGAGTAATGCAGACCATACACTCTTCCTTAAGAGAAACAAAGACCTGATGACATGCTTGATTATATATGTAGATGACATGATTATCACTGGGGATGATGTTGAAGAAATCAGTAGACTCCGTCAGAAGTTATTTGCAGAATTTGAGATGAAAGATTTGGGAACACTACAGTACTTCTTGGGAATAGAAGTCTCACGCTCCAGCAACGGCATTGTGATATGTCAGCAGAAATATATCCTGGATTTACTAACAGATATTGGAATGATCAACTGCAAACCTGCTAAGACTCCCATGACGATAAATCATAAGCTGCAAGTGAGTGAAGCAGAACCAATAGTTAACAAGGAACGATATCAAAGACTTGTTGGAAAATTGATCTACCTATCCCATACTCGGCCAGATATTGCATATGCAGTTGGAGTTGTTAGCCAGTTTATGCATACACCACAAGAAGCACATATGATAGCAGTAAAAAGGATACTCAGGTATTTAAAAGGAACGAGCGATCGAGGATTGGTGTTTACAAAACATGGAAATCTTGACATTGAGGTCTTCACAGATGCCGATTGGGCAGGGAACCCAAATGATAGACGATCCACCTCAGGATACTTTGCATTTGTTGGAGGAAACCTGGTCACATGGAAGAGCAAGAAACAAAAGGTTGTTGCACTATCAAGTGCGGAAGCAGAATTTAGAGGGATTGTGAAAGGGATAATGGAGATTTTATGGTTAAAGAAACTGATGGATGAAATAGGAATCCTGATACAACTTCCGGTACAGTTAAAATGTGATAACAAAGCAGCAATAAGTATTTCTGAGAACCCGGTGCAGCATGACAGAACTAAGCATGTTGAGGTAGATCGACATTTTATCAAAGAAAAACTTGAGGAAGGGATTGTGGAATTGCCATTTGTAAAGTCTGAAGATCAACTTGCAGACATTTTGACTAAAGCAGTATCAGGAAGAGCATTTGAGGAGGCATTGAGCAAGTTGGGTATCGGATGTTCCAATACACAACTTGAGGGGGAGTGTTAGAGATATGAGTTGAAATGTTAAAGATATGGTTTGAAAAGTTAGGAAAAGTTAGATTTTGTAGATTTATCTATATCAAATCTTCAACCAAAATCACAGTCATTGTTGACTTAGGTAGGAAAGTTTGTATTATATATACACACAATGTATTTGAATCAGATGAATAAGAAGAAATTACATTCATCCAAGACTGTTTTTCTAGCAATTTACAACTTAGAGAACAAGAAGCTAATAAAACCATAAAATTTAGTAATGGTTAATTTTATTTTTACATCTAAGAGACATGAATAATATTTTGCATCCTTTGGTAGTTTTGTTTTCTGAAATCTTTTGTTATGATACACAAGGGAAATCCACATATACAATCTTTGTTTGCTCCTGGGCCATGTGACTTTGATTAGAGTGGCTAATTTAGTATTTTTTTTGGTCCCAAAATATAATTATATATCAAAATGGTACCTGTTTAGTAAAAAGTAGTCAGAATATCAAATATTACTTGTGTTTCTAAATGTACCAATCACAAATAAGCTGTTTGTTTTAAAATTTATGTATTTAACGAGAATAACTAGGTAAAATCATAATTTTTTTGTACCAAGTAGACTTATATTTGAGACATTTCAAAAAAGAAAAATAGACTTTTATAAAGTAAGACGAAGGAAAGAAGGCCTTAGTCTATCTCGCGACAAATCGAGAAACTAATAAGAGAAACTATTTGAATAAATTCAGAAACTTTGATCCTCCAAATTGTCAAAAAAGATCACAACAATAAGATAAACTAATTTAATATATCTCTGACGTTTTTTTTAACCATGACTTTCCATTTAAAAAGGAGTCAAGGACATACTTTTCCTTGACTTTGGAATATGATGGAATAAAGCAAAATGACTCACTAAATTGGCTGCGCTTCTTATATTGTGATGCAGCAGTTGATCGACACACAATTTTCATTTTGGGTCATCGGAAAACAACCTTCATGTGTTTCTAACACATGAGCATGGTTGCGTACATCCGACCCTCCATACCCCGTCATAGACGGGAGCCGTTAAAGCAATGGGGTAATGTTGTTGTTGTTGTTTTTTTTAACCATGCAGAGTACATGCTCTTTGGAAAATGCATCGCATTGACATGTTGGCTTTTCCTCAATTTTTTTTTTTGAAAAAAGGAACTTTATTGCATTAACTTGTTGAAATACGAATACAAATCGGGGTGGGGCGAGGGTCAAACGTATATGATATGCCGCATTAAAACCTTGCCAAGGAAAACCACCCCTGTGGACAAAACCTTAGACGAAGGAAAAAAGCGTACATATTTATACGGTTGGTCACTCCTAACCGTAATAAACGGTTCCATCTATCTCAACTATCTACATCATCTACTACATCGGAAGAGACAAGGCTCAATAATGATAGCTCTAATTTTCGGCTACGACTTGCAATTTCTTTTGAGATGGTCCGAATGGGGGGAGACATATGATGTTTCCGTGGACCAGCTGATTCCTCCAATACCATATAGTGGATAATGCCTCGCGAAACACATACCTCCAGTCCGTTTGTATCCCAGAGCTCGTGTTCGATCTTAGATTGTCCATGATCCAACGTTGTGTTTCTTGTGGTGCAAGAAAGTTCCGCCAAGTTGCGTCCCCCAATGTACCTTGAATTAGTTGCTTCCAAACTTCACGTGTCCACTGACAGTTCCGTAGCGCATGCAATGTATCTTCTATGGGGTGTTTACAAATGCTACATGCTCCATCTTGGTGTATATGTCGGTGGTACAGAAAATTTTCGGTGGGTAGAAGGTTTCGATAAGCTTGCCACAGTAGGAGATTTAGGCGACCTGGACCTTTTAGGCTCCAAAGACGAGACCAGGAGGGGTCATAAGGAAAATTGTCTGAAATTGTTAATTCCTCATATGCGCTAGCTACTGTAAATTTGTCGAATGTGGTTGCTTTCCATCGGAAGACTGGGCTATCCGCCGGTTCGTCCGTTGAATTTGACACCTCAATGCATGTCGTAAGTAAGGGCACAGTAGATTTGATATGGCGCCATAGTGCCGAGGTATTTCGGCAATGGGTATTTGAGAGGAGATCCCCGTATTTGCTTCGAAGAACTTGTACCCATAACTCATCCGGCCGTGTCAGTACTGACCACCCTAGTTTGGCCAACATTGCAGTGTTCATGTCTCGCAAGTTTTTGACTCCCAAACCTCCTATATCTTTTGGTAGGCAAATTTGCGACCAAGGTAACCAGTGCAGTTTTTTTGTTCCCTGGGGCTCCCCCCAGAAAAAGCGTCTGATGATCTTTTCAATGTCATCTATTATACTGGTTGGCAAGCGTACCGTACGCATAGCATAATAGGGCATTGAGGACAACACACTTTTTATTAGAATGAGTCTGGCTGCTTGGGATAAGAATTTCGTTTGCCACATAGCTAACCGGTCACATACCTTATCAACAATATATCCATACTCTTTCCTGCTAGGTCTCCCATTAATTAGTGGCATACCAAGATAGACACCTAAGTCGCTAGTGATGGTCATGCCCAATCTGGAAATAGCAGCCGAGTGGAAGTTGTCGGCTATATTTCTAGAAACGAAGGCCTCTGATTTCTTCATGCTTATGGTTTGCCCAGATATTCTGCAGAATAAGTTGAGGATATTCTCTATTGTGTCAGCTTGTGCGTCATCACCGGATCCAAAGAGTAGCAAGTCATCAGCAAAGAATAGATGTGAAATGGGTGGTCCTGTTCTTGATAGGCGAAGAGGGATCCAACGTTTTTCCATAACAGCGCGGTTTATGTGGCCGCTTAAGACTTCCATGCATAGCAAAAAAAGGTACGGCGCAAGGGGGTCTCCTTGCCGTATACCCCGTTGAGGACAGAATGGTTGACTGCTTACCCCATCCCAAATAACTGATAGTTGTGCTGAGGATATGGTGTACATTATTAGATTCACTAGGCTGGAGCTTAGGCCGATATTTATCAGGATGCGACTCAAGAAGTTCCAATCGACCTTATCATAAGCTTTCTCGAGATCAACTTTCATCGCCATGTATCCTTTGCGTCCCCGTTTTAATCTCATCGAGTGTATAATTTCTTGTGCAATGACAATATTGTCCGAAGGTTGTCGTCCCGGGACAAATGCACATTGCAGAGGAGAGATGATTTTTCCAATTACCAGTTTTAGGCGGTTGGCAATGATTTTCGTGATAATCTTCACTACTACATTCATCAAGGCAATTGGTCTGAAGTGAGACGCCTCTTCCGGGTGTGACTTTTTCGGTATGAGAGCAATTAGAATGCGATTGAACTCGGGTGGAAAACTGCATGTTCTGAAAGCATTAAGAACAAATTCAGTGATAGATGGACCAACTTGATTCCAATTCCGTTGAAAGAATATTGGGGGTAGTCCGTCGGGGCCCGGTGCCTTATACGCGCCCATATTGAAAATTGCTTCTTCTACCTCGCTTGGCGAAATATCTCTGTTCATCCATTCTCTATCTGTGTCGCTTAATGTCTTGATAATTAAATCATCTTCTTCGCATACTTGCACGTGGTGGCCTTGAAAGAGACTCTGATAGTAATCATGTAGCACATTTCTTATTTCGGCCGGCGAACTTATCCATACTCCATCGTTGTTCTTGAGGCGTGAGACGTACTTGTTACGTTGTCGATTTGCCATTGTTTGATGAAAGAAACGAGTGTTTTGTTCACCTTCGTATAACCATTGTAGATTGTTTTTTTGTTGCCACAGTATCTCCTCTTGAAGCAATATGTCATTTAGTTCCTCTAGCAATTTCCCTTCCAACTGTGTAAGAAAGTCAGATGGAAAATTTGAGAGCTCTCTTTGGACCCCCTCTAACCGAGCCATGCATCTTCTTCGACGGCCATTTAGGCTACCGAAGACTCCATTTCTCCACTCAATCATCTTGGAGGTAAACTCTTGTATTGTGGCTTGCAGATTTCCAGGTTGATGTTGCCACGCTGTTGTCATAAAGTCTTGAAATTTCTGGTGCAACATCCAACATGCTAAGAATTTAAATGGCTTGGGTGATGTATATGAATGTTGTGTTGTCGCTATTGTGAGAAACAAAGGGTGGTGGTCAGACTGAAGGCGGGGAAGATGCTGGAGAGCAGTAGATCCGAATTGGTTCTGCCATATATCATTGCACCATGCTTGGTCAAGACGCTGTTTGATGAGAAAACGGCCCGGTTGACCGTTGCTCCATGTAAACCGTGGGCCAGAAAATTCTACCTCCATAAGTTGGCATTCATCAATCATGCGGCACATCCGAGATAAACCATACCCACGAGCTGGACGACCACCACTTTTGTCTTCCTGGCGGACAACTTGGTTGAAGTCCCCAATTAAGATCAAAGGTACGTGAACATAGCTGGCCATTTTTTCCAAATATTCATATAGGGGTTCTCTACCAACTACAGTAGGAGATGCGTAGATTAGAGAGATGAGAGCTGGTCCTGCATTTGGAGATGATATGCGGATGTTTATCAACTGAGCTGTATAACTCAACAACTGAACCTGAATCTTCATATCGTCCCAGAAGCACCACAAACCACCAGAGAAACCTCTAGCTTCAACTGCCATGAAATGTGTAAATCTAGATCCTCGCATTATCTGACTTGCTCGAGATGAAGTTACCCTAGTTTCCATGAGAAACATGATATTTGGATTATGATCCTTCAGAAGTCCTTTAATGACTCTCACTGTTTCGGGCGATCCAGCCCCGCGGCAATTCCATGAGAGTAGCTGCAACATAGTAACTTATCTTATTGGTTAAGAGACGGGTCGCTATCTGGACCCTGTAATCCGGGAGCATCAGCATCCATTAGTTCATTTGTATCCATGCACACGGAAGGCTCTTCTGGCGCTGTATCTGATCGACCACTATCTGGGGGTTTCTGTTTAGTTTGATCCCAACTGTGTCCATGCTGTTCCTCCTCTATATAGATATCCATCGCAGTATCTTTCCCTTCATTTCGTTGTCTATATATCTTTTGAGGAGGAGGCTTGTTATTTGTGATATCCTTCAGAGGCTTTGTTGTCGGCGTAGTCACTGGATGGGATTGAGATAGCAATGGCCAATCCTGTGGCTGCCAGGTACTAGGGTCGTTGTCAACTGGTTGTGTAGGGGAAGCTCTTGCCATGTCTTTTCGTTGATTGCTTCGGTTTATACTTCGAGGGATTTGTACCTTGGCCTTTGGTGGATCTCTAACGGGAACGCCCTTTCCCCGTCTCTCCTTTACCTTGATTAGTTGTTCCTTGGTTGTCGCCTTAAATTGCACAAGAGGTCCAGAATCTTTAATATTGCGTATATCATTCGCCATCTGGTCCATCTAGGAGTCATTAGCCTCTTCTGAAATATTTGCAATGGGGGAAAATCGAGAACCGACGTTGCCTGTGGCTTTAGGTTGTGGCTCGGTGGTTTGGTCTTTTCGGACCATTGAGTCCAATATGTGGTACTCCTTATTTGTCTGCAGTTTTGGTTGTTCAGTTGCTTGTTTGCTGGGGACAGCGCGTCGACGATTATTGTTGCGAACTATCATCCAAGGGCCGAATACATCGGTTGGTTTCTCAGGTACACTAGGATTTGCTATAGTTGTTGCATTGTGTGGGTCTCCTTCAGGTCCGCTTGCACACTCTTCACTACGATGTCCATATCGACCACATGTAAAGCAAATGAGATGTAGATTTTCATATTCAACCGTGAGTTGGTAATCCCCAATCACAACAGTTGACACCAGGGGTTTTTCTAGATCAACTTCAACACAAACTCGTGCATATTTCGCTCTAGATACTTGCGTTGTGTGAATATCAATCTTCACTGCTTTACCCAGTTTGTTTCCAATTCTCATCAGAATTTGTTCACTGAAAAATTCGATGGGCAATCTGGGTATACGTACCCAAACTAGCGTTGACGTGAGTTGTGTCGAAGAAGGACGGAAGCCTGGTCGAAGTTTCTTAACTGTAAGGTAGTGCCCTTGCACGATCCAGGGGCCATTTTCCAAAGCATGCCAGTAATCAGACTGGTTGTAGAATCTGACAATGTAGAAACCGTCTTCCATATCAATAATTTCCAGTCGGCCCTGTAAAGACCACAAATCACTAAGGCGTTGGCTTATGATCTTGTATGATATGTTACGCCCTAAAGTCTTGATCACTAACGCTCTCTTCCAGGGTTGCCAAAGTTTTTGCCATTCCTCCGGCTGAATTTCGACTACTACCTTGCCTGTTTCATTCTTATGTGCGTCATCCACGAGAGGGTCGGACAATATAGGAAATATGTCTGAGTCTGCTTCATCATCCTCTCCTTCCCCATTATAGATTTCTGCCGTCATCAGGTGAGATTGATCGCGCTTCAATAGATCTGCCCATGCTTGATGATCCGATGTGCGTGTTTGGTCTGGCGACGGAGGCTCGCATTGTGCCTGTCGTTTATATTTTTTCACACTCCGATGTACTTGGTCGATTTCTTCGGTACTACGTTCAATCTGTTCACACTCCGATGTATATTTTAGCTGCTTGATAAATGTTCGTGAGCTTTGATATTGATGTAGAAATAACGAGAAGTAATTAGCGATACAATAAAATGATTTCACATAAGTTTTACATGTCAGATAAAGGTTAATGATTAGTTATACAAGAGATTCAGATATATGTTAAACCGGATGGGACTCATGCCTCTCATTCCCCTTACCCACCTACCCTCTGCTGACACGTGTCGCGTGGTGACGCGTGGATGAGGAGTTTGCTGTGAGGGGATCTTAACTCATGTTAAACATTTGATTAGTGGAAAAACAATTGCTCATATTTCAAAATTTCATGAGAGATTCACATTTGATAAATCTTTTAATGTAGATGTTTCTTGACCAGTCAAATGTATATCATATTTGTGGATCTTCTGCTTTAACTAATCACTCCCATATTTTATATATAGTTGAATTTTATTGATATCATCTCATTTTGTGAGTAGTTGCTCTCACAACATAAAACTTGCAACTAAAATAATGGTCATATAAAAGAAAAAGGAGTGCGACAAAGAAACAAACTTATGACATGGGAAAACGTGGAGGGCACATGTTTTTATATTATAACGAATTTAACTATTAAACCCCAAACATAAAGTCAGCAGAAGAGACAAAGCCTTCAAATTTGAAACATAATGAGCAAAATTAAATATGATATAATAGTTAATCCCAAGTGATTAAAAATTGTGATTCGTACGAGATTATAAAACAAGTTACTGTTAAGGATATACATACCCCAAACATAGACTATGATTTTGATAATAAACTTGCAATTAAAAATACAATTATGTGCAAGATTGCCCGGAAGCATGAGTGGATTGGCTGATCGTCTACGTTATAATTTTTTTACTAATAAAACAAAAGAATAACGGTTGGCTAATAGTCGTTTTCCAAACTAGAGTGGTGGTTACTCCTCCATATTAAACTCTACAAAATCATCGTCAGCACTACCTCCCCCACACCTCATACCACCGGAATACCGACAACCAACTACCACAACACCCGGTCCAAATCTATAAAGACTAAAAGTGAAGTAAAATATAATGCATCCAATCATGCGTTGCTACGTGTAAAAAAACGTTTTTACACGTAACGTCGCGTGATTAAAAACCTCATATTTTGCCTCATATTTAAACAACTCAAACAACACCTCCCTCCCTCCCCCTCCACGCCACACAAGAAAAAAGAAAGAAAGAATGCTATCTTCTCATTAAGAAACATAATTTCAAATGAAACGTACACATTTTACGTTGGACGTGCAAAACGTGTATATGATTTAACCTTCAAACAAAGGGTTTTTAATAAATTCGTGAATATGAACGGGAACTTTCATTCAAAACATCCTGATTG
Source organism: Eustoma russellianum (assembly GCA_036186865.1). NCBI lineage: Eukaryota > Viridiplantae > Streptophyta > Magnoliopsida > Gentianales > Gentianaceae > Eustoma > Eustoma russellianum. The sequence goes on from AP025041.1 coordinate 2,632,238, forward strand.
TATGATTTTTTTATTTTTTTTTTGTATTTTTTATCGTGTAGTTGTATACATTAATTGTTTTCCCGTATCTTTTTTTGAAAAAAATTTATTTTGTGTAAAACCTTTGGAAGAAAAACAGATGGAATAGTAAACAACAAGACATTTCAAAATAGAGGCTTTCAAGTGTTTTTATGTATAAAAACACTTTGATTATATATATGAAAATACAAGAAAACAGGCATAAAAACACAGAAAACCATTCCAATATACCCAAGAAAAAACTTAAACCAAAAATTCGACTTTTGAATGAAAACTTTCATTTAAGATTTTGAAATTAAGGAAAACCCACAAATGTTGAGCGCACAGACATTATATATGTGTGTGCATGGAGGCACAAAATCGCCAATAAATATATTGGTCATATTATGTATCCTATTGTTTTTTCAACACTAATTTTTATATATATACACAAACACATATACATACATACATATTAAAGAGATTTTATAAGTTGATAACTTCTCAAACGAAATAGAACCTTTCACGCTAATACCTAATATTACGATCCAATAAGTAACCGATTGTCTTTGATAAAATTAAGTACTCATTTCATCTCAAAAATATTGGACTAGTTGAGTTTTCAACATCATATAATTTATACCATATTTAAAAGCCAAGTATGACAATATTTTTAGACAGAGAAAATAATATATTATACGAATAATTTAAAATTAATAATATCATGACATTAGACGGATATTTCAAAAGGCAAAAAATATCTAGACAAACTTTTCTGTTATTGCATAGTAGATAATGACAATACGACACACTAGACTGATTAAACACCATAACAAAATACTAATGAAATTACTATTACTGTTTCCTATCAATGATTAGCATATAAATACCAATCCTAGGTTCAAAAATCAATACGGAAGATGTATCTCAGTTGGTAGTCAGGTGATGACATCTAAGTTTGTTGTTTCGAATCTTGACATCACTGTGAGTGTTTAGGTTATGCTGTCAACTCCTTATACCGGAGCGGGTTTGAGCTCAGATATCTTTGAACATCAAGCTCTGGGCTTCGCGTCTAAAAGACCGCTCAATGACATGACTTACATCCTCTAAGAAGATCATTGTAGTTGGGACGATGGATCTTCGGGATCAGATTATGACCTTTTGTATCTAAGAACCAAGATATACTTCACGGTCTTCTCTATTTTGCCGTGCAGGCCATTTCAATGGCATTTGGTTTGTCGGAGAAGATTTTTGTAGTGCAAAAGCTCAAAGGTCTGATTATGAGAGTTTTCACCGTCTCAGTTTTAAGGAGCTTTGAGGAGGATGTTAATCATGTTTGTTCACCGGCTTCCTAGGCGGAAGGTCCATACTTGGTGGTCATAAGATGTCAAGCATAAGCTTGCTCTGGTATAAGAAGCTGACGACATAATTCTAACACACACATTAAGACTACCAAAAGTCGAACCGATGACCTCTTGTCGAGAAGATTACTGAGTCCCACCATCTATTTCCTATTTTGAACTAGTTATTTCAACCGGTGAGAAATAATAATTTTCAGAATATTATGCCATTCTTTTTTTTCTTAAAGGATTTTCAACATTCGTGTAGAATGGATTCACATACTCCGATATAGCCGGAAGCCTCTAAGTCAATAGCGTAATATTGTTGTTGTTTAGAATGTATCCGTCCACAATATTTTAATCAGACTATATTATTGTTTGTTGAAGAAATATTAGACCTAAACTTGAAAGAACAATTAACCAAATGCAGGTGTTCATCCATCTATGGATCTCCAAGAAAAGTTAGATGCCCAAGTAACACAATAATAGTGGTAATATCCACTTTAATATTATTTACAAATGCAGGTGTTCTCTACCCTAATAGTAGTAATATCCAATTTAATATTGACCTATATCTAAAAAGAAATATATTATCACGTATAGCAATTCTGGGAAGTGGAGAAGAAAGAGTAATTCTGGGAAGTGGAGAAAAAGGGAGGAACGATTAGAATATAGAGAACGATTAGAATAAAATGACTTCTGTAATAGAACCAAATTATTTTTACCCTATTTAATGCATGTGTGGTACCCTTTCTGACAACTTGTATAAAGAAATCTCCGGTAATATATTGTTAGGCCGTGTATATGGCATGTATATACTGTATCCCTTTGTATATCTTTTCCGAGTCTTTAGCCTCAAGTTTAGAAATTATGGGATATAGATTTATATTTTCTTTCCTTTCGTGTCAATCTTGTAACTTGAATATATACATCTTTGCGAAAATAATATCACAAGAATTTCCTTTCAGAAATTACAACATACATTATTTCAAAATCCCAAAAGTCCCAAAGGTTGAATTTTAACAATAAAGACATTGTACATATAAATATATCAAAACATAGAAAAAACGTAACTAAAAAAAGGAAAAAGGATTCACCTAAGAATGGAATTGTGAATCTGAAAGAGGTGGAAGAGGAAGGATTCTCAAAGTCTAAAGAATATTCACTAAGGAATTCAACTATTAGACTAAGCTATGCTTGTATAGTATAACTCACTACAAAGGAAAGATGTTTAAGATAGACTACTTTAATGACGTGTAGTCTAAGAGTTAATCTCCAAATTCTGATTTAAATTTGGATATATTTTAAATTTATTGTGTGCAACAAGTTCGGCAGAGCTTTCTACTGAAACATGGCATTCGATTACATCCTTTATATGCTGGTAGGATTAGAGTAAGAATGCGTATATCAGATTACAAAACGAGTTAGTTTTTCACTAGACACTGTATAAATACGGAAATCTAATTCATCGAGAACGTCCAATCGATAAGTGTGAAACATTGGAGGGCCAAAACAATTGAAAGTTGAATTTTTGAAACTAAAATCTGTCGACTGTGAGAATTGTAGAGGAAGACGAAGGAAAAGAGGGCAAAAAAAAAAGCACCTGAAACTATGATGAGTTTAGATTCATCACTTACATGAAACCCACGTGTGGATCACCAGGAAAAGATTTGCATTGCATGGCCCTTCGGATATAGCCCGGCTTCTCTTATTCATGTGAATCAAATTGGGACCAGATCGATGGACAGTGCATGAGCCAGTAAGTACGGAAATTCGCACGTACAATACATGTTAGATGATGGAGGGCGCGGCTTGGACCAATTTGGTGTTTTGTGACTATGAAGTCACGAATTCGAACTTAGGAAACAAGCTCTTGCTTAAAGTGTAAGATAAAGCTGCGTATATCAGACCGCGAAGCGATCCGACCTATTTCCAGACTCTGCGCAAACAAGATGATTGACTAATTATTAAACATTTTAGTTGTTATTTTAACGCATATAAATAAAGAGAATTGACGTACAAGAAAGATAAGGACATTTGGCAAAAAAAGAGAGATATCTAATAGTTATTAACTAACTAATATTAATAAAGTATGATATACAAGTACGAAAAATTAACATACCAATGAAATCAAACGTGTTTAAAAAGGCGAATCGCTAACTTTTTTATATGTATATACGTTTGTAATATATGTATAAATAAAGAAGATTGACATATTATTTACTGTGGTTGAGAGGTTCATTTGATTTTGTGCATGTGTCATCATTTAAAGACAATAATAAATATTAGGTGATCTTAGAATTTACCACTGAATTAACTTTTCCATATCTAAAAAAAGAACCCAATCCACATATTTAAAGCCTAACTTGGACTAAATAGCTGCTCACTACCCTGAAAATGACATGCACAGTTGTATTTCTATCGTGGGAGCATTGAACATAATAACATGGCTGCCGATATTGACAATTATCCTCATCCCTTGCAATTTTTTCCAAATTACCCTTTCTTTCATTGTCCTAATTATTTTTTCTCAGCATTTTCTTAATGCTGATTGGACCCACAAAAACTGTTATCCAGCATGTCTCTCCATCATTATTAGATCACCACCCTTGTATATTTTACAGTGTTGATTCCTTAAAGAAAATAGTTCAGTAAAAATTTGTATTCCAGCAATGCTCTATTATATTAAATACATAATTAGAGCCTACATTATACGAAATACATATGTAAGTACAAACTAAACTTTTACTGTAAACTTTAGCCTTTTCATATCTACAAAGCAAAATATGTCTCGGAAACATGGCGTAGGTATTTAGGAGGAAAAAAATTATTCAAAAAGCAAAAAATCATTATACAGAAACTTGCTACGATCCCATCTTATGGGATTTTCTTTGGCGCGTTTTTGATGTACAACGCTCCTGCGTTCACACAAAGTATGGAGAGGATATGAATTGTTCAAACCCTTTAACAAAGGCAAAATCTTTTTCCTCTGTCCCTGACGATGGAGATTGGAGAGAGCTTATTCGGGGAAAAAAACAATGGGGAGTGCAAGGAATGATTCTCTGTCGACAAGATCTGTAGGATTGTAAGGTACCTAAGCAAGATAGACTTTTGGTAAAGTCCCATATTCAAATGAAATTGTTTATTTATTATCTAGTGTTACTTAAATTACATCTAAATTAACAGCAACTCCAAAACATGAATGATCCATTAAGAAAGCCTTTGCAAAACAAGCAAGCCCTTAGATTAGAACTCTAAATAACCTCATAATAATCATTAATAATAATTTACTACACAAATATGCAATTGATATAAATAATCATGAGTAATCTAAACTTTTTACCTAGAAACTAAAGCTAATATATATATATATATTTATTTTAAGTGGAAAAATGTACTATACTGTTGTAGTAGTAACAGTGGCCACATTACTAGCACCAGCACCAGCGCCGCCGCCACCGACATCCGCGCCACCACTACCACTACCACTGCCACTACCACCACCAAATTCGGTACTACTAACTCCGGCCACCGCCGTCCCCGGCGTAGTCCTTTTCCGTTTCTTCTTCTCATAGGGTATCCCTCTAGCCTTAGCTTGACTTTCTCTAACCTCCCTTAAATAAATCCTCACAGCCCTTGCCCCAAAAGGATTGGATTCGGGCCTACCACCTGTCTCTTCATAGGCAGCCCTAAGCCGTCCGATTAGGGCATCAAGACTCCCCCAAGCTTGTTTTAGAGGGCACTGGCATGGCGCTGGAGGGTTAGGCTGCCCAAAATAAGGGCACTCTGTCACGTGCACCTTTGTTTTTCCAAATTGGTCAAGATATTTCAAGAACTCAATCACGTGAGCTCCGCTGCATCGAGCTAGCGTCAACGGCGGCTTGTGATTCTTCAAATATTGTAAGAAAGTATTCCAGTCTCTTCTCTTCTGGGACTCGTATCTGCTTGGCGGCGCTGCTGTGGGCCCTCCTCCGCCTTCTCCGCTTCCCCCACCGGTAGATGGCCCTTCTCCGCCGCTTAGCTCCGGCGCTCCTCGGGCTCCCGATGTTGCATCCATAACTTTTCCCTTAAGTTCTCTTGGTGGTGTCAATATATAATAGTTTTCTGTAACTGGGCTCTTGTATTTTAGCTGTGTGTTGACCTATAATGCTACATAAACAAGGTTTGATTCGACAATCATGTATAGTAGGAGAAGTTCTGATTCAGAGAAATAGGACGGTGATTGGATTCAAAAGATTCAGATATGGACGATCTTGATGAATATTGATCTCCAGATAAATCTTCTTTTTGCGATTTTGGGAGGGGATGAATAGTTGACGTTTGTGAATATGCTTTTGCTGCTAATAATGAAGTTTGATTGCTTTTTCCGTGAGGAGGAGAGCGTTTTCGGGGACGAAATGAGAGAGAGAGAGAGAATGGGATTACCAAATGCTATCGTGGAATTGATGGGACGTAAAAGAAAATTGATCTTTTTTTTTTTTGTATTAGTTGATATATCATATTTATCAATTTATGTCCACAATCTTCTATTATAATAAATGTACATGATTGTCCTAAATTATATTTATATAGAGATGCGACCGGGTAAAAGAATGTCAACCATAAGTATTGGCACCTAGATAGATCATACAAATTGTTTAAAATAAAAATGACAATAAAAGATGTAAACCATGTTTATGTTCAAAGACTTTATTATTGTATTGGTTACCATGTTTTTTCTGTTTTGAATCTGGCTATCATGTTATGCAATGAGGCAAGTTTAAAATCCGAATTGATTTAGAAACTGATTGTTTTTAATGAAAATAGTCTATATGATTTATCGTTATCATTGTTGTTGTTATTATTATTATTATCATCATTTTGGTATCGACAGTCAAAGAATGGAACTGCTGTGGTGTATTCTTATCTGGCGTCCCATACTCCAAATTGAAGAGAAAAGAGGATACATGACAAAATTCACGACAAAATTCCACAACCTAACCGTCGTAGTAGATTTACGATTATATTTTCATGGCCAGTTTCCTAACAAGACGCGCACGTGTAAGTTTGTCCTTATTCAACTAAAATGAACTTGTTTCATCCACAATAATAAAAAGATTTAATTGCACCTGGTATCTATTATTTTCCACCAAGTTTTAAGTAGCATCAAATGTTTCATGAAACACACTTGCCATCCAGACTTATAGGGTTAATAGACACATGGCATCCATGCTGACGTCATAAAGGCAATTTTCATTATTTTTTAAAAGTTTATAGAAAAAATAATTCAAAAATAAAAGGAAAAACCCCACCCCCACCCCACCACACCCCCCCACCCCCACAATCGACCTCCCTCCCCATCTTCCTCTTCTTCCTCCATCTTCCTCTTCTTCCTCCATCTTCATCTTCATCTTTTTTCTAACCATGGTCATCTTCATCAGCCCCAACCTCAAGATAAAATTAAGAGACCATTATATGCTAAGCATCCGATGGCCAAATTTTCTTGGACTGTAACAGAAGAAACAGACACAGTCAGTTTTGTTTCTTCCCCTTTTTGGTTTCTTTCTTGCTTTTTAATTAGTTTTCTTTTTTGTTTTATTTGTATTTTCTACTCTGGTAAAAATCTTTTTGCGCAAAATGTTTTGGTTGTCCTTTGTTGGTTAGCCTGATTTTTCTGATTTTTGATCTCTTCCTTTAATGCTCATGAAAATTTGCTTAGCTTGCAGGAACCACTTTTTCCTACTCTTTTATTGCATTTTGGATGTATGTGCCTAACCTGGTTATGACTAAATTCCTGACAGAACACGATCAACTTTGCTTAGGATTTAGGCTCTTACCTTTTTTTTTTCTCCAAATTTTTTGTTGTGCTGACATGCATGTGCATAACTTGATAAGAACTAAAATCAAGAAAGGAACTGGGCTCTTTCGAGCCTTTTGAGTTTTTTCCTTGAGTCGGGGACCCATTTTTTCGTCACAGTCATACCGGAGCATCTCAACCAGCCCATTAACAGCACCAGAGGAAATTTGAGGTTGGGGCTGATGAAGATGACCATGGTTGGAAAAAAGATGAAGATGAAGATGGAGGAAGAAGAGGAAGATGGAGGAAGATGGGGAGGATGGGGAGGGAGGTCGATTGTGAGGGTGGGGGGTGTGGTGGGGTGGGGGTGGGTTTTTCTTTTTATTTTTGAATTATTTTTTCTATAAATTTTTAAAAAATAAATGAAAATTGCCTTTATGACGTCAGCATGGATGCCAGGTGTCTATTAACACTATAAGTCTGGATGGCAAGTGTGTTTCATGAAACATTGGATGCTACTTAAAACTTGGTGAAAAATAATGGATACCAGGTGCAATTAACTCATAATAAAAATGCAAAACATATTAACATTATAGAATTTAATATTCACACTCTCTCATATATTTTAACTATGCACAAATTCATAATCAACCATATCTATTTTGGACTATTAGTTAGAAAAGCAACGTTATATCAATTGCGAGAGTTTCAATATTAATTTCTATAAGAGTTAGATGTATGTCTATACTATGTGATTTTCCAAACTCTTTATATATGTGTGTGCGTGTGTGTATATATATATATACACACACACACATATATATATATATATATATATATATGTGTGTGTGTGCGTGTGTGTGTGTATATGTATATGTATATGTATATATGTGTGCGTATATATAGTTACGCTGGGACGAAGGATATGGAAGAGTAAATTACCAAGACATGTTAGTGCATCGAACGCATATGATTCTTATTAAGAATATGACGTTCCGGTTTCCGTGTTTTCGCAGGGTCTGGAGAGGGGCTGGATCGCTTTACGATCTGATGTACGCAGTATTACCCTGCACTTTGTGTAAGAGTCTGTTTCAGTGGCTCGAACTCATGCTCTCAAGATCACAAAACAGTAATTTTATCAGTTGCTCCAAGATCCGCCCAAAAATGTTCATATTTTATTGCCCCTATCATGACATAAGAATCCCCTCGGCATCGATTAGAAGTGTTAACGAACCGAGCCGAACCGAATACTTGATTTTTAAATTCGGATTCGTTTAGCTAAACGAACTGTTCAGCTCGGTTCGTATAGCTAAACGAACTTTAAAATTGGTTCAAGTTCGGCTTGATAACCTTATAACTGTTTAAACAAGCCGAACTGTTCAATTCGTTTAATTAAACGAACCCGAATACATGTTCCAATTCGGTTCGTTAACAAATAATTATCGAACGATTACGAACCGAACTCGAATAATTTGCGAACTGTTCAGTTCGTTGAACAGCCCTAGCAACGATTACCCAACATAGCTGTTAAACACTTTCCTATAAAAGAAATTTTGAACGAGAAAAGTAATGCACCCAATAAGGTCATATGTTTCGTGCTATTTATCTATTATGATAAAGAATTTTTTTTTGAAATATTATGATAAAGGCTTAATTTACTTAGTAGTCTCTAGTGGCATTTCAGGTGCAATTAGTGGCAGATACATGCCTATTGATACAGTGTACAGAGTATAACACATTTAATGTACGCCAATTATATGAACTGACAAGCGGATCAGGCGTAAATTGTTCTAAATAAAACAGTTCATACATATGTTAAGTATGATAAAGCAGTTGTAGATAAAACCTTATATAACAGGTAAATATTAAATTGTCCTTGGATATCGCGGTGGGAAAAAACTAATGAAAAAATAAAGCGGGAAAAGGAAGAAATCCCGACTAAAAACCACAAAATAGTTAAACAATAATTACAAAAGTAAAAAAATAATTATAGTAATTAGTCATCAATAAAATATTAGATGAATCATGATGATGACAACAACATTACCTCATTGTCTTAGAGACTCCTGTCTATGTTGGAGTATTAAAGGGTCGAATGTACGCAACCATATCCATGTGTTAGAAACACAAAGATGTTATTTCTTAATAACCCGAAAAATAGAAAAAGTAAATATCATATCAAGATATCAAAATTAATACGAAGAAGGGTTGAAACTTGAAAGGACAGATTGGACAATGGGCAATTCGGGCAGGTGTTAGGGATAATTTTTTGTTTAGAACAACGATACATATAGCCAATAGGTCCAAAACTATCCCACTGTCATCGAATAATTTGATTAATGATTGAGATGGATAGGACTTTTCAAAAAGCCTTCGAACTCATTCACCAATCAAATGTAAAATAACATAATAATAAAATCATTTCTATGGTATATTATATTTTTCAATTATTTATCAAGCGTTAAAATAATTGGTAATTTAAGCATGTTTATAGGATCCACAGTTTAGCTGTGCACATCTTATAACAGAATGTATGTGTGTGAGAGTGTGTGCGAATATAATATATATATATATATATATATATATATATATATATATATATATATATATATATATGTGTGTGTGTGTGTACCATGGCTCATACATCTTAATCAATAACCTTGACATAGAGGAATATACATCATTTAAAAAAGAAAAAATTATGATGACACTGGTGAATTGAATAGTATAATTATGAAAGTGGATTAAAACCGCCAATCTTATGGGATGTACAGGGGTAAAAGTTCCATAGACGAGCCTCTTATTGCATAATCCTTAGGATTTGTCTGTCGCAAAGGTGGATGCAATAAGCTTATGGGCATGCGCCTAATCTTCCAAACAGGTTTTAAACCCTTCATTTCTATAAATAACAATTTATATCTTGATTTCGATGGCTTCTACTATTTCAGTCTTAAAAAGTTTCGTAAAAGATGTAAATCAAGTTGATTAACATCTTTTTAGATGAGAGACTTAGGTCTTGGTACCTACAAGATGCCTGAGTTCAAATCCACTGTAATATAAGGAGCTGATTATAGAGCTCAAACACTCACAGTACGTGATAAACCATAATTAAATCGTCTGTTAGTCAACGGTTAACGGTTTAACTCCAGTAGCTCAGCACTCAAAGTACTGCAGTTCAGCAGTACATCACCGAAGCATGACTGTTCAGCCTCAACGGCACCTCAGCAGGGCATCATAACGCCCTTATAACATCAAAGAATACGCCAAGGTTTGCACCTCGGCACCAACTTCGGTCTATGTCCTAATGCAGCACTTCAGACCACTTCAGCTGGGTAAGGCCAAGTCATGCACTGGCAAGGCTTAATCTTGCACTTCGGCAAAGTTCAGTTGGGAACTTCGGTAAAGGAACCCAGCACGACATTACTTCATGGGACCCTCAAACAGAGGTGCAATTCAAATATAGTGACTACATCTGTTTATTCTTTCTGAACACGCCAAGGTCACAACAGCCGGCCTACTAGTTACATCAACCAAGCCGGCCTATAAGTCACATCAGTCAGGCTACTGATCACATCAGCAGACCTACAGCGTCCTAGGCTTTCTGCTCCAAGCAAACGTCCTATCCACAGTCCACTATCACAAGCCAAAGGCGGGAAAGGGTCTATAAAAGCAAGCCAACCAGAATAAAGAAGAGGATCCGGGATTCAAACATTCATACCGTAAAGCAAATTCATACACTTTGCTCATCGGCTCATACTGTGAGAAACTCTTAACTCACCATTTAAATTATAATCTCAGTGAGATATGTCCCAAACTGACTTGAGCGTCGGAGGGTTTTTCCCGGAGCCAACCCCCGGGACCTCTGACCTGTGCTTTCTTGTGCAGGATATTTTAGAGGCTATTCCAGCTACAAACTTTCAATTCCAGTTAACAACTATTCAAGTTAACTGACGGAGCTAATTTGAGGTCGTCTATACCCTTGGTGAAGATCCGGCTTCATCAGTACGTCTATGAAGATTTGAAACGGCAGCTTTAGATGCAATTTATTACACACGTATCAACTTGACTAATTCCCTTGGATCGATTCATTTGTAATATCTTTTTGTTTGTGATGTCGGCGACGTGGTGATATGAACTTCGGCAAGAGCGATGGAGGTGGTTTAGGTCAAGGCCATGGCAAATAGGGGTTCTCATGGATGGCATGCATGTTCTGGAGGAATAGGGGATCGCAGTGAAAAGGCTCATGGCCTTACCAACTGTGAATCCGCCCTTGAACCTTGCTATTTTTTGCCATATTTTTATGAACAGAGACCTGTATAGAGGTCTCTTATATTAATCTAAACGTAAACTAATAGATATATTTAAATAAATATAAGTCTAAGAAAGACTACTTAATCACTGTCATTTTTTCCTCAAAAACTAACAGCATTCGAAGCGTTACCACGTTAACTGAAAAAATTTTGAGATTGTTCACTAGACTAGACTATGTGTGAGTGTTAGTTTCAGACTCTTTCTACTTACCAAAACGCATCTTCGAAGGAGATTTCCTAGGCTAAGCTAACTAAGCGTATGTTTGGAACGTGATTATAAATATAATATTAGAAACGATGAGACCTAAAATAGTAAAAGAAAAATTAGATTCAGCTATAAAGGAGTTCTTTTTATATACATTAGTATTCCGCTTGAATCATGGTTTTGTGCTTGTCAATATTTTTAAACCAGGCAAATTAACATAATTTAAGGATCTTAACATGGCAGAACCATTTTGCCAAGTCAAATGCAACAATAGATATTCTACAAAGAATACAAATCACAATTACAATAAAAATAAATAAAAACACTCCATGGGGTTGCAATTGAACAAAACCTGCACCATTTGTTTTGATTAAATAGTTGATGCGACTGGTTTTCTCCTCTTTTCTTTTTTCTTTTTTCTCCTTCTTTAATTTCTCCAACGGTGATAAGAAGCTGATTGATCACCGCATCTTGATAGTCATTTAAGGGCGTAGTATATCGTTGATAATCTAGAATGCAAAAAGATAATACTTTGACCGGAGGACTTTTGTCGATCACCTTTTAAGGTTTACATAAGATGTACATCAGGTCATTCAGCGGTTTTTTAGGTAAGAAGTTCAAAATTTGATGTTCATAAGATATCTGAGTCAAATTGTTCTGGTATAAGAAGATCAAGATATGATCCAAACACTCATAATACGGATGACAAGATTAAAATTGACAAACTTAAATACAATTTATCATCTAAATATCAACTGAACTACAATAAACTTATTCATCTCCATTATATGATAGTACGGTCTAATAATAAATTTGCAGCACTGAATTATCCAATTAGACTACTTGTTTCCATACTTTCTCCTTTCCAGTCCACAAGAGGCGGCCCCGCACGTACATGTCCTGTTTACTATTCAAACACTTGTACTCCCTTCCCCACGGAAATTTTTAGGGTAAATAGGGGCCAAACTTTACATAATGAGAAAAATTACTCTGTGATTAGCGTTAAAATCTTAACATAAAATAATATTTAGTGTCTATAACTATAAATATTGTGACTAAATTAGATAATAAGTTTTCAATTATTAACATGCATTCATAACTATGAATTTTTTTTAATAATTTTGCGTCAAAAGAGCAAACAATTTAATAGTTATAGCTGCAAACTAGAAGTAATATCGATAAAATGGCATAGTTATGGCATCAAATGTCATTCTCCTAAAATAGCAATTGTTTTTGTTGGTAAAATATTAGTGACTTAAGTAATTTTGACACTAGGATTCTGATCACCTGATAATAGATTTTTGAAAAATATCTTACTTGTATACGAATGAAATTTTAGTTATACTTTTAAAAAATATTCTAAAAATAGAGTCTCAATAGTCAACTTATTTAAACACTTAAATTTCAGTTATTATATAAGAAGATTTCGGTTAAAAAAAGGTCCTTGGTATACGGAGATCCAGGTAAAAAAGGGGATAATTACCTTTTGCTCCCTTAATGTTTGGCGTAATATCCAATACCTCCCTTAATGTTTAAAAATACACGTTTATCTTCCTAGATGTTTGGACTAAAAGGTAAAATGACATTTTTAAACATAAAATTAAAATTTTTTAAGGAAAAGTCAATAATACCCCTACCCTCTTCATCTTCTTCTCCCCACCCTCCCGTCTCCTCTACCTCCCCCTCCCCCTCCCCCCTCCGCCATCTCTTTATCGTCATCATCATCTTCTTCTTCCCATGAGAAGTCTTCATCACCGGCATCATCATCACCTTCCTAGTCATCATCACCATTATCTTCCTCGTTGGATGAGTCATGCAATAAGCCTCAAGCCATTATTTTGGCAGATCTCACAAATAGACTGCCAACAACCCTGCCCATATTATCAATGGCTTCTAAGGTTGCAGAGAATATGGCATTTGTCTTTGGATCCTCAAAAATTATGAGTCATCCAGCACATTGGTCAAAGGTGCCACCAAATTTCTTGTCCAAAATCATTTGAGATAGTTTCTTCTCCACATTGTCCATAGACAGCTCAATTAGCTCAGCAATATGCACAATTTGAACTTGAGAAAACGACTCAATCAACTGACAAAGATTCTGCTTTAGTAATGTGTCATAGAGTGAAGACAGGTGCCTGTGAACAATGGGTCTTCCTCCAGCTGCGTCCTGAAGTTCTTAAGAGCAGGCTCAAAGAGCCTTAAAGATCTTTTTTTTTTTTGAAAAGCCTTAAAAATCTCTTGGTCTGAGGATCAGCTACAGATTTCATTTCATCAAGATCTGGACCATGATATTGCAAGCCTACCTTGGAGGTAGGGCTGTCTAGCGACCCGAACAGTTCGCGAACTGTTCGGGTTCGCTCGTTATTCGGTTCGTGTTCGAGTTCGTTTTGTTGTTAAACGAGCCGAACTCGAGCTACGTTTTGTGTTCGTTAACTAAACGAACGAATCCGAGCAAGTTCGCGAATGGTCGGATTCGGCTCGTTTAAAGGGGTATATAACCGAAACCCTAAATTACAATTCCCTTTTCCTGTTTTCCAATTCACCTACGAGCCTCTTCCTTTCTTCGTCTCTTCAAGTCTTCAATCCGCAGTTCGCAGGACCGCAGCCCCCCGCAGGCCGGTAACCACCACAACACTGGTCACCTTCCTCCTTTCCGCAGCGTGTGTACCTCTGTAACCGAATCTGTTCCCCCAACCGCCTCCCGTCACCGGCAACCACCACAACACTGGTCACCTTCCTCCTTTCCGCTTGAACAACCACCCTTCTTCCATTACTTTCCGACCATCACTCTGTCCACACCTCTCCCTTGCTACCAACGTTCTCTCCTTCACTGAATTTCCTCTCCTTACCACATTCCCTCCCCCCTCTTGTGTGGCACCACACCCTCCGTTGGCCATCGTCGTCTTCACATTTGCGACATTCATCCATTCCCAAAAATCAACAATTTCAAATATCAAGCAACTTCTATTGCAGTGTTACTGTGCAGCCAGTCCAGCGTCCAGGTATGTAATCCCATTTTCATTGTATTAATTTAGCACCATTTCTTGCAAACAAGCAACCTGCTCTAGGTGCGGCGGCATGGGATGTTGATACTTTCCGAGAAATTTGTATTCGTCCAATCGTCCAATCGTCCAGTTGATTTTTGATTTTTTTCTCTACAGATTTGCTTGCCATTTCTACACTTCACAGGATTCCCATCTCTGAATTGAAGTATAGGCATGTGCTAGTGTTTGAATCTTGCTAACTGTTTGAAATATTTCGGGAGCTTCTAACTGATCCATACTTCCTTCGTCTTCGTCATCTTCGAACATCCGCAGTCCGCAGGCAGTCCAGGTATGTTTTGTATGGCCTTTCCCTTGCATTATGCCGATGATTTCCTCTGCTCTAAAATACAACCAGCTGCTGTGATGATGTGTTAATTTATTCATTTGCATCACATTTGCTAAACGCCAGCGATAATATGGACCTCTGCTCTGATATATGACAGGGCAGTAAGATGCATTACTAGTGTTGTTGTATGCAATAGAATTCTACAAAGATGTATATGGTTTGTTAACCTTCTATCGTTTTTTATAATATGACATGTTTACTGAATTGCATATCAACAATATTTTTGGGAAATTCAAGAGTAAGAAGAATCATATTAAGCTAGTGATGTTGTTCATTTCCACCCTGTTTATGCTGCAGGCTCTTGGTGATACTGCCCTCTTCTCAAATCCATGTTTCATTTTGTTGTAGAATATGTTTCACTAGTTACATGTTTAATTTAGCCTAGCTAAGGTGGTCAAAATATGGAATATGTGGTGCATTTCCAGGGAGCATGATGCTCATAATTTACCCAGTTGGTTGCTTGGTCTTGTTGATGGTATTATTTTTTTACATAGTTGTCACTTTTGACTATAAATTTCAGTTACTCTTCGTGACCTGGATTTTTGTTTTTGTTCATATGTTTGGTTAGCTATATAATAAGTTTATTTACTCTATCTCTATTGGATGTTATTGGTATGTTGTTTTTTATTCTATTTCAACATTCAATCATTGTAAATTGTTTTTAATTTTGTTTCAATCATTGTAAATTGTAATACATACAGTTTTTTCTTTTGTTTCAGCCGCGAGAAATCATTTGACGAGTATATGTCTGGACAAGAGTATTCATCTGAAAGTCGACCTATGATGGATACTGCAGGTGAACATGATCCGCTTATGGAAGAAATTGATAATTTTCAGGAGGCCGAGGAAGCAAATAAGGATGAGGCATACCAAAAAAAGAAAAGGAAGAAGACTTCTAAAGTGTGGGAGGACATGGTGGAGGTGACAATTGCTGGGGTAACTAGAGTTCAATGCAAGCATTGCAAAGAAACTATGAAAAAGATGCCCGGTGGCACTACCTCACATTATAAACGTCATTTGGATGGTTGTGCTCAAAGAAGAATTCGTTCAGGGGAGCAAAGGGGATTGAAACAACAGTTCTTATCTGTGACTGAAGGATCAGGTACAGAGGATACTGCATCGGTAAGCTCTTTTAAATATGATCATGCTAAGGTTCGTGAAGTCGCGTCTCATATGATTCTTGTTCATGAGTATCCTTTTAAGATGATGGAGCATGCTGTGTTCAATAAATTCTGTAAGACGATTTCTCCGTTTTATGAAAAAATTAGTAGGCAAACTGTTAAGAGTGATTGTTGGAAGACCTATGAGCTGGAGAAGAAGAAGCTCATGTGTTGTTTAAATGATGTTGGTAAAATCAACATCACAACTGATTTATGGAAATCTGGACAGAAGACACAGTATATGGTTGTGACTGGTCATTTTGTTGATTCTAATTGGAATCTTCAAAAACGAGTGTTAAATTTTTGCAATGTCCCACCACCACATACTGGGGTTATTATTGCTGATGCGTTAGCTAAATGTTTCACTGAATGGGGGATCCATAATAAGGTGTCTAGCATTACTGTTGATAATGCTAGCTACAACGATGTATGCATTAGGAGGCTGAGGGAAGATTTTATGCTTAGGAAAGTGTTAAGTGTTGGGGGAAAATTATTCCATGTACGTTGTTGTGCTCACATACTTAATCTGCTAGTTCAAGACGGCTTAGCAGAAATTGGAAATATAATTGAGACTGTTAGAGAAGCAGTGAAATACTTGAACAGTTCTGAGGCTCGGCTTATTCAGTTCAGCAACATCAAGAAGCAACTTCAACTTCCTACAAAAAAAATTGATTTTGGACTGTCCGACAAGATGGAATAGCACCTATATGATGCTTGCTGCAGCTTTACCAGTTAAAGATGTCTTTCAAAGATATGCTGATATCGATCCTGGGTTTTGTTATGTACCGACTACACTTGAGTGGATGCAAGTTGGGGAAGTATGTGAGTTTTTGCAGGTTTTTTATGGCATAACAAGCTTGATTTCTGGTTCGAAATATCCAACTGCCAACCTTTTTCTTGTTGAATTGCGGCGAATAAAAAAATTGTTGAATGATAAAAAGAACCATTCTTCAGATAGTATTAGGTGCATGGCTGAAAGCATGTCAAGAAAGTTTGACAAATACTGGGGTGAGTGTAATGTGTTGCTTTCTTTAGCTGCTATTTTGGATCCGAGGTTGAAGATGGATCTAATCAGACATGCGTTTGTTGTTATGTATGGAGAATATAATGCTCAAATGCATGTGGATGAGATTGTGAAGATTATGCATGATTTGTATGACGAATATGCTTTTGAATATGATTCACATGCAAAAGAAGCTGAGCGATTGCTAGTGCCTGAAGGAGGTTTGGAAGTTGCTTCTTCTAGTGGAGGGAAAAGTGATGACATGTGGGAAGGATTTCAAGAAATTGATATGCTGATGAGTCAAGTTGATACAACACAGCATATAGCTTCAGAATTGGAAACCTATTTAGGGGAGAAGAGGCTTACAGGTACATGCTATGCAAAGCTGGATGTTTTGGGATGGTGGAAAATGTCTAGTGTGAGGTTTAATATTTTATCAAAGCTTGCATGTGATATTTTGTCCACTCCAATCAGTACCGTTGCTTCTGAGTCAACGTTTAGTGCCGGTGGAAGGGTAATAGATGATTATCGTGCATCTTTATCGGTTGACACCGTGGAGATGTTAATGTGTACCGACGATTGGATCCGTGATATTTATGGTTTGAAAAAAAATATTCAGGTAAAACTTTGCTAAACTATGCTTTTGTTTATATGTTTTTTTTTCTTCTTATACGTTATAAATTTATAATGTATATTTTAATTATGACAATTCTTGTTTTCTATGCATAGGAGGAAGAGAAATTATTCCAAGACATTCATCTTAAAGATTGAGGCTAAATGTGCTAGGACTAGGAGAAGACAAAGAAAGATGGTATGTGAGTTTCTTTTGATATAGTTTTTTCATGTACTTTTGCTATATATTTTTCATGTACTTCAACATTTTTAAGATTCTTAATTTTATTGCTCGGTGCGTTTTACAGGTGACTGTTGGTTACAGTCAATTTAGTTTGATTTGTCAGGCTGAGACGTTAGTGTTTGCGAGGATGAACGGAGATGAGAACGAGAGTTGCATGAAGATAGGAACGTGATGGTCTCAGTGTACTTCCACTTTCCTCCGCTTCATTTAGATCTGCTTGTGCATTTGAACGTTATGCCTTTTAGAACATGATTTCGTCAACTGAGCTAAGTATCTTGCATTAGGCGATTTTTAGATTCATTTGCTGTGTGTGAGTTTTGGTTGGTTGAAGTTGATGGTGGCGTATCTGTGTTTATGATGGTGGCGTATCTGTGTTTATTGCCTGAATTCACATAGTTGGAGCAAGAGCAAAGATGATGGTGGACTTGTTTGGAGAATTGACAGCAATAGCTAGAACTTGCTTAAGAATGTCGTGCGACTTCAGTTATGTTTGGATATGGTTAGTTCCTTTTGTGAAAGTTCGGTTTTCTTAGCCTTGATATATAGGACTTGTGATTTGTGAAGGCTCTGTCTGTCCATGGATATAGTTTATCAGTGATGCTCAGTCATTTGCAGATTTCTCCGTTTCAGGGAAATTTCTGGTAATTGTGTTTATAGGGAAATTTCTCAGCCTTTGGGATTATAGGGAAATTTCTGGTTAACCTTTGGTAATTGTGTTTATCGAACTCGAACACGAACTCAAAAGCTAACGAACTCGATCTCGAACTCGACCTCTAACGAACTCGACCTCTAACGAACTCGATATCGAACTCGACCTCTAACGAACTCGATATCGAACTCGACCTCTAACGAACTCGAACTCTAACGAACCGAACACGAATATTTGATTGGTTAACGAACACGAATTCGAACAAGCTTTTAGGCTCGAAATACTAAACGAGCCGAACCGAATAGTTCGATAACCTTAACGAACCCGAATTCAAACAAGGAGTATTCGGCTCGGTTCGGTTCGTTTACACCCCTACTTGGAGGGAAGATATTATTCCAACTGGAACACTTTTCTTAGTTATTCGTTTTACTATTAATCATTTCTTTGCTAAACTCCACTGATTTGGGAGGCGGCGGCTGGTGGCATCGGGGCAGGGGAGAGGGAGCTCGGCGGAGGCTGGTGGGGGCCGGCAGGGAAGACAAAGAAGATGAAGAAGGAAGGGCAAAATAGGCGATTCCTATTATATGTATTTAAATAACATTTTTTTAATTAAATCAAGGGTGTAAAGGTGTATTTTTCAAACATCAGGGAAGATAAGAGTGTATTTTTAAACATTAAGGAATATATTGACTATTACGCCAAACACTAAAGGAGCAAAAGGTAATTATCTCTATAAAAAAATGTCCTTCGTATGAGTATAGAGGTGACACAAGAGCAGCTACATGTGTTGGGCAGAATCTTAATGTGACAAATGCATCATGGGGATGAGGGGGTCACAGTTTAATGTTGAGTCGGTAGTCATGGATTTCAATTCCAGTCAAAGATTTCGAGTGCCTGAATTTACTGCCAAAGCTTTCCTGTGGGGTCCCAATTGTTAGACCTTTGAGCCCAGTTTGACAATCGTATAAAATCAACTACTTATGTAACATACTACATACATGTTACTGGCAATGTCTAATTGACATATGTTCGGAAAATCATATTTTGATAACAAAAAATTAAACAAAATCAATTAAAAACACATAGATATATGTAGTTTGATCAGTATGACCTACTCTACAGAAGAGGAATATTCTTTTTCTTTTATTGAAAAACGACAGAAGAAAGTGATAAAAAAACCTTAATTAAGTATACAATTTACATGATTCAAATTATAATCGATTCAGATGGTACGTTCTGTCATCATTACGGACCTCATAAAAGATCTCATTCGTTTTGTGTTCTCAAAATATCTAAGTCAAGATTCAATTCGACTTGTCTAATAAATTTTAAGTCAACTAACAATATGAATCTTTGTATTTACTTTGTTCATTAATCATGATTACTAAAATGCTTGAAAATTTGTAATGCAAGAAATGTTTTGTGAATAATCAATTAGTTTTCATGTCAACTTTCAAAAACTTGATGTATTTATTAGAGACTATAGTATATCGTGATAACATTATACTCTCAATTTTCATATTGTTAGATCGTAGTTTTTATTACATATCCCTTCAAAATAGTATTTTAGTTTGACTTGTACTTATTTTAAAATTGAACTATATTTAAGTCAAATTAGACAATACTTTTAAAAAAGAATGAATACCGCTTTTCTGATCTAACATGAGAAGATGGGCAATACTATACAAGTGTAAGCCATGTTTTTTTGTTTTACTAGAAAATAAATGTGTTATATCTATCATTTTCCCCCCTCTTGTGGATAATATATCACAAAAATAATATTGTATTCTGTATAACTTTATTTTAGAAAGAGCTATCTCTTGCGCGCCTAGTTGTAACAAATTCATTGAAGAATTTTTATTGTCAAGAAGATATGTAAACGGACATTCTTTTTGTAAAATGCATAACCTGAACTCAATTATTAACAAAAATTTCAACCGACGGACCTTCTTTGAAACAAGATAGATATTGAAACTTGGGCTTACATGAGGTGAAGCCCATATTCACTCAAAACCTTAAGGCAATGGGTGGTGGAACCTCATCCTCATATAAGCCATACATTTTTTCTCAAATTAACAATGTGGGATTCTCAACACCCGCCCTCTTAAATTAGCAATGTGGGATTCTCAACACCCGTCCTCACGTGGCAACGTGGCTTGATATACACACGCGCCCTACAACCCGCCCTCAATCACAAACCACAAGCCAGACATGAACATTAAGTGGCCAACTATGGGTCAGGCAAGAGTTGAGTCCACATTTTAAACCTGCTCTTATACCATATTGAAACTTGGGCTTACATGAGGTGAGATCCATATCCACTCAAAACCTTAAAGCAATGGATGGTGGAACCTCATCCTCGTAGTATTTTTTTCTCAAATTAGCAATGTGGGATTTTCAACAATAGAAAAGGTTCTTCAATGAAATGATATCGTTGACAACACCTTCTTCTGAAATCCCATGCAACCTACCTTATTTAGTAACTAAAATGTGGTCTAAGTATCTTCATTTGAACATCTCCGTCAAAAAAAAAAAAAATCTTATCAATTGTGTGCCAAAACATATGCAGTTAGATCTAGTATGCTGATTTGTTTTTTTTTAGTATATCTAGTTGATGTAGAGTTATTATTTTATATGCAATGCAAAGATCCTCTTCTTAAAAAAACATATGCGAATATATGTTGGGTTTCTTTAACGCTACAAAGTATAGAAGAATGATTGTCTTGAAAATAATTCATCAATTAGATAAAAAGTTAGTACACTCTCTCCTGCTTGACCACTGAATTTGAGAATTTCTTGGCCTGATAAGAGGCTATCAAAATCAGGTGATATACTCTTACTATCTCAGTTATGGTCGTCCATCCAGCCTCACTTTATCTTTTGTTATGCAATCTTCATGAAATCCCTTTAGCTCCTTTGTTGCCATATGACACGGGTCACGTGTCACTGTCTTTCTTGCGGTGAGGAAATTCGGACCCATCAAAAATATGTGTGGTGCTGAAGCAAACATTAACTAAACGCTCTAAAAATTTCTAAGTATTTAGATCACGTTTGAAAAAGGAAAAAAAGGGGGGAAAAAATCAGAAATGGAGCGGAGAAGAGAATCCATATATGTTTACAGTTTTGATTCTTTTGAACACTTTGGTGCATTTTGTTATTGCGGTTGGGTCAATTATCGGGGAGCCACTAGATTCTGTGAGTGGGATTGCAAATGTTTAGACTTCAGATGTGGAATTTTTCTGTTCTTCAGTGGTCATGAAATTAAATTTAAGAAAAGGACATGTCATTATAACACCGGTGAGACGAGACGTGTGGACTTTTTCTGAAAATTAAAAAGGACGATCCCAACCCAGTTATGTAATTTTCTGAAGGATCCATATAAAATTATCAAAAGGAAATAAATGTATACTAAAATGTTTGTGGCCTGGTGGTAATACCTCCACATTTTTGAAGTCTGAGTGCACGCGTTTGATTAACCGGCGGTTCAATTGAGAACCCAGTCTTATCCCGGTTCAACCAAAGTGTGACCGAGCTTGACTGATTCAAAAGATAACCGGTTCAAAAGGACTAAAGTGCGATTTGGTCCTTTTCCGTACTCTCAAACACGAAAACCTAGTATATCGAAAACGCCTGACATGACTGATAGCCGGTTTCAGCCGCCATGAGATACATGATCATCAAATGAGTTGAAAACACCCTAATGGAAATTGGACCGATGTGTTTGGCTGTGACACTGACTTATTGATGAGCTAATAAAAAGCATCGGATACGGTGAATGAACCTTAGAATTTGTCCTTAAAAGTCAAGTTAACATCAATAAACATCAGTGGGTCAAGTATAACCCCACCTTGGTTGAAAGGTAAGTATGTGTATAAGTTCAAAATTTGTGCACAAGAAGAGGTACCGCAGTGATAATTACAACTTAAATATTTTAGTAATCGACAAGAGAAAATAGGGATTTAGAGTAATAAGGTAATGTAATCCATACCGTTAAAACGTATTTCACCTTAAACTTTGATATGTTAAATATTTTACTACGGATATAGCTTGACACATTTCTTGCTGCTATTTAACATATTTATCCTATAACTTTAGTTTTTTTCTCCAAAGAAAAGGGGTTGTTTTACTCATATTCAATATCTGTATGTATAATGCTACCTCTGCCAACTATGAATTTACATTAGATATAATATCGCTTCAAGATAATGTATGGATAAAATCTAGTCTCGTTGCCCTCCAAGCAATATCCCTCGCCACAATATGAGCCAGGGAGAGGTTCTCAATGTCTCCATGTAGGGCATACTTTCGCCAAAACTAGAAGTTATAGATGGCTTCTCGAAACATGTATCTCTATTCTCCTTGACTGTTCTCATGCTGCCATACAGCTCGTAGGTTCCGTTTGATCTAAAGCTTTAGTGACGATATTTGCATAAGTTCTATCCAAGCACCTCTACGAACTAGGCCCCTCCATACCTGCATCGTCCATGTACATTCATGCAGAGTTCAATAATTAGTTGAATCCTAGCATGAGTTTGGACTGTTATGTCTAATTAAGTCTCGAAACTTAGCCCGAACATAGATGACAGGTTGAATAGTAGAATGAGCTTGGACCGTGACATGTCTAGTTAAGTCTCGAACTTAGACCAAACACAGATGATGATAGCACTAACCCTGCCAAATTGGTCCAAACCCGGAAGGACTTTCTCAATCAGATTCTTGAGCCCAAAATTTCCCAGTTCACATAAATATGGTAATCACATAGATATGACTTGCCCTGTAGAGCTAAGTTTGGAATCATATTATAATTTTAATCCTAGTTATATAATTTAGATTTGTTTGGCTTCTGGTTTAAACTGTGACTGAATAAATTTGACAAATAAAATCTGTAATAGATATAGAGATTATCCAGTGTGGTACTTATTTAAACACTTTAAATGCGAACTTTAATATAAGTTTATTGATTTTTTACAAATAGATTCACTATTTTATATAAAAACTATTTTGTTAGTAATGTGAAAAGTGTGAGAGAAAGAAAAAAATATGTTAAATCTTTTATTAGAATGTGTGTTATAATTATATTTGTTATTTAAATTTGGTTCCAAATGCCAGGCAAGCCTAACCTCTATTTGACCTGTAGAATTGGAATGAGATGGGCCTTATAGGGGAAATTTGGGAAATAACGTGTCGACGTCTATTTTGGAAAGGTTCGTTTACATCCAAGGTTGCCGAGATCGTAGCTCGGAAGAAAACCTAGAAGACCAGAGAAGCAATGGCTGAGATGCCATAGTGGCCAAAATACCAAAATGGCCGAGAATCAAGGGCTGAAGTGCACAATTCTTTTCACATGCCACTGGGCTGACTTTGTTCATTTGAATTGGTTTGTCAAATGTTGTTGTGCACTCAGCAGGACTTTGCGAGGGACTTTTCTTTTGGCCGGGCTGAGGCCTGGCAGTGGTCGGGCTGAGGCCTGGCCGAGTTTCACTGTGGCTAGGCTGAGGCCAGGAATTTTGCTGCTCTGCTCTTTCATTTAGAGCTTTTCATTTGTTTTTTGAGCTAAGCTCCCCCGCCTGTTCTGGCTGAGGCTTTGAAGTTGGCTTTGTACTCGACAATTTTCTTTTCTGCAGACAGTTTATATAAAAATAAACTTTTTAAGTTTTAAAATGTAGAATAAACCTGTTATTCCGGTAGACTGAGTCAAAATAGGCTGAGCATGAGTCCTGCATTGCTTTAGTAAAGCTATAAGCTTTTAACACAAAGTTTTGTACTTCGGTGCAGTTCTACCTAGTCCTGCTAGGTCTAAAGAGGTGCATGTACAATGTGACACTTTACCTCTGCCCCCATGTCGGAGGATTTATGAAAGTCTGTTCGTATAAGTTTACCCCTTGGCGGGTTTTTATCTCGGACCTGCCGAGGTCTTGCAAGTTTACCCTTTTGCGGGCTTTTGTCTCGGACCTGCCGAGGTCTTATAAGTTCACCCTTTAGCGGGTTTTTACCTCGGACCTGCCGAGGTCTTATAAGTTCACCCTTTAGCGGGCTTTTGCCTCGGACCTGCCGAGGCCTTATAAGGAAACCTGTCCCGTGAAGTGGTCGAGCTCTGCTCGGACACGTTATTCTTGTCGGAGTGCTTTGACAGAACTTCTCTCATCTAGGGGGATTATACGGGCTGAGCCAGATAAAAGTTTGGATAAGATCGATCTTCGGATAATATGAGGCCGAGCTGAGCTGGGCCAGAGATCTGATCAGAGATAGGCTTTTTGATAATATAAGGCCGAGCTGGGGAATATCTCTGCCCCCATTAATTGGTCTTCTAGGCATTGTTGTCGTTTAGAAGGAGATGTCGGGCCAGATAATGAACTTGACAAAAGAATCAAGATTTATCAAGGATGATGTATAATCCAAGAAGTTGGCCGAGATAACTATGGTCGGGCCAAGGGCTGGCCGAGATCTAATGGCCGGAATCCATTGTGGCCGAGAACCAAGGTGCCAACTTAAATTCCTTTTTCCAACTATCTCTTTTCACAAGATTTGAAATTGGCTATTAGAGATGGCAGCTGAAAGTAAATTCAAAGACTTCCGTGTCTGCCCTCAATGTTTATCGGGACAGAAATTTCAAATATGTTGTACTGAATCACCAGGCCTTTTATCATCATCGTTTAGATAATACGTTTATTCGGAGGTTCAGGCCCTTCCTCTAGCGCCACTTGACGAGACCGGATTTGCTCGTCGGGTGGATCGGAGACGATCCGGATAGTACGCCGTTAGTCTGCCGTCTAAATCCGTCGTTGGAACCTGAGAAGGAAGAGAAACGTTAAAGGTCCCAGGGCGCTGCCCCGGGAAAACCCTCCGACGCTTAAGTCAGTTGCGGACATTTTTAGCGTATAGCCTATGCTGGAATTAAGGCTGTATAAAACCTGTTTGGGGGGTCGGCCGAGGCATAGGCCGTGCCCGGATGAAATCTGCTGATGGCTCACCAGAGACTTGAGCTTCTACTGTTGATGAAGCCCTTGTTTTATAGCCGTTGAAGCTGAGAGCTGAGTGTCACTTCTGGCTTGCATGATAGCCACGTGGCAGCTGGGGAGTTGTTGTGCTGGCAACTCTTCCTTGCGTGGTTGACAGATGGAGATATAATGCTGCGACGTCTGGCAGCCTTCGGCTGCATGGAGGCCACGCGACACCCCGTATCAGGCTAAGGTGTCAAGTTTGCGGTGCGGCAGGACTTTGCCTGGGCGTATTGGGGCCGAGCAAGGCTGGCTGAGGAGCATGGTGGCCATCCATGGCCTGGCCGAGCTGCACTATGGCAGGGTTGTGGCCCGGCCGACCTGCACTGTGGCCGAGCTGTGGCCTGACCGTGGCAGAGCTGTGGCCTGGCTGACCTGCACTGTGGCCAAGCTGTGGCCTGGCCGAGGAGCATGGTAGCCGTCCATGGCCTGACCGGGGCAGCTTGGGTCTGGTATTTTTTGCCTCATCAAGGCATCAAACGCTACAGGCACGGCTCGTGGAGCTCGCTGCCTTACTGCAGGAGGCCAGGCACAAGACCCACAACATGACAGGGACGAGGGATTCACTGAGGGAGCTAGATGAGCTAAAACAAAAAAAAGGTCTTTGGAGGAATATTTTCAATAGTTTCAGTTTCTGTTGGCTCATGCAATTTACTTGAAACCAATTCAACAAGTTAACCTTTTTACTAAGGGATTGGTTGAGACACTTTGCGCCAAAGTGAAAATCTTTCACCCAGGAGATCTGGAGGTTGCCATGACTCTCGCTCGAGCGTTGGAACGGCAATGTCCAACACGGGGGCGACTTCTTGCCCAATCATTACAGCACCATCTTATTCGGAAAGGAACACCAATAGTGGTCCACAAACCAACACCTATTATTTTTGTCAAGCAACTTTCTTTAGAAGAGATAGAAAGTGGGACTAAGTTTTAAATGTGAGGGCAGAAAAATCCACAGATAAGGGAAAATTCAGAGGGAGGAAAAATCTACAGATTTCTTTTTGTTTCACCAGTGAAATCTAAAACTTTCAAATTATGCAGCTGCAAGCCATAGTTACATTTGACCCTGTTTGTTTATTGGTTGTATCGGGAAGGAAACTCAATTTCATATGCTGTCAAGTGATTCAAGTGTTAGGAACTCAAGCTTCAGACATGCAGGGTTTGCGAGCGATAGGGCCGATAATATGGGATCCTGGGGTGATTTTGCCACTTGAGAAGATTTTCAGAAGCTTAAAGAAGCTCACTTTGACTTTGAGCTTGAGGACAAGCTCAAAATGGAAAAGAAAAGTAATGTTACAGATATAGGGGAAGTTATGAATAAAGATAATGTTGAATCCTTACGACAGTAGTTTTAATATTCAAAAGTGACCGGGTGTGATCATACCACCACTAATACCCTGGATCCCATCAGAACTCCGTAGTTAACGAGAGTAGTACTAGGATGAGTGACCTCTAGGGGATCCTCTTGTTGCACCCTTTTTAAAAAAAAAATTCAAAAGTTACCGTTGATTCTTGCATTATCTTGACTTTTTGACATGTAGGAATTATCCTTTTAATATGAATAGACTTTTGGTCGGATAGGTAGTACCTGCTAGCATTTTAAATTGATTTTATCATTTGTAATGTGGCTGCCTGATGAATAAAATTATTATGTTGGATTGATCAACTAATTTTCTCTTCTTGAGAGTAAGGAGAAAAAGAGGCTAGAGACATACAAAGCAGGTTATGAGGGTGACTCGCACCGTGAGTGAGTGTAAGGCTCGGTAATAGTTGTCTCTTAGAGACAGGTTAGGGTTGCATCCTAACCCATGTTTAGATCCTGATTATGGGTACATAACATTATGTACTTGTATGTAGTATGTCGAATATTTATCTCATAGCGATGTAAAAGTATGATAGATATTACAAGTCACACACACACACATATATGTATATATATATATATATATATATATATATATATATATATATATAATCTGGTGAATTTAATAGTTGATGAGGATGGTTATATCCTCTCAAAAATGACAAGTATAGTCAACTCAACCCATTACAGTCGACGTCATCTGACCCTTCCAGGAAAGTAGGTCGCTTAGGGTTCACTTAGCCACTCGAGCCCGATTACACATTCAAATTAGCGCGGCTTAATCTTTCTCGTACATAGGCGTCCAATGTCAATCACCTCACTCTCAGCTGGTCACCTCAACTATTGTCCATGCCTCGGCCGCATCTCTCGTCTTGGCGGTAGCGGGCATCTAGAGCATGCCTAACAAAGACCTTGCACTCAGTACCCAATGCATTCATGGTATGCTCGGCACACGCAACTTAAACAGACTCCTGCTACACCAGCAGTTTAGTAATTCAACTCAACACGTGACGTCATATGACGATCATGCTCAAGTGGAACATGACATATGACACATTTCTATACCTCATAAACATGTATTGACTGTCCAAAACATCATCATCATCATCATCATCATCATTCCGTACCCACTATATCCCAACAACAGCTGGGTATGGATAATGATGATGATGATGTTTTGGACAGTCAATACATACAAAAGGGAAAAATGACGTCCATAAGCATACATGTTTAACTCAATTGAGCAAAATTCCACATAAGTGTCAATGAGACATGTTTCTCTAAACATTCTAGACTAAACACTTAGAGTATAACTATAGGCCTCTAACATTATTGAATTTTACAGAATTTTTACAACAATGACCGTTAGTTTCAATTTATGATCAACCAGTGGTCCTAAATGAAGATCCCACATCACCAATAATCATTATTATGAGTTGTGCCTATATTTAAATATGTTCTGGTTACACCGTTAATGAAAATACAACCAGATTGTCTTGAACAAATTGGATTAAGATCACCAGGAGTCCATGGAAATGGTATGGCTGACATTCCTAGTACTGCCCCATAATCCAACGACAGAATTACCAGTCCACTTTATAGGCCAGCCCATCATCACACCCAAAAAGCACCGCACGGTGCCTCCATAATCACATCTCCTGAGCTCCATATTTCACTGGATCTCCAACACAAAACACCAAATTTTGCATCAAATCACCTATTTGGTGTAATAAACAGTAAAAAGTACTCCAAACACAAATACCAAATAAGAATATTCCTCAAAGATTCTTCTATCATTATATTTTTAATTCATTATTATAAATAATTTAACACAAAGTTAACATTCATGTAAATTTCACGTAAGTATTCATTCCAGATTTTTGTTATATAATTTTTTCTTATAACGAAATTAGCGAAATTAAAATCCTTATAACAAAATTAACGAAATTATTTTTTCTTATAACGAGATTAACAAAATTTAAATTCTTATCACAAAATTAACGAAATTAAAATTTTTGTAAGGTAATTAAAATTGTGATGTGGCGGATGAATAATGATTTGGTACAATGAATAGTATTGCACCTATTTGGTACAACACTATTCATTTTCACCTATTTAGTGCAACATTTGGTGCATGGTTGAAGGTGTTTTTGTGAACCAAATAGATGTTTTGGTACATGGTTTGAGATGGACTTACCGCACTCAATCACTCCTTCCCTTCTCTCTATTTAATATTTCCCCATCTCCCTCCTTTATAACCAACCTTCCCACTCTCTCTCCCTTCCTTTCAATGTCAGACGCCAAATCTCACAATCCTTCAATTCACGCTACATAAATGATTCCTGAATGAGCCGTTGAAGCCTGAAATACAAAAGCAAAGCAAAATCCGAGCCAACAAAGCCAATGGCTGCCGCTTTAGAATGCTGGTCGAGCCGAGCCAGACCGGACGAGGATATGGCGGACCAAGTCCTTATGAGGACCCATGACAGATCGGAAGGCCAGCCGGAAAACGGAAACTCCTCTTATCCTACTTCCTCCGGTGGATTTAAAGAATCCTCCGCAATGCAGAAGCGGCTACGGAGACTCAGCCGTAACATGTCTGAAGCCATTGCTTCACTGAAGAATTCACTTAATCTGGATTTGGTCCGTGACCTACCCGGGTCGGGTCAGCCGACTGGCAAGGCCGAGAATTGCCGGAATCATGTTTGGGGCTGCGTTGTTCGGAGCTTGACTCAGCTTTATCCTGGTAGCCAACTTCCTGATAAGCTTGTTTCCAACATTCGGAAGCATTATGATTCTTTGCCATTAAGGTTAATCATCCACTTCTTTACAGCTCATATCTTCCTATTACTAGTATTGACGTTTTCCCATATAAATGAGCTAATTACTTGTTTTGTCTGTCTATAGAAGATTTGAGATATATTGTTGCATATTTGCATTGAAGATGTGGTTATTTGAGTATGGTCAATTCTTTGTTTTTGACAGCTTGGTTAATTGGTGTTTGATATTTCTTCTTTTTCCAGTTATTCACAAGTACGTTTTGAGATGAAGGATGTGTTTTTGCATATGAAATTGATTGAACAAGCAACAGAAGAGGACCATCCAGCGATAATGATACATGAAGAATCAAATGATGAAGAAATATGTTCATTGTTTAAAGTGACATTTGCTTGTAATTCAACAATATCATGGTCTGCACTGTCTGGGGCATTTGATAGTGCTTCAGTTTGTTTCAAGAAAATTCAGATCTTTGAAAAGAAAGGGTTCACGCTAGGAATAATAGTGTTCTTGGTTCAGGCTGGTCAAGAAAGGATGTTCAGGACACGAATTGAAAATGCACTCAA
Organism: Eustoma russellianum; assembly: GCA_036186865.1. Taxonomy (NCBI): domain Eukaryota; kingdom Viridiplantae; phylum Streptophyta; class Magnoliopsida; order Gentianales; family Gentianaceae; genus Eustoma; species Eustoma russellianum. The sequence goes on from AP025041.1 coordinate 2,662,626, forward strand.
AGCCGCTTCCAAGAAGCCGAAAAGTACAATAAAACTACCTTTTGGGCTTTGCGGGTGTCAGGAAGAGAATGCCAGGTCCAGAGAGCAAGAAGAGACTGATGAGGATCATGTGGAGCAAAACTTTAGGAATAGGAGTGGAAGTTGTAGCCCAAAGATCCAATTAAAAAAGCCTCTGCCCAATAATTCCATTAAGGTTTCAGTTGACGAATGGCAGACGGTGCAATCCTGCAGTGATGATACTGGGAACTGGTTGTTGAACTCAGATTGTTTAGAATTTGCAGATCAGATTGGACCAAACACATTCAAGGGGGTTTATAAAGGGAAGAAAGTTCGGATTGAGAAGCTTAAGGGTTGCGATAAAGGAAACGCTTATGAATTTGAGCTTCGGGAGGATTTGTTAGAGTTAATGACTTGTGGACATAAGAATATATTGCAGTTTTATGGTGTTTGCATAGATGACCGTGAGGGACTGTGTGTTCTGACAAAGTTGATGGACGGGGGTTCAGTCCAAGATTTGATGCTAAGAAGCAAGAAGCTTCAAACTAAAGAAATTTTGAGGATTTCTGCTGATGTTGCAGAGGCAATGAGATTTATGAACGATCATGGAGTTTCATATAGGGACCTCAACACGCAGCGAATCCTGCTCGATAAGCATGGTAATGCTTGTTTGGGAGACATGGGGATTGTGGTTGCCTGTAAGAGTTCAGGTGAGGCAATGGAGTACGAGACTGATGGTTATAGATGGCTAGCTCCTGAGGTTGGTGTCCTGCTGTTTGTTTTCTGATTTTCTCTAATGTTGTACATTTTACTATACCCATGATCGAAAGAGACTTGTGATCACATTCTTTTTAAGGTTAATTTCAACAACCCTAAGAGAGAACATTTTTCTTGTGTGTGGGTTGGGGGGGGGGGGGGGGTTGGAATTTGATCAGTTCTGTTTTACAAAATTGTCATTCAAAACATTACTATGACTGAGATTCTTGTCACTCGTTAGCATGTGCTTTTCCATTAGAGAAGCTTCACAGCCCCTTTATACAAGATAGTCTAAAAGTTGCTTTCGGTAACTGATACTCCTAGCTCCTGCTACCCACCACTTTATTTTGTTTGATTTTTCTGTTCAAGTTCTCCATTGGAAGGGGGAATTCTATGGTGATGTGTCAAAAGCTTGTAAAGCCAAATTGCTAATATATTTGATACCATGAGGATTTTTTATTTGCTGTCGTCATCGCATAAGATTGAGTGCTTGGTGGTATGTCATAAATAGTACCTAGAGAAAGACCTTAGATTTATTAATTTTCACCTCTTCTGATCTTGCTCATAGCTTTTAGATCTTTGTGTACCTCCTGATTGCAACTAGAATGGTTTTGCCATAAAAAATTTTCTCCAGGCTATCAATGTCACTGTGCTACTTTAATAAATGGAGGAGCCCCTTAATATTTTTGTAAGTGATGAGCATGCAGATAACTTGCAAAATATTTGACCTTCAAGACATACATGTTACTGTATAAACCTCGTTTAGAAAAGTCTGTGGGCGTAGACTGACTTGAATTGTCTTAGATCTAAAAGAAGCCCTTAACTGATATAGGGCAAATTTGCAAGATTAGATTCTAACCAATGGAATATCGTGATCGTTAAACATCTATTTTCTTTTTGTTTTAAAATGATTTGAAGGCATTATTGAGATCCAGGGTAGGTGAAGGTTTTAAATATTTGCTTAAAACATTACTTTGCGTTAATTATCCTTTCATCATTGCTTCAGCATGCGTAATATGCTTTCTTGAGCATGTTGCTTTACACTTTAATACATGATCTACCTTATATGCCTCACATTATTTTGTAGAGTGCTTTATTTAGAAAAAAGATTCTCCTTGATTTTCATTTTATTCACTTTCTTCGTTTTACCAATGGAGTTCCTTTTCGAGAACAATTATTTAAGCATAAATTTCAAATGATTCTGTTTGTTTGGTCTGAAAGGTGAAGGATATTCATAAAGCCAAATCAACTTAAAAGAAATATTGCTTAATAACTCTTTCAGTTAACTGGTGAGCTTATCTTGTAACTTTTGGACAAAACTTAGAACTACTCAGATTGACAAATGAACCTTATTTTATAACAGCAAGTGCTTATTTTCATAATTTAGTTATAAAAGCTTTGAGGGTATTTGTTTGTTTACTACATGTTTGACAACGGCTGAACAACAGAAGCATTGTGATATTCTAACTTGTTTCCGACTGACAGATAATTGCAGCTGATCCTGAAAGTGTTACAGAGACATGGATGAGTAATGTTTATAGTTTTGGGATGGTAATATGGGAAATGGTCGCTGGTGAGATTGCATATTCTGCTTATTCACCAGTGCAAGCTGCTGTCGGAATAGCTGCCTGTGGTCTTAGACCTGATATACCAGCGGATTGCCCCCAGATTCTCAGGACTCTTATGACCAAGTGTTGGAACAGCTGCCCTTCCAGGCGTCCTCAATTCTCTGAAATCCATTCAACATTGACGCGTGCACTCAACAACACTGCTCGGTAAATCAATTATGCAAACCTTGTTCAACCGCGTCTGAAGTAACACCAAGTGTTGTATAATGAGGTCTATATTGCATAGTTGATAAGCATCGGTAGCACATGCATTCCACCTCTCTTAACCGAGGCGGCGTGTGCCATGATGTTGTTAGTATCATAGGAAAAATGAAGATGAGGGACATAATTGTCCCCTAATATGTTTTAGTAATGTTATTTGGGAGGCATAAGCCTAAATGCACTGTATGTACAATGTGTTTGTTCAGAATAGGGAAGTGGATTGCAGCTCTTTGATGTGATAGTAAGGTGAGAATATATGCCTATCTTGTCTGCTTGCTTTGTATTCTTATATTTTCACCTCATTTGGCACCCAAAGTGTGGAACAAGAAAATTGAGAAAAAGAGGTGCACATTTTGGCTTTTGCTGCATAATAGCCCTACAAGATTTGGAGCAATTGAAGGTGGCTTTCCACTTTTGTTTCTTTAGTGGGATAAAGGAGGGCCCTGGGGTCGTTGTGATGCTAACACTCAACAGTTTGATTTACATCACCTTTTGAGCAAGCCTGCGTGATCCGTGTGTAAATTTGAGCTTTTTTCCCCACTTCAAGCAATCATACCAATCCCTAGCGAATCTACCATATATCGTTTAAATATTGATGTAATAGAAATGTTACAACTACTGCATATAGTTTTGTCGATTTTATGAAATAACTACAAACATAAACCTCTATCCTTTCTGAGATGATTTTCAGTGGATGTGAATGTACACGTCTATCTGTGACAGTTATTTAGAACATAATGAATCTTCGTATCGTTATTGACGAAGTCAAATATTAATTTTAGAGTTAGTTTAGTTTTGCATACTCTTGAGCGGTGCATAAGACGTCTTGATCATCTGAAAAGTAAGACAACTAGAGACTTAACAAGTTATTTTCTTTAAATGAACTTTGCAGAGACATTGTAGGTATCAGTTTGCATATTCTTTAAGTACACCGCAGAGACCCTTTTTGTCACATTAAGTATATCTTACCTAACAATAAATATTTGACACGTGTCGCAATAATATTATTTCAGGTTACAGTTGTAGAACCTTTAAGTAGGCTAAACAAGGTCCATATTATAGATTTGTTCTACAATCAGGGGAATGTCTTTCTCTAGGTAAAGTTTTAGATATGCTCTGAGTCTTACTATTCTACTTGCTTTTGCTTAAATTCTCTCTAAACACTTAGTGACTTAATTATCCGAAGATTTTCGGAGAAGACAGCCCCGACGGTTCCTATCTTCTGGAGGTTTGATGAACCATTTCAGGTGATTGTGTTTTGGGATTCAATCTTGTTGCAGATCCCAGATGCATCGTTTGATGTGGTCTTTTTTTTTTTTTTTTGGCCTTTTCTAGGTGACTGAAGAACTCAGTCATATGGTCCTTGTGATTGTTTGGGCTTTTATTTTTCTGATGTCCTTTACTACACGCACTTCACGGTCATGGGTTACACAAGAAGGAAAATTAAATTAAATAAAAAAAAGATTTTACAATAAATATCATCTGAATGCGCGAAAATCGAGTGTAAGTTCATATTTCAATGGACATAGATGGTGGATTAATTATGAGATAATATTTATGGTATCCGTCTCACATAAATATTTATATTTGTAGTCGAAGAACTGCTAAACTAATTGTACATAAAAGAAGTCAAAATCTAAATCAAGACCCGTGTCAGGAGATCTAAGCTGGAACTCAATTATGAGACTCGTTTAGTACTTAACCGCTACCATTAATCATGAGAATAAGAGTTGATTATCATTCGTTAGCCCACATGATTACTGATTAGTAATGACAATCTATGACTGGGTGCACATGCTTCCATGTGTTTTCCAATTTTGAAGACGAAGTCTCTGGCATTATTGTTAAACAAGCATAAACTTCACTTGAATCATTGAGAATGTTCTTAATATTAATGTACCATAGGTAATCACATATATCATCAATTGTATTTAAAAAAATTTCACCTTTTACTTTTATGGATAGAGGGCGGCGGGCAGGCTTTGAAGTAACTGGCAAGGTTGCTGTTTTGTGACCTTGAGGTCACGAATTCGAGCCGCGGAAATAGCCTATTGCAAAATGTACGGTAATACTGTGTACATTAGACCGCAAAGCGAAACGGCCCGTCTTTAGACCCTGCGTAAACACAGGAGTCTAGTGCATTAGAAATGTCCAAAAAAAACTTTTATGGATAATCCGTATACTTGTCAAATTTACAGAAAGAAAAAAAAAATCGAGATTTCCTTGAGGACATATAGAAGGTAGAATACAGGGGCGTGATAGTCATTTTGATGACAATAATTTCCTTTGTATTGTACAAAAAGCACTCCTAAGTCTTTGTAAGCAGACTTGCAATAATAATGGGCTAGCATTTCTTATACATTCTCCACAGAGGATTATGGACAACTTGTTCTAAGGTGGAAATTAGTTATATTGCTCGAAGGCCTTTATGATCAATTGGCCGTTTAACATTTTCGTAGAAGTTCAAAGACTATATATAACAGAGATTTGATTACGCGGAATCAATCAATCACTCATTGTATTAATCGTAATCATTGTATTTATTTTCATTATTCATTTCTTACCAAATTAGTGTTAGCATAAGAGTATATGTAGAATACTCCTGTATACCAGCAAAATAAATGGAAAACAATTTCATTCCCAAACAAACATGTAATTTTTATGAAAGCACCTTATTTTCTATAATAAGTCAAAATTTTAACAATATTTTGTAATCCTTTGTCTATGTAATCGTAAACGCTGTCGTTCTGGTGGTTTGTTGTTTCCAAGTTATTGTTTGTCTAGTAAGCATCTGCTGAATGCCAACCTCTGTAGTAGCCCTTGCAAGCAAAGCAAAGGACCCGAGTAAGAAAGTGGGTTACTGCCACAGCTTTAAGATCACTGGAGTTTAATTGTTTGACAAGGATGAGCATGTGAACTTTCGAGCTTCATGAGCTCTCTTTATTTGGTTCAACACACTCGAGCACTTTTCTGAAACTAACCGATTTCCTTTTGGTTCACTAACTTGGACATGAATCCTCCTACATCTTCAAACAGAAGCTTTTCCCCTTTATCTAATTTTTTTTTTTTTTTTCAAAGCGGATCCTTTCATATAATTAAGAAAATTTACAATGGGCCGGCCCTATACACACGATGCCCAGCAAAAGGAAAAAAAAAAAAAACCCCAAATTAGCTACCACTACATATTTTCAAATCAGCAAAAAATACCCCCTTAATTACCTTCAACCTACCCCCACCTTTTCCAAAGTAGCATTAACTCCATCGTTCCCAGACCTTCTCGTTCTGGTCACCCCTCCTGCAGCAGCGAAGCTCCCCCCTGTTGATTGTTGGGGGGAAGTAGCATGTGTTGTTCCCCTAAAGTTGCTCCCACACCTTTGAATGTCAATGGCTTTTCGTTGCTCCGTTGCATCCTTGATGATTTGCTCCACTAGAACATCAGTGGGTAGCATCTTATTCTTGACGCCATAGATGACACTATTCCTCTCCCTCCAGATTGTTCGAATGCAAGATCGAAAGAGCAGAGTCCAAGAGCCACCATTCCATCCATCCTCCACTTTATCGGTAAGACACTCATCGATCCAGTTTTCTGCCTTCTTTGGAGCGAAGAATTCCTTCGCCTTAGCTTTGGGGATTAATTTTAACCAAATTCTTTTGACCCAAGCACAGTCTCTCACTGCATGCAGGTTAGACTCCTCACTGTGGCCACAGAAGGTGCATGCAGGGCAATCGAGGATATGTCTTTCGAAGAGAACAGAGGCCGTCAGCAGTTTTCCGTGACGGATCTGCCAGATAAGCAAATTACCCCCTTGTGGCCCTTTCATCTTCCATATCCTCATCCACTCTTTGCGTTGATCGATCTCACATTTCGCCTGTTGTATTTCGTAGGTTTCAGCGACACTGAACTTGGTCGCGGGAAAACCACAGGCCTTGAAGGCATCAATCGACTCCAACTGCTCACCCATACAGGTACTCCTTTGATTACAGCATCTCTTGAGGGCATTGAGGGCATACCTAATGCTCCTCCAAACATAGGAAGCGGTGCTCTGGGTTTTGTTGTTGGCTAAAGGATTGCCATATTTAGCCCAGAGAACAGAGGCCCAAAGGGAATCTTTTTGTTGCACCGCTCTCCACCCTAGTTTAATAAGGAGGGCCTTATTCATAAGACTGAGGTTCTTGAGACCTAGGCCGCCTTCCTCTTTAGGCTTGCAAACCTGTTGCCAGTTAACTGGATGTATTTTCCTCTTCCCTTCCGTGTTACCCCAAATGAAATCCCTATTCAGCCTATCCAGTTGCTTAATTGTAGTCTCTGGCACCCTAGCCGTTTGCATTACATAAAGAGGCACCGTAGAGGCTACCGACTGGACTAAGATGATTCTCGCAATTTTTGACAGCAGGCTCCTCTTCCAGTTTCCTAGCTTGACTTTAACCTTGTCCAGAATATACTGGAAAGTATTATTAGTCACCCTGCCTTGAATGATAGGGATTCCTAGGTACTGTCCAAACCGTTGCGTGCTAGGAATGCCAAAGGTACCACATAGGTCGTTTTGTAACTCCATAGGCGTATTGGCAGAGAAGAACACCCTGGATTTGCCTACATTTACTTTTTCGCCTGACCATGAGCAGAATAACTCCACCGTAGCCTGCATAACCATAGCTTGCTCCTTTGTTGCCTCCCCAAACAAGATTAGGTCGTCCGCAAACATTAGATGGGAGATACTTGGTCCCCTCCTAGCTACTTTCACAGCCTTCCACTCTTTCTGCTCCACCTTTTTATAGATGAGTTGTCCAAGAACCTCCATACACAACACAAACAAGTATGGTGCGAGGGGGTCTCCCTGTCTCAGGCCTCTAGTGGGCTGGAAAGGCTCAAGTTGGTTCCCATTCCACAGAACACTGATGCTGGCTGACCGTAGACAGAAGAGGATCAGCCTCCTCAGATTATCCCCAATGCCAACCTCCCTAAGCACCCTCTCCAAAAAGCCCCACTCTAATCTATCATAGGCCTTTTCCAAGTCAATCTTAACTGCCATAAGCCCTTTCTTACCCCTCTTCAATTTCATACTATGAATCATTTCCTGAGCAATAATCATGTTGTCCACGCCTTGCCTTCCTGGGATAAAGCTACACTGGTTTTCCCTAATCAAGTCAGGGAGAACGAGCTTGAGCCTGTTAGCCACCACTTTGGTAATGATCTTCACCACACAATTGCACAAGGAGATTGGTCTAAATTGGCTGATACTTTCTGGCACACCAACTTTAGGGATAAGTGTAAGTAGGATCCTGTTCATCTCATTATCGAAGCTCCCATTGATGAAAGCCTTCCTTATGAACTCCTTAACCTCTGGGCCTACCACATGCCAATAGTTTTGATAAAACAGAGCGGGAATTCCGTCTGGACCAGAGGCTTTGTACGGGCCCATTTGGAAGATAGCTCTTTCAATCTCCGTGTCACAAACATCAGAGTTCAGACCCTCCACCACATCGCTTCTCAATTTAGGGAAATGGCCACTCCCCTGAGGCCAAGAGACATTAGGATCCGCAGCATAGAGACTCTTATAGAAGTTAACAGTAGTAGCCTGCAGCTCCTCTTGATTTTCCGTCCACTCTCCTTTAGAATTCATGAGTCTAACAATCTTATTTCTCCTTCTACGATTTATAGCAGTGATGTGGAAGAATCTTGTGTTCCTTTCCCCAGACACCCTCCAATTAAGTTTTGATTTCTGGAACCAGAAGGTTTCTTCCTGACTGAGAATCTCATCATATTCGCGAAGGAGTCTCTCTTCAAGTCGTTGCAAAAATAAGGACCCCCTAATCCCTGCTGCCTCCTGTATTCCCTTGAGTCTAGCCAGGCATTTCGTTTTCTTGTGGAAGATGTTACCAAACACTTGAGTGTTCCACACTCTACTCTTCTCCTTAAAATCTTGAATACATTTATTAAGGGGTTTACCCCTATCCCACTGAGTTCTAACGAACTCCTCAAATTCTCGATGTTGCATCCATGCCAACTGGAAACGGTAAGGCTTGCACAATGGAGCTGGCATGTTATTGAATAGATGTAAGCATATGGGACTATGATCCGAATAAGTTCGTGGGAGATGGTGCAGTTGAGCCTCATGAAACTTAAACTGCCAGGCTTTGTTGACCCACATCCTATCAAGCCTCTCTAAGATGCCATCTCCCTCAACCTGTCGATTAGTCCAAGTGTATGGTGGCCCTGAGAAACCAATGTCGATGAGTTCGCCTTTGTCAATCATCCTCCAAATATCCCCCTCAAGCCGGGTTCTGACTGTCCTACCCCCCTTCTTATCACTCTGGGTCATCACTTCGTTACAGTCTCCCATAATGCACCACGGTAGTTTCATATTGGGACCTATCCTCTGACAGTACCTCCACAGTTTTTGTCTTTCGTTTTTCTCTGGGGAAGCGTAAATCAGCGTAAGAACCCATTCCACGTTGCCTCCTTTCATAATCGCCACATTTAGAAACTAGCTACTATAATTAATAACCTGTAACTTAATCTTACTATCATCCCAAAAACACCAAATCCCCCCCTTATACCCCTGTGCTTCCACCGCAACCAGGTTTGTCAGATACAGGGATTTCAGGATCCTGTGTGCTTTTGTACTTTTATTCTTAGTCTCAACTAAACATATAATATCTGGCCTCTGTGTGTTGACAAGGTCTTTAAAATGTCGCAAAAAGGCAGGGGAACCTGCCCCCCTGCAATTCCATGTAATCACACGCATTGATCAACAATCTGGTTGGTGTTGCAGGTGCACCTGCTCTGCTTCCATGTTATCTTCTATTTCGTTCATTAATATCCTTGTAATATCCTCATTATGTTGCCCCGTTGTTCCCCTATCTCCCGGGTCAACTTCCACCTCCATCGGTTTGGTGTGCGTGTGTCCCGAGGCCATCCCGTCAGGTGGGTGCTCCTTCATGTTCACCGCCTTGTCTGGTATAAGGTTCTGATTTTGGTTTGGGTTAGGATTATCAGTCACTAACGTCTCAGGATGTTGTGTCTTTTCTGTGTGTGGATCTTGCTGTTTCTGTATATTGAGGCTTTCGGTGGCCTGATTGATGGGATTTTGTCCCTGTAACAGTGTTCTTTGCTGAATGTTAGGGTTCTTGTTTTGGTTTTGGTTGGAGTGTTGTATTCTTTCGGGTTTGTCCTGTGTTTGTATTTGTGTGGTAATGGGTGTTCCTAATCTGGCTTTGGGCTTGGGTTTCACCGGGATTCCTTTCTTGGGCCTCTGGCCACTTGGGCCCAAACTGGCTTTTGTAGCAAAGCTGATGCTGGTATCGGGCTCGTCGTCCTGGGCAGCATTGAAATTTCGGGTGACTTCATCCATATCTTGGTGGAGGGCCTCAGATCCAGTTGCATCCTCCAAAACCATAAATCGAGACCCGCCAGAAAAAGTCCCTTTCCTATCTCTGATACGTGATGCCCCACTTTGACTTTCATTAGCATTGGTCCCGTACACTTTAGCCCCAGGTCTTTCAGCTGTCACGTTCTGATATCGTCCTCTGGCCGCACTCTGCGGTACGTTGGCCAGTACGTGTCCTCCATCCCTCTGTTTTGCAGCGTTTAGCAGTCCCGGTCGTCTTCTCCGGTTATTCGCCGGAATCAGCCACGGGCCAAACGGCTTCTCTGGTGTAGGTATCTTGCATTCCCCGTTTCCATCCTCCTCCCCGACTTCCTCACTCTCTTCCACCTCTCTACTCTGGTCACACTCCTCCTCCTTATGGCCATAGCAGCCACACTTGAAGCAGATCGCATGAAGACCTTCGTACTCAATCTTCTGTAACTGGTTACGTGGTCCTTTCAATTTTATCTGTGGAATCAGCTTCTTGGAAAGGTCCAGCTCCACACAGACTCTAGCGTATTTTCCTCTGTTCGCTTTCAGTGTATGCTCATCAATTTTCACCGCTCTGCCCACCAAATTCCCTATTTCCAGAAGCAGTTCCTTCTCAAAAAATTCAACTGGTAAGTTGGGTAATCTCAACCAGACCAGGGTGCTTAGGACCTTGTTTTGACAAGGGTTAAAATATGGTTGCCACTTCATCACCGTAAGGTAGTGTCCCAATAGTGTCCATGGCCCGTTTTCCAGAACATAACAGTAGTCCTGCATCTCATAAAATCTCACCATGAAGTAGTTTTCCTCTAAGTCAGTCAGTTCAAACCCTTTTTGGAACTTCCACAGCTCATTTAGCCTCTCAGTCAGGACCTTAAAACTAATATTTCTCCCTAGGAGCTTGATAATCAGCGCCCGTCTCCATGGTTGCCAAAGTGAGAGCAGCCTGCTACTAGATATCTCCACAGCTGGCCATTCTTCATCATGGCCATCTTCCTCAAGCTTCTCCACATACATTTGGTCCATCAGCTCAGTCTCCCAATATTCATCCTCCTCTTGGCCGCAATAAATGGGCCCTTTAAATGTCACTTCCTTCAAGGCGTCAGCAAAGCTCCTTGTGCCCCATAAGTTCAGGGGTGAGGATGGTCCATGCCCATGGTCGAATCTGTCAACCAGGTTACCAGTAGTATCCCGTTTGTTTTTCTTAGTGCTCCGCCAGAGTAGATCCTGTTCCTCCGGCGATGGTGCCGGTGAAAATGACATATCTCGAGAGAGGAGAGAGTTGGTAGGATCTTTTTCCCCTTTATCTAATTCTTGTGCATATTTCATCCCTCCTTCTCTCTTAAAACGGGTTTAGCAATTAATTCCCTTTGCAATTGTATCTACTTCCTCAAGTGTGCAAATTATTCTGCTGATTGCCGTACTTGAGGGCCTTCGACTTGCCTTTAATAGTGGCTTCGCTAATATCATTTTGGAAAGTGACTGTCTCCTAACTATCCGACGCATCACCTCAACAGCTGAAGACCTCACGATTCATGGCTGTCTTGGAACGCAGATCATAACTCTAGCTTCTTGTTTTTTGGCCATTGACTTTGTGCATATAAGCCGACAATGTAATGTTTTAGCTCACCTCCTAGGTCAATATGGTTTAAACACCACGTCAACATTGATTAGACCGACATTGTCCCTCCAAATGTACTTGCCGCCGATTATTTCTGAATTAATGAAAGCCTATTTTACTTTTTTAAAAAAAGTGTGCAAAAGCTGGGCCCATTCCTTCTTTGGCAACGAAAAACAAAAAAAAAAAGGTCAAAACAATAAGGACGCAGTTCGACGATAACTGTGGGATATGCACCATCTTTTTTATACAACTCAAAGTTTGATACATTTTCATTTAATAAAAAAAGGTTTGAAAAATTTTAGGTTGCATAAAATTTCGATAATATCTCTCGCACGTCAGCGACCTTCAACATTATGAATATATGTGCATAAATTTGATATGGATCTAACTTTCTTTTTCAATTACTTTTATATTGTGGAATGCCAAATCAGAATTTGGCCGATGAGATGAGCACAAATGGAAGAAATTGATGCAAAAATGTGACTAGATTGTGTCTAGAACAATAATAGTATCTCAAATGTGTAGCATTGGGGTTGAGATCACCTCACCTCTTTTTCCTCATCCTCTTCTCATCGTCCGCCACGTGATAACAAAGGGTGTGGTCATGTTAGATAAGGGAATGGACAACAAAGGTTGTATGAGGAAGGTGGAGCACACATAGCGGACAGCGGAAAGGAAGATGAGGAAAAAGTTGTATGAGGAAGGTGCAGCACACATAGCGGACAGCGGGAAGGAAGACGAGGAAAAAAGAGTGATGTAATCTCACAGGTAGCATCGAGCTTTAAAAAAAATGTAGTATTGATCTAGTTAGTTTGCGGGTGGCCAATAAGATCATAAATGATTTATCTTTAACATTTTTTAAATAAGCATAAGGATTTTGGCCCACTTGAGGATCAACATTGTTAATTTGAGCAATATAAGGTTTGTTAATCTATATGAGCCATACACAAATTATTCTGCTGATTTTTGCCTTGACAAAGTGTGTTAGACAAAATTGGATATACCACAAACATGATAAAATTGAATAAATTTGTTTTACCATATCTAACGTATTAATTAATTCTTGTTGAATAATAATATGTAAATTTCACATATAACATATTATTTAATTTCATAAAAGAGATGCACATTGAATTTAAAAATATTTGTGACTTTAAAGTTACAGTTTCGATCTACAAAAGCAATTTTTACACAAAAAGTTAGATATATTAGATGGTGAAGCAATTCGATCTGCTTCCGAATCTATACAAATAAGAAGCATAGTGCACATGAGCTTCAGCTTTATTGAATTCAAAATATTTGTCTGCAGTTGGAAAGCTGTCCCATATCCGTATGCAAATGCAAATGCAAAACCGGCTCCATTTTCTGCTTTCAATCTTTCATCCGTGTCTGTCCCGTTAGAATTTGACCTGTTTTATATAAAGAAAAAGGAAAATTATTCCTACAACTCAAATCTAGCTAGAACCTCCTCACCGATTTTGCAGGGTTCACACTCCGGCTTATAAAATAACACCAGTTCCGATATTCCGATTCTCAATTTACATTCGGTTTCTCCGATTACTTACATTACATCCCTTTATAGCTTTAGATACATCTGGATTTTCAATACTCATGTGGCTAAGACGTACAAGATCAAACGCTCGGATTCATGCCTCCAATTTTTCCTGCACTTCTTTCAAGGACATTCAAACCCTTTGCGCTGACGATTTCAACTCCGACAAGCTCAAGAAATCCTCCTCCGTTTTCCACCGAGTTCACCGAATTAACTCAGTTCTACGCGCCCTCTCCTTCAGCAACCCCTTACCCGAAAATGACTCCTCCCCATTCGATTCCTCCTCCCCTATAGCTGCTCTGTCGTCATTTCCGGAAGAGGAAGCTCAAGCTCAATCAGAGCCGTTGATTTCCTTTCCCGGAGCCGAGAAGTGCATTGTGGTATACTTCACCAGCCTCCGAGTTGTTCGTTCCACATTCGAAGATTGCAATGCAGTACGATCTATCCTACGTGGCTTCCGGGTCTTAATTGACGAGCGAGATGTGTCCATGGACTCTAGCTTCATGGACGAGCTGCAGAAGATTATAGGCCTTGATGAAAAGACCAAATTGACCCTGCCTAGAGTTTTTATCGGCGGCAGGTACATTGGCGGCGCTGAGGAGATCCGACGGCTCAATGAGTCGGGGCAGCTGAAGACGTGTGTGAAGGGTCTTGCCCCAGCTAAAGCCGTCACGTGCGAAGCATGTGGGGGACATAGATTTATCCTCTGCGACGAGTGCAGCGGAAGCCATAGGTGCTACAGCGATAAAGGTGGATTCAAGAGTTGTACTTCTTGCAATGAGAATGGTCTCATCAGATGCCATTCTTGTTCTTATGCGCCTTTCTGAGCCTTTTACCCAATTATCTGACTCTTCTTTTCTTTCGACGAGGCAATAATTTATTTTGCCAACCACAGATGACAAAATAATTTAGATAGTAGAAGGTTGAATTGGGAGATAGGTTATAGCTTTTCACTCTGTTTTTTCACCCGGTATGAGTGTGATGTGTGTTCACTTTATTTTGTTATTTTGAATTAGTATATCTAACGGATATTAGCCGATCCCACCTGATGGGAATAAAGGCGCTCTGGGTTGTTGTTTGGTTTTTTTAAGGGTATTTGTGTGCTAATTTGATTTTTACACGATCTAATGATGTGGTTTTAAGTTCTGAGCTATTTGCTAGAAATTACTGTGACGAATGAGGATTATGGCATTGTAGCATCTTGTTGGGTTTTCCTTTAGTTGATGACTTCGTTATTTGGAGGATGACCTGGTAGTGTGACTAACATCCTTTGTTACAATTTTTCATCATCGTTTAGTTGCAGAAGATATTGATGGAACTGTGATATCGAATGTATACAAATTTTCCATTCTATTTGACATTCTTAACCTGAAAGTTTTGTTTTTGATGGAAGCTTATGAACTTCATTTTGGTGAATTAGAACGTTGGGTGCAAATCTGAATCTGGCAAGGAATGGGATATGTTCGTGTGACATGATAATGTTTTATGAGTCTTAAACTGAAGGTCTCAACATCTCCTTCTATCTGAAGAGATTGGTGTTTTACATAGATGATCAATTTATATATTTCAAAAGAGCAGATTTTTCTGATCTCTGGGTCTGTTATGAACTTTGCCCGGTAAACCCCTTGAAGAGTTCAAAGGATAACTTACCAAGCCTTCTAAGACCTTTTTTTATTTGGTTTTCCTTTCCATGAAATGTTTGCTTGTTTTGTTATATCTTGTTCTCTGGTATCTGCTGGAGATGTTAAATTAGCATAGTTAATCACATAGCGTGTTTTCAACTCCTGCAATAAAGACAGCCAGGCTTCTCTAAGATCTATGATATGCTTGTTTCGATTTGTGTACATTTTCTGTGCTTTTAAACTCAAAGAATGTGACTTTTCAATTGAAAATGTGTTTGATCACCCTTCTTTCCTGTGCAAACTATCCATTCTTAGACAGACTGACGAGCTTGAATCTTTATTATTATGATGATGATGGTGTTGAAGACTAATTATTATTACTATTACTGTTGTTATAATTGTTTTATCAAATTAACGTTTCATTGTTTTTGTTATTGATTGTGATCGTTGTTGTTGTCGTCATAATCATTGACTGAAAGATCTTGTGGTTAGGTTCTTGCACTCTCGAATTCAGATCTTGTCTTTTATATAATATTTTTCGCCTACTATTTCTCCTTAGTTGTCTTTCTTATATGGTAGTAGTAACTAGCCAGTGTTGTTTTCTTTTTGAATTCATACCTGAGAAGGGAGGAGATCATACCATGATATATATCAGGCAAAGAGTAATAGGCTAGTCGGAGATGGCGGGAACAGTATGATATGGACTTAATACAGCATACGATATTCCTAGAGACAACATTCTTTAAGATGAGGCAGGTGTGTGATTATGGTAATCATTTCTCAAACTGATGGAAGTGTAATTGCTCATGAACACTTTCTCTTGTGCACTTATTTCGCTTAAGACTACGCTATGTAACTTGGGCTCTAACCAAACATACAGTGAAATCAATTGAAGAACTCAGGTTGATCTAGGCATAACTATCCAACTCAGACGGGCAACTCCCCATGGTTTGGCAGTGGAAGAGGAGCCCCATGGAGGAAAAGGACAGCTGATAGGGTTGTCCAAGATCCAATATGGTATTGAAGAGTGACAGCATTATACAAAGCTTGGTTGCTGAACTAGCACAACAGAAAGGCAACCAGGAACTGTCGTGCCCAAGAGTAAGTATTAGAGTAGATGACCATGGCATTGATATTGATGGGGGCTGATCACTTAAAACATAGATCCTCTTAATTAGTTTCTACACTCACTAACCAATCTTGCCTTCAACAGTTCATAAAGATATTCATCCACCAGTCAAGTCAACAGCTCAAGCCTGTTTAAAATTAAATTCCTAACAAAGGTTCATGACCCTATAAGGAAGCCTTCTCTCCAAAGAATAGTATTTAAAGTACTTATTCTCTCGTTATTTCAAAGTTCTCAAAAACTGGACTTCTTCATTTAACCAGGAGATTGATAAAGGAGCATCTTAGATAAAAACTCACTTTATTTTGTCTCAGTTTGTTCGACTGCAGCCTGTTACTCAGGTTGTTTACAGTCCATTTTCCTTGCAGATTATGCAACCCCCCCCCCCCCAACCTACCTTGAATAATTCAAGACATGTAAGAAAATAAAGTTTTGTGTATGTACAAAGGGTGTTTCTATTTCCAATGGATGACACATTTTCTTTGACTCTAGAATATGATGGAATAAAGCAAAATGGCTCACTAAATTGGTTGCGCTTCTTATATTGTGAAGTACAAGTTGATCGACAGAGTTTGACACAATTTTCAAATTTCCATTATGGGTCAACCTCTGTGTGTATCTAACACATGAGTATGATTGTGTACATCTGACCCTCCATACTCCGCCATAAGCGTAAGACTTTAAAACAATGAGGTAATGTTGTTGTTGTATGTACAAAGGGACCACACGCTAAAACTGTGGACAGTAACTGTCTTCAATGAACAAACAAAATTCCTTAAGGTGGCTTTTGGATCCCTTAGTCAAAATGCTGTCATCTCCGGGAAGAACATATTGTCTTTGGACTATTGAGAGAAGCAACAAATGAGGTCAATTTAGGAAGGAAACAGAAATCAACACTTGTCTTCTTTTCAAGGTAGCTTATACACATCTCCCCTTATATCAAGTCGTCATCATGTATCTTAATTACAGTATTCCAATAGCGTGCGTGCTACATAAATTGCAGAAACGCTGAAAGTTATATGGGGTAATCATGGGGCTTCAAGGGAAGTTAACGTAGGAATTGAATCCATCTCTTGGACTTCTAAGCTTTGATTACAGAAAGCAAAAGTAACAGGTTAATCCTATAGGCATTGCAAAAGGAACCAATATTCGTATATCTTTCTAAAGTGAGAAGGTGAAACATATGTGTATTTTAAACAATCTCAATTATTTCTTGCACACTTTTTTGGATATTCCAAAACATCTAGTCATATAAACGTGTGCGCTTTTTTCTATGTTATTTTGATTCAAGATAGTAGCGTTTCCCGTTAGGATAAGTGACGAGGTCGGATTGTCTCGCCAAGGTAAAAGTCGAAATATCCGGGGTCTAAGGCCGTCAACCCTCCGCCACTTTGTCCTCCTAGGAAGCCTGAGAAAGGAAAGAACGCGTTAGGAGTCCCAGGGCGCTGCCCCAGGGAAACCCTCCGACGCTCAAGTCAGTTACGGGCATTATAGCGTATGGCTTTTATTGAAATATAGGCTTGATGAAACCTGTTTGAGGTCGGCCAAAGTATAAGCCGAGCTGAGATGAAAATTGCGGGGTGTTTTTGACTCGTGATTTGGACTTGGGATCTGAACTTGGAGCTTCTTACTGTTGGAGAAGCCCTTTTATAGCTGGCGAAGCTGGGAGCTGCGTGTCTCAGATAGTTGAGATGCCGACGCCTGGCCCGCTTGCATGGTAGCCGTGCAGCTGCTAAGGATTGCTGTACTGGCACCTCTACTCCGTATGATTGACATCTGGAAAGGTAGATAATGCATGTGGACCACGTAGCATACAGCTCTGTGACTCTTGTAATCTGGCCAAGATCAATACTCAGAGCTGTGGTCAAGAGCAGATCTGAGGCCGAGATGCGTCTTTCTTGGCCGAGATGGAACTGCCGAGGACTGTTTCCTTTGGTCGAGCTGGATGTATATCCGCTCTAGGTGTCCCCATCATTATGGCCGAGGTGCCATTTTGAAGGGCAGAAATGCCGGGGTCTTGTGATATGATAATTGATCCGTGAATCCCTTAGGCCGAGGTGAAACCCTTTTGGCCGAGGTGGAACCCTTTAGGCCGAGGTGGAACCCTTAGTTCCAGTAGGGTACTGACCATGTAGCAGGGATGGCGTGGGGCTTCTGTGGCCGAGCCGAAATACTTGTCCGCGTGGAACTCAGTCACCAGGCCGACCTGCGGCCCTTAGTCATTTTTATACGTTTGCTCTAACGTTGACTGTCATTGACTGACGGGTGGATTTTCCGGTATCATCATTTGCCCCCCAGATTAGTTTGGCCGAGCTGAGCTGAGGGCAGGCTAATCTGTTGATACCGTAGCCTTTGGCCGAGGTGTCTCTCTTAAAGCCAGTTACTCCATTCCTATCAAGCGCGGTGTACGAAGCACCAGTTTGTAGCTGTACTGATTGGATCAAACTATCCAGACGGATGACCTTTCACGACACGTGTCTGTCTCTGATTAGTTTGTCCTGCGCCATTATGGCCTACGCAGATCGAGGCAACGGCGGTTCAGCTCTCAATCACGTCGGTTCAAGATTCAACGCCAATCAGCCTTAATGACGGCGTGGGGACCGAGGTTGGCCTAAACCGAGGTGACCTTTGGAATGGCTGAGACTTGCCTATAAATAGGGCTTCCTATCTCATTTCTATCCTTTTACGCTCTCATTATTCTCCTTTCCAATCTTTGCTTTTCATCGGCATCAGCTCTTCCGTACTCCGGCCATCTCTCTCTTTTCCGGCAAATCGCCTGTAAGTCTTTTATCTTCCATGTCTTCTGCTTCTGATTCACAAAATCGCTCCGAAGGAGCGTCGTATGTTGGAAATGACGGAACCTTCAGTTCCTCATCGGAGAAGACGGTTGTCTCTGAGAACTGTCTTTCAGTTCTGCCCCCGGCTGAGGCTGGTAATGTTGCCGGTCCCAGTGGCCGGGCTCTGCCGAGCAGAGCTATAACTATAGTCGAAGTCTCACCGGAGCAGGCTGAAACTACTCCTGCTCCGGAAGCTGTCACCGTTCCCCCAAAACCTAGGGTTTCTACTCTGCCAGCAGGGGTTGTTTACAGAGGATCCCCTTCAGCCGAGGTCCAAGAATCATTTTGTACTATGTCCGAAGTGGACATAACTCTGTTATGCGATATGTATGACATTGATGTTGACCAATTTGATCCTATTCTTCCTTTACCCAATCAAACTGCCTATGACCCTCCTGCGGGATATGAGGCCATTTATGAGGAGTATTTCCATTCTGGATTCCGTCTTCCCATCCCAGTCTCATTGTTCCGAATTCTTCACTCATATAACCTTAGGCTCCCTCAAATCAAGCCTAACAGTTTGAAAATAATTTTATCTTTCCTGCTCTTCCTTAGAGCATCTGAGATCCCCTTTGACCAGAGGATCTTTAGAAGTCTATTTGCTTGCCGATCCTCTGAAAGTTGGTATTATTTTACCAAGAGGGTAACTCCTGAAGATTTTTATTATGTGGTCCACATCCCCTCTTTTAAGAAGAATTGGAAGGGTAGATTTTTCTACATTAGAAAATTAGGATTACCCACTCTCGACATCTGGAAGTCGGGCAGAGCTGACAACATGAAGCCGAGCCCAGAATATTGTGACGAGGCGGCCAAGTTGTTCTCTCTGCCTGTGGTCATTGACTGGCATAGGGTTAATGATGCCGTTCTGAAGGCAGCCGACCTGAATTCTTTGGCTTCAGGTCCTCATTATAAACCCCTCACTCCAGAGAATCTGGCAATAGTCCGGGGTATGCTCTATTACTTGTGTTCCTTTTGGGTCCTTTGTCTGCCTCTAGCTAAATCTGTATGTTCTATGCAGATTCCATGGCTCCCGGAGGTAAAGAATTTGCAGCTAAGATTGCCAAAGCTGCATCCAAGAGGAAGGCTCAAGCGGCCAAGGCAAGGGCCGAGATGGCTCAAGGTCTGCCCCCAGCTGAAGGCATAGCCGAGGCCGAGGTGAATCAGGCCATTACCATCGCATCTGAATCAACCACCCCAGGTATTTTGTATTTCCTGTCCTGTTGATTTGTTCCTTTAGGTAGTTTTCCTCACTCGGATCATGATAGCAGAGGCAAGGGCCGAGATCCCTCAAAAGGGTACGGCTCCTATTGACCTCGGGCAGACCCATCAGCATGAGGGCTCTATTCTGGGGAAGAGGCAGAGGGAAAATATCCCCATTCCTGAGGCCGAGATGGCACCTGCTCAGGAAAATGTAACGGTGGGCGAATTCGATGAAGCCGACACCGTGATGAACCCTGCTACAGCCAAGAAGATGAACAGTCTGATACTGCCTGTTGACAAACAACGTTTCTCAACCACGTCTTGGGGCAGCTTGGTCAATAGTGTCCACATTAACTCTGCCATGGTATGATCTATCTTTTGCTTGTTTCACCTAGAGTCTTTGCTAATCCAATTCTGGTGGAACAGCTGAAAGTACAACTGTCCGAGCTCATCAGCCGAGGTGAGGAGTTGCAAAGTCAATTGGCAACTAAAACTCAGGAGTCTGATGTTAAGTCCCAAAGCATCACTGTTTTGAAGTCGGAGATCATCAGAATTCAAGGCCAGAAAGAGGAGGCCGAGACTAAATGGGCTACGACCAACTCTCTGGTGGCCGAGCTGGAAAAGAGAAATGCCGACCTGGAGGCATGCTACACCCAAGTCATGGCCGAGTCAGGGCAGAAAGATGCCGTGATCAAAACTCTGCAAGAAAAACTGGAGCAGCAGGCATCAAACTTTTCTGCTCAACTTGCTGCAGCCAAGTCCGAAGCTGTGGCTGAGTTCAAGAAATCTGAGGAGTTTGAAGAGAATATGGTGCTGCTGCAGGGCCCAGTTATGCAGATGGGCCAGACAAAGGCCATTGACATCTGTGCTGAGGTCTGCCCCCAACTAAACAAAGATGACCCCAGGCTGATTGAGCTTTATAATATCAATGCTGAGGCCGAGTTCGAAGCCCAGTTTCAGAAGTTTACTGATGGGGCAGACTTGCGCGATGATGACGGGCAAATCTAAACTTTGATTGTAACAAATGTACTCTGATCATCAATGAAAATTTCTGCCCTTTTTGCAATTCTTGTCCATTTCCAAGTTTTTTGCATTTCAGTATTTTCTTCATACTTTTTGTTGCCGAGGTGACACATCGGACTCAATAATTTTAAACAATCCTCTGCCCACAGACTAGTGTAGTCAAATCTTTTCAAGTTCATTATTGCCGAGATTGAATGTTGGTCCTATCAAACCTGCTCAACTTTAATAAAAGATAGACAAAATAAAAGTTACCTTGTCTTGCTGAGTTTGAATAAGAGAATCTCGTGAAACCTTGGCCGAGATCTCATTTATAATCGCTCTAGCATATCCGTTGTACACTAGCCGAGGTGAGATATAGAGATCTGTCCTGACCTTATCCAGATCTGCCAAAGGTCATACGAGTCCTGTGCAAGCTAGCGTCCCAAGTTGGCCGAGACGCAACTTCAGCTCTTGATCTTTCCCAAACCTGCTGAGAAGAAATCTTTAACCCTCTGGCGGGCTCTTTCCCCAGATCCTGCAGAGAAGAAATTTTTAACCCTCTAGCGGGCTCTTTCCCCAGATCCTGCTGAGAAGAAGTTTAACCCTCTGGCGGGCTCTTTCCCCAGAACCTGCTGAGGAGAAATTTTTTACCCTTTAGCGGGCAAGTGCCTGGAACTTAGCCGAGGTCTTTTTTCACCCTTTAGCGGGCAGGTGCCTGGAACTTAGCCGAGGTCTTTTTTCACCCTTTAGCGGGCAGGTGCCTGGAACTTAGCCGAGGTCTTTTTGGTAAGAAACTTCAGTTCTGCAGAGCTGTCCATAACATTGAGTTGAATGAACACTTTTTATTGCTGAAAAGTTTCATGCACCAAGAGGTGATTGCTGTACAGGCCGACTACAGGGCCGAGCTGGGGGTTTTCAGATGTATTTGAAAATTGGTCCCCACCTTGAACTCAGTTAACAGTCTAGGAAACCTAGCTATTTTTCCAGTTCAGAACTTACACTCGGGTTGATGTTCACCTTAAGGAACATCTAACTCAGCTCCACTGCGCAAGTTTCATCTCGGATCGTGAAAATGCTGCAGATGGCCGAGCTCAATCTGACGAGCTATCTCTTTACCGAGTTGTCTACAGTCTTCTGTATCATGCCCTATATCATGATGATATAGGCAGTAGAGTTGTGGATCCCTCTTATGGAGTGGTCCTGCAAGAGGTCTAGGTTCTTTTACTAGACTTCTCTTCCTCATATAGGAAAGAATACGAGCTTTGGAAACCAGCAAGGAACTCCTTTCTCTGCCCTGACCCCCCATCCGGACCTTAACGGATGCTCTTTCTCGCCGTGAGGCCTGGATATGTCTTTCGAGACTTCGAAGCCGAGGTGAGGTCGAGGGGCTCTGTATGGTCTGATCATCAGACCTTCGAAAGGGGTACTCAGCTTCGGTTATAACCTCAGTTTGACATTCAGAATGATATCCTGGCCGAGATGGAGAATATTCCAACTGTTGAATGCTGGTACCACTGGAAGAAGGATTACTTGTTCCTTCTCTGAACGCTTCCCTTCTCAACTCCAGTACAGCTTGGAAAGCTGCTGGGTTTTGTGCCACATAGTGTATGGCTCGCATATGTTCCTCATATGAGAAGGTAATAGGAGTTAACTCAAACTCCTGGAAACATGAAGCAGTTGGTTGCAAAGAGAGCCTTTGATTGCCTACTCTGCTCATCTTTCTCTCAATAGCTTCCTAAGTTAAGAATTTTTAGAAATGACTTGATATTTCGAAAGTCAAGGGACCCGGAGGTTCAGGCCCTCCTTCTAGCGCCAATTTGACGAGGTCGGATTGTCTCGCCAAGGTAAAAGTCGAAATATCCGGGGTCTAAGGCCGTCAACCCTCCGCCACTTTGTCCTCCTAGGAAGCCTGAGAAAGGAAAGAACGCGTTAGGAGTCCCAGGGCGCTGCCCCAGGGAAACCCTCCGACGCTCAAGTCAGTTACGGGCATTATAGCGTATGGCTTTTATTGAAATATAGGCTTGATGAAACCTGTTTGAGGTCGGCCAAAGTATAAGCCGAGCTGAGATGAAAATTGCGGGGTGTTTTTGACTCGTGATTTGGACTTGGGATCTGAACTTGGAGCTTCTTACTGTTGGAGAAGCCCTTTTATAGCTGGCGAAGCTGGGAGCTGCGTGTCTCAGATAGTTGAGATGCCGACGCCTGGCCCGCTTGCATGGTAGCCGTGCAGCTGCTAAGGATTGCTGTACTGGCACCTCTACTCCGTATGATTGACATCTGGAAAGGTAGATAATGCATGTGGACCACGTAGCATACAGCTCTGTGACTCTTGTAATCTGGCCAAGATCAATACTCAGAGCTGTGGTCAAGAGCAGATCTGAGGCCGAGATGCGTCTTTCTTGGCCGAGATGGAACTGCCGAGGACTGTTTCCTTTGGTCGAGCTGGATGTATATCCGCTCTAGGTGTCCCCATCATTATGGCCGAGGTGCCATTTTGAAGGGCAGAAATGCCGGGGTCTTGTGATATGATAATTGATCCGTGAATCCCTTAGGCCGAGGTGAAACCCTTTTGGCCGAGGTGGAACCCTTTAGGCCGAGGTGGAACCCTTAGTTCCAGTAGGGTACTGACCATGTAGCAGGGATGGCGTGGGGCTTCTGTGGCCGAGCCGAAATACTTGTCCGCGTGGAACTCAGTCACCAGGCCGACCTGCGGCCCTTAGTCATTTTTATACGTTTGCTCTAACGTTGACTGTCATTGACTGACGGGTGGATTTTCCGGTATCATCAATAAGCTTTTTGAACTAAATAATATCTATTTAATTGTGTCTTACACGTTAAATAAGGGCACAAACTAGTGAAAGGATTTTTCTGTTCTCCCATGTGTAGTCTGCACGACTTTTGAACACCTTTCACACAGAAGAATGAGAGCTTTGGTGCTGAAATGGAAGAACCAAACGGTGAATTGGAGGTATTTTCTTCCACTCTTTTTATGTAATTATGAATTCCACGTGATTTTCCCAGTCAGTGCAACTTATTTTGTTTAGAACTGTATGTAACAAACTACTACCGACCCTCTTGTGGGCTGTGAATCTACCACGTACTGATTCCATCTCCGATGTTCGTGGACTATTTGTTTTTAAGACTCAAAACATCTTTTTCTTTTTTCAATTAATCTTGAGATGTTATTGTTATTTAAGAGGACGTTTAGTTCATGACATTTATAAAACTTGATATTAGAGACCCTAATTTTTAGGATACAACTTTTCTTTTATCCCAAAAAAAATCTCAAGACATAAGAATCAAATACTACGTCGAAATCATTGTACTTCGGAAAAAATCACACTTCACTCGCTTTCATGTGTAGATAGTTCAATTACACAAGTAATAAAGTTAGTTGAAAACTAAGAATACAACTGAGAATGCTTATCGGGAAAATTTGACAATATCAAGATTATGAAGAAAACTCCAGATACAATCTTTATAGCATAAACCTATGTTACATACTAAAACAAAAAAGCAAAACTTCTTTTTTCACTTAAAACTGTGTATAACATGCTGCAATATCTCTAACCAATTTATGTCGGAGACATTATTCCTTCTCCTTTTTTGCCATTAATATGTTATGCATCCTTTTTCTTTATGGGTAAAAATGGTTTTGTTTATTCAATTATATGCAACAAAATGCATCAATCATTTGCAAATGTGAAATGGAAGTAAACACAAAATGTCGTCACATTCTTGCCCGGCCCCTATGAAATAAGGAACATCGAAGAACAGAGAATGGTTGTGTTTCTAGGTCGTAGACCCTGTCGGGAACAAACTAATATAACATATTAGAGAAAAATGATATAACAAATAGATATACCTTGTAAATACAAAACATATAGGTAGTTAGAATAACAATAATCGTCAAATAGTTAAATATAAGGCGTGGATTGCTTTTATATGTGAAAAAAGACCCAAAACAACTTTATGATAATGCAGGGTTTTGTTCATAATGCTCCTAGAGCATAATTCAGTTAGTATTCGGGTTGTGATTTGTTCATAAGAAAGTACTCACTCAACCTAGCGATTTTGTGATTTGCTCGAATCTAGCGACAAGCACAGTGTGTGTTCTCCTTCTACTAGTTTGTAAGGGGCATCTTGTGTACGTCACTGTCTAAGTACTCACTCAACCTAAAATACTACTGGACTCCTGATTTGTATCCTCTACAATATTCCATGTGGCTAAGACGGCGGAGGCCCATGAAGAGGGATTTGGCTTTTTGGGCCAAGGGTTTGTGCATACTTTAACAAGGAAGACAGATCATCAAACTTCCGGTTGCAAGGTGAGAGGTCCTTTATTTTCTCATTTCAATTTTACGCTGTCAATTAACGAGCACATCAACGGTGTGAACGGCTTGACAAAATTTTTGTATGTGAACAAAGTTGTCCCTTTCTGTTTATATTTTCTTGTTTTACATGAGTACTAATTTTCATTATCTCTTTTGATAGTTATTAAGTATATTAAATAAGTATTAGTTTTTAATACACACGGAATTTGACATGATTGGATTCTCCTATAAAGAAGTATAGGGAGAATAAAGGACTCATCCTTGGCAAGTTTATTGCTGATAAATACATCAATTTACTAAGTTCGTTCATTTAAGCAGGAGTTATAAAATAATTTATTCTTTAAAGCATTGCCTTTATGTCAAGAGATTTTATTGAAGCGCATATTATAATTATTTATTTAACACTTAATATATTGATCATATAAACTTACTGTGAACAAACTCAATAGCACAGTGCCACAGTTGTTGTCTGGTTGATCAATTTCTGAGCCAATTTGATGACATCGGACCACATAAATTGGTCTAAGTGACTGATTCTTGGGTTCAATAAATAAGAGGTTATCAGTTCAATATCATACCAATGTGAACAGAATATTTAAGAAAGAAGCTCCAGGGCATAGCTCAGTTGGTACACGTACAGTGTGGGTGTTCCACTGCTACTAGGTTGGACACTTTGTGTGAGTCACTGCGTAAGTTCTCACTCAACATAAGAGGCTGATGTGCTCCTGATTTACATCCTCCACAATGCTCTTTAGGATTGGGACGGTGGAGACTCTCAGAGCTAGAAAATGGCCTTTTGCTCGAAGTATTTAGGAAAGAAATCAACCCGTATTTTACTATGTCACTATATAGGGTCCAGAGTATAAATTTCTGCTAATCAGACGCAGAGAATGATCTTGAAAAAAAAAAAGAATGTGATGTTGGGCGGCATTGCGTGAATGGGTAACCCGTGAGCTTGCTTCTGGGATCATCATTCCTTCATGATTATCATGTCCCTTCAAAGACAGGAAAACAATGGGTCATGCATCACCCTACAGTGGTGATTCGGATTTATTATTAGGTGCCTCTTGGCCCTTGGAGAAGATATATGAGTAAAACTGTGGGCACCAGAGAAAGATAAACAGCAATTATCACCCACCTTTTTTTATTTTATTATATATGTGTTGTATCAAACCCAACCCGATTATCAACTGAGTTATAGTCGAGGCTTATTATATATGTGTTACATGGAGATGTGTATTTAATTCTCTTCCATCCTTTTTACCGGCAGTTTTTACGAAAATATTGCTTTTGCCAATTTTGATCAAGCTTGTCACCGTCAAATTATTTTGGGTTGCTCTTGTGATTTCAATTTTTTTATAGAAACATATTCATTTTCATAATCTGTGAATAGTACATATCGAATTACAAGTAAAGGAGAATCATACGGGGTACCATATAGATCTGCATCCTCTTGTTAACATCAAATGATTGTGACTTTCATCTTTTATTTCAATCAAACGGCCTTTTATGACATAATAACAACTGTAAATTTTGGAAGGCTTTCCCTCTAAAGACCAAAGAAACTGGAAGAGTTTCATATGGTATATGTGTTGGAAAAATTATTTACCTATCATAGTAAAATTAAATTCAGTAGCAATCTTAAATTCGTAGACTATAAAATAAACAGCATGCAAAACCAAAATAAAACGAACTGTATGTAATTACACGAAATGCAGTAAATAGAAACTTAAATGCGGGATGAGTCTGAGACTATGTTCTTATAAAGTATTGTTTCGGCATATCGTGTCCAACTGATAATAACAATCGCCTCGTAAGATAGAGTCACCTATTTAATTGAGTAGCATTACAACAAAAGAACTTCAGTGACCCTAGGTGTTACCGACTTCTATTAGGACGGACTAACTTCTAGTATGAATTGCAAAATGCATAAAATACAATAAGAATAATAAAGAATAGAGTGTGAGTAAACGACCAACCATGGAAAGACGTATCATGTAGCGCCAGTGTCCACCAATCATGCGGATTTGCCAGGGCGTTACATTAGTGACCATAGTGCAAAGATCCAGCTTCTCTATGACCCCAACTAGGTTTGCATTCTCTTTGTTCTCATTCTGATTTTGATTTTTCTTTGGTTACGACACTCAACATTATGTTGCCTCTGATTTCAACAATTATAACACCTACCAGATTGTTGGCTATCTCTTTTCCCTGATATCCACTCTCGGCGGGTTGTGTTTCTTCTTTTTTCCTGTCTCAACAACATGAACTTTAGCTTAATCAGGATGAAAAGTTATATTTTTGTTAGAGTGTCGATTGTCCTCCTATACGTAGAGTTGGATATCAATTTATCCATCTTCATCTCCTTTCATTTGTGTTTGATATAGCACTTGAATTCCTTTCACGAAAAGGTAGCTTCTCAATCACAGCTGCAACCTGAAAATTTCACAAATGGTCATGCCCTGTTCTTCCATTTTAGTTACCGATATTTGTAGTTCCTTAACATGTGAAATTACAATCTTGGAATCTACCATTTTAAAGTTTAGAAATTTGACGACTATAAATTTTTTTATGCTGACATCATTTGTACGATACTTTTTATCTAAAGCTAACAAAAGATTTTGCAGTTTTATATGTACAATACACGTCATAAATTATGTTCTCTAAACAATTCAAAATCTGATTCTTATAAACAAAATCATTATAATGCCAAGCTTCAGCAAGCAGATTGTTCTGCATGTTATGACCAAGATCTTCCTTGAGATTCATAACAGGTGGATCCTTGTTAAGCAAACCTTGCCAGCCCTAGTGTTGTCATAAAAAAATAACTTCCTTTGTTGTCATCTCTTGAAGAAACTTCCTCCAAAAAATTTTAGGTTTCTCCATGACATCAAGAGGAGCTCTTCGAAAATTATTATTAAGTTAAAAATATTGTGGGCTAATTATTAATATTGGATATTCTTCATCCAATTTATGCCATAGGGCAATCTACTTTTTGTTGGATAAATATTAGACGTAATGTTTATCTTTAAGATTTATCCCGTGATTTATTAATTTAAATCACATATAGTGTGGATCACCATGTCATCTTATCTCCTAGACTTGTATTTGACTACAACTCCTTGGTGGTAAGGGATTATCACCATACAGTAGAGTTTGTGATGGTACGGACTCTAATCAAGACAGGATTAGGGGGTCCCTAGCCTAGCCTATAAATAAGAGCCTATGGTTGTCCATCAAACCATCATTCAAGCCAAGAGGAACAAGGCTAGAAGACTACCCTAAGGACTACATCAACGCGAAGAAGGCTTCTACAAACGACAATGGCCGGAGGTAACCTTTCTGCTTCCGCTATTTATTTTGGCCTAACATTTGGTATCAGAGCCACCTCTGACCATATCGTTTGTATTTAGAAAACTTTCTTCCGTACCCTTTAATGCAATCCAATCGTTCAAAGGTTACGGAATTATAGTTTTCGAGGCCTTCAGTATTCAATTGTGTGTACTATTATCTGCAATCCGTTTCTGCTTATGCCCGATTGCATCGAATTGTTCACTACCATTGACGCACGTCTTTGAGGGTCAATGATTAGAGATTTTAGCCCCTTTGTTTCTCAAATAACTTGTCATTTGAGAACTTCTTTTAATCTGATCAATACCTTTTGAATATATTTTGAGGTCTCCCTCTCAAATGAATTTTTTAATCTGAATATATTTTGGTTATGTGCTTTCGTGAGCTATGATCATTATGAAAGATTCTGTCAATTTTATGGGGTTCAGTTTGCAGCTAGAGACATGCATATGGTATATGTGTTGCTTTTCCAAGTTTTGATGTGAGTAATCTTCAATTGTTTGTGGACAGTGATACGAACTAAAGAGTATTATAAAGAATCTAAAATTGTGCCTTATGCATATGTTTTGGTTACTGTGTTACAATTATGAACCAAACTAATTTGGAGGTATTTTATAACTTGAGACTTGCGTATAGAAATCAAAGTTGTGGTATTGGAATATCACTCGCCAGAAAATATTCTCTTACCTATTGCCAGTTGTCCAAACGTGAGTTCATACTTTACCTGTTTAATTTTTTATTATGACCATACTTATTGGCAATTGTTAGTTTATTACAACTATGATTATGTATCCATTTGAGAAAATTTGTGGCAAATACAAAAGGTGAACTATTGAAAGTGTGATAAATACACCGTACACGTAATTTCTGTCTAGAAAGTCGGTACTTAAGCGGGACCGTTGTGACCCCACCGCACGGCCTGGGACTTTACGTGGAATGGTAATACCTGTCTAGGAAATTGATTCATGATCTTTCCTGGGGTATTGCCGAATCGGTTTACTTCACATTTTCATTATGATTTCATCTTTTGTTGATGTCATATCAATAGTTTTGAAGTTGATGACATATAAAGAATTATTTTCTTAATTTTAAGATTATCCACAACATCTTAAAATTATACGGTGTGAAGAAAATAAAATGTCATCATAACTATTGTGTTAATTAATAAGGTAATCACTATGCCCCACAGGGAAGTGGTTGCTTTATTGATCAAGAAAATTAAACATAAACATTTTCTATGCCCACAGGTACGGAAATATTTTGGTTGTTTAATTTTCATATCGTTTTAAAGAATAACTGTATAAATATGTTGATGACATATAGAGGATTATTTTCTTAATTTTAAGACTAGCCACAGCATCTTAAGATTATATGGTACAAAGAAAATAAAATGTCATCATACCTATGGTTTTGATTAATAAGGTAATCAATATGCCCCACAGGGAATTGGTTATTTTATTGATCAAGAAAATTAAACATAAACATTTCCTATGCCCACAGGTACGGAAATATTTTGGTTGTTTAATTTTTATAGCGTTTAAGTATATTCTATGCATGAATGCAACCTCTGCCCACAGGAAGGTTTAGAATATGCTATTTGAATTAACTTGATTAATTCATTCTGGTTATACATGTTCATAGCATGATATATGGTTATGCAGTTATTCCCACTACTGCTTTATTTGATTCTGTTAAAACTCCAATGTTGACTGGTGACAATTTTACTGAATGGAAGGATATCATCCTTTTGACGTTAGGGTGTATGGACTTAGACCTGGCACTCCGTGAGGAAAAACCACTAAATCCCACGGAATCAAGTACGCCATCTGAGAGGTCTAGTTACGAGCGTTGGGAGCGATCTAATCGCCTCATCATGATGCTCATCAAGTCTCGTATAAGTCCAAGCATTAGGGGTTCTATCCCTAATCTTGATAATGTCAAAGCTTACATGAAAGCCATTGATGATCAATTTGTAAGCTCTGACAAGGCGTTAGCCAGCACCCTTATGAAGAGGCTTTCAAACATAACCCATGACAGAAGCCGTGGTGTGCGCGAGCACATCATGGAGATGAGGGACATTGTTGCTAAATTAAGCTCCCGAAAGGTTGAAATCTCGGAGCCATTACTGGTGCATTTCATACTCAACTCTCTCTCTTTGGAGTTCACTCCATCTAAGATATCTTACAACACACATAAAGAAAACTGGTCAATTAATGAACTTCTGACCATGTGTGTTCAAGAGGAGCAGAGGTTGAAGAATGAGTCCATTGAGTCTGTGCATCTTGCGACTCATTTTAAGAGAAATGCAAAGAAGGGCAAAGGTGTTCCAATGAAGAAAACCGGCAATAAAGACACATGTCGGTTTTGTAAGAAAAAGGGACACTGGAAGAAAGATTGCCTGAAATACAAGGGATGGCTGGAGAAGAAAGGTAATTTTTCCTTTGTGTGTCATGAATCTAATTTTACTGAGGTTTCTGATAATACATGGTGGATTGATTGTGGTTCTACAATTCACATTGCGAAAACCATGCAGGGCTTTCTAAACCTGAGGAAGCCAAATGAAAGTGAGCAATGCATCTATTCTGGAAACCGGATGCGCTCTACTGTTGAAGGAGTGGGATCTTATAGGCTCATTTTGAAAACTGGTTTTCAACTTGATTTGGAAAACACCTTTTATGTACCTTCTTTTTCCAAAAAAAATTTAGTTTCTCTTCCAAGACTTTCGATTATTGGATATGATTTTTATTCACATCTTTTTGTAATGAATGTATTGAAAGAGAATAAAGTTATTGGTTCTGCGAAATTGAATGGTTTTTTTGTTTCAACTTGAGCTAGATCCCATTTACGAGCATACTCTTACAAAGCGTTGTATTATCAATGAGAACTCATCAAGTCTTTGGCATAAAAGATTGGGACATATCTCAATCGAAAGAATGAAAAGATTAGTGAATGAAGGAGTTTTACAAACTCTAGACTTCACTGATTTAGGTACTTGTGTGGGATGCATAAAAGGGCAAGCAAACCAACAAGACTATTAAGGGTGCCAAAAGGAGTTCTCATCCTCTTAAAATCATACACACGGATATCTGTGGACCTTTTCATACACCTTGCTTGAATGGTCAGAAATACTTTATTTCATTTATCGACGACCATTCAAGGTTCATGTATCTCTATCTTCTATTTGAAAAATCTGAAGCACTTGATGCGTTCAAAATCTTCAAATTAGAAGTAGAGAAACAAAAGGAGAAGACAATCAAAATTTTCCGATCTGATAGAGGTGGTGAATATTATGGACGTTACACAGAGAAGGGGCAAATGATTGGTCCATTTGCCGAATTCCTTCAAAAGGAGGGTATTGTTGCTCAATACACCATACCTGGCACACCACAACAAAATGGTGTTGCTGAAAGAAGGAATCGGACTCTTATGGACATGGTCAGGAGCATGATTAGCATAACGAATTTACCTATATCCTTTTGGAGTGAGGCTCTAAAAACCGCTGTGTATGTTTTAAATAGGGTTCCATCTAAGGCCGTTCCTAAAACACCTTTCGAGTTGTGGAATGGTTGGAAACCAAGTTTAAAACATTTACACATATGGGGTTGTCCAGTTGAAGTTAGGGTATACAACCCAAGCATAAAGAAACTGGATGAACGAACGAAAAGCGGTTATTTTATAGGATATGCAGTCAACTCCAAAGGATATAGATTTTACTGTCCCTCATATACTCCAAAAGTGGTTGAAGCTAGAAATGCTAAGTTTCTAGAGGATCATGAAGTCAGTGGGAGTGATTCGAATAGACAATTCAATTTTGAGGAAGTAAGGGATACACACGTTGTACCTTTATATGTAGACAATTCGGTTGCTATTCATCATAATGAAGAGCCACCAATTGTGCAACCTCAAATTGAAGAATCACATCAAGAACAAGCTGAACCCACTAATCCCACATCTACTGAACCAGTGGGAGTACGAAGATCCTCAAGAACTAAAAGACCAGCAATTTCTAGCGATTATGTTGTATATCTTCAAGAGTCCGATTATGATATTGGACTAAATCATGACCCTATCTCGTTTTCACAAGCCATGAATTGTGACAAATCGTCACTATGGTATGATGCCATGAAAGAGGAAATGGAATTAATGGCTAAAAACAATGTCTGAGAACTTGTTCCGTTACCAAACAGAGCCTCTGTGGTGGGATGCAAATGGGTCTTTAAGACCAAAAGAGACTCGTTTGGTAACATTGAACGATATAAAGCCAGACTCGTAGCCAAAGGTTTCACTCAGAAAGAAGGCATTGATTACCATGAAACCTTCTCTCCAGTCTCAAAGAAGGATTCATTTCGGATAATCATGGCATTAGTAGCTCATTTTGATCTCGAGCTACATCAAATGGATGTGAAAACTGCGTTTTTAAGTGGGGTTCTTGATGAAGAGGTATACATGCGTCAACCTGAAGGCTTTGTCAATTCTGATAATGATCAACTGGTTTGCAAATTGAATAAATCCATATATGGGCTTAAACAGGCTTCACGTCAATGGAACATCAGGTTTCATGAGGTAATCTCTTCATTCGGTTTCGTAGAGAACATTGTTGATCAATGTATATACCTCAAGACGAGTGGGAGCAAATACATTTTCTTAGTCCTATATGTGGATGATATTCTACTAGCAAGCAGTGATCTTGGGTTATTGCATGAGACTAAGCGATTTCTCGCTTTGAACTTTGATAAGAAGGATATAGGTGAAGCCTCTTATATATTTGGCATAGAGATTCACAGAGATAGAACAAGTAAAATACTTGGTCTTTCTCAGGAGGCCTACATCATCAAAGTACTTGAGAAATTTGCTATGCAGAATTGTGTGTCACCTATTGTCAATGGAGGCTGAGACCATTGCATGCTATGAAGCTACGTCACAGGCCTTATGGATGAGAAATTTCCTCAGTGGTCTAAAAGGTTGTCGATATTGTTAATAGACCCATAAAGATTTTCTGCGACAATTCAGCTGCTGTGTTCTTTACGAAAAATAATAAAGGTGGGAGTCGCAGTAAACATATCGACATAAAGTATTTGAAGGTCAGAGATCATGTCAAACAAGGAGAAATAAAGATTGAACACATTAGTACGGAGTCAATGGTAGCTGATCCTATGACTAAAGAATTACCGGTTAAAGTTTTCAGGGATCATGCTGCTGATGTGGGACTTCTTAATTCTCCTTGATTTGTTGTACTTTGATCTTATTTTGTCTAGACATTTGTTGACTTTGAATATGCGCAATTAAAGTTGTAGGATCTATTTGATCCATGGACGAGGACCCATTTTGAGATGATTTATAGTAAATCATTCATTTTGTTTGATTGTTTGTATAATGCATGGTAATACTTGGAAGGGAGTGCTCGTTGTTTAATCTAAGAGCGCAACCGCCTTGATTCGTATGTGTTATATTTTCGATCGAGGTAGTCAAGTTGTTCGAGTGACATTTTTTGTTTTGGCCAAGTTACTTAGTCACTTGTGTAGCGTTGTCTAGTGTTGACATTTGATCCAAGTGGGAGAATGTTGGATAAATATTAGACGTAATGTTTATCTTTAAGATTTATCCCGTGATTTATTAATTTAAATCACATATAGTGTGGATCACCATGTCATCTTATCTCCTAGACTTGTATTTGACTACAACTCCTTGGTGGTAAGGGATTATCACCATACAGTAGAGTTTGTGATGGTACGAACTCTAATCAAGACAGGATTAGGGGGTCCCTAGCCTAGCCTATAAATAAGAGCCTATGGTTGTCCATCAAACCATCTCATTCAAGCCAAGAGGAACAAGGCTAGAAGACTACCCTAAGGACTACATCAACGCGAAGAAGGCTTCTACAAACGACAATGGCCGGAGGTAACCTTTCTGCTTCCGCTATTTATTTTGGCCTAACACTTTTAGGTCATCGATTTACGTTTGAAGAGAATCTCACTTATTAGCCTAACATTTGGCGCAATACTCAGTTAGCAGCCTAACGTTGATGAAACTCAATTAACATCCAGTCTTTGTCGAAATGGCTCACTTGTAGCCGGTCACTGGAAGATGACTTACTACAGCATGTTTTCTCTTTTTTTTTTTAAATTTTATTTCTAAAAAAATGTTATTATTATTTTAAATTAATAAAAAGACAATATTACCATCCGCTTCATCTTCTTCATCCATATTCTCCTCCTCCTCCCATGCCGCCCCTCCGCCATTCACCACTAAGATCTCGCCACATTAAATTACTCAACCCAGTCTTACATCAAATTACTCCGCCATTCACCACTTTCATTGTCTTTTTTGCTTTGATATTAAAAAACCACCAGGGGGACAGCCTTAGAAAGCACCAAGAGGTAGAGAATATCATCAACTACTTTTCTTCACATTCTTCTGCTGCTACTTCGCCTTCTCTCCTTTTTCTTCATTTATATTTTTGAAAGAACGGCAATTCCCAGGTAAGACTCGGAAAAACGCTCTTCTACCTTTTTGGTATACAAACCAGGAATCATCTTATCAACATCACCACCGTCAACATTGAAGTTTTCAAAAGATTCTACCTTTGACTTTATTATAGAGCTGAGCTCTTCTTTCATAGCTCTATAAACCGCGCCCTCAACAGATTCTTCATGCTTCATTTTCTCCGATAAAGGCTGGCAACGGTTGTGAACATGACCATTAGACAAATCTTGATGTGATTCCACAAGCACTTTTCCGACTTCCTGATGACTCTAACATTGACGACTTCAACACTATTATAGGAGGCAACGAATCAGTAAGCAAAGTCTCGCCTTCAGAGACCTCGAGACAGAGATTGTGAATATTCTTAGTTCTTGGCCTAACTTCCCAAGCCGCAAACGAATCAGAGGGAAGGCGAGGCTTTAACCAATCGGAAAGAGACAGAGAAATCGGAAAGTGAGGGAATTTATGCATACTAGAGGAGTTGGAAGGGAAAGACATACTTGTAATGTTGAAAAACCTCCATCGATTAAGCGGGAAAAGCAATTTTAACGGAAAATGGGTGTGAGGAGTAAGAGTGGCTTTGGAGGAAGAGAAAATAATAATGACATTTTTTTAGAAATGAAATTTAAAAAAGAAAAAGAAAACCTGCTGTAGTAAGGCATCTTGCGGTGACTGGCTACAAGTGAGACATTATCGACAAAGACTGGGTGTTAAGTGAGTTTCATCAACGTTAGACTGCTAATTGAGTAATGCGCCAAACATTAGACTAATAAGTTAGATTCCCTCTTACAGTAAGGATCATGTGTCTTTCCTGCATAATTGTTGTACGATGACAGTATCACACTGTATAATTGACAAAGATCAAAACAATATTTTAAAAGGTCTTCTTCACATAGTTGAGCATATAAAACGAACACCGATGATGTGTTCCCGGTGAAATTGCTAATTGCAGTGCTAGGCTTACGAGTCAACTGATTCCCATTAATTCTGTAATTCATTTCTTCTATATTCTTACCAACAATAGTTGTAAAGGACTTAGACTTGACAATTTTCACAACCCCTATGCCATAGGCTTAAACTTAAAGCCATGAATAGTTAATATGGTGGAATATAATGGAATAATGGAAAACGACATTCTTATATTGTGAAGTAGTAGTTGATCAACGTACCTTGATCCAATATTCATTATAGGTCATCAGAAAACAATATATGTATGTTTCTAACACATGAGTATGGTTGCTTGCATCCGACTTCCCATACCATGTCATATGCTGAAGGCTCTAATTCAATAGGGGTAATGTTGTTGTTGTTGCCAATTTGTTAACGCAAATCTTTTTATGTGAAACTTAAATACATGTTCTAATCATTAAAAAAACCCATGATCCACTGCGTATTATAATCCAATCCAAAATCATTTACTTAAAAAATTAAAATATAAATGATATGGAAGCAGGAGGGGAGATGATTAGCACGTGGGATTTGGGCATAACGTCGTCGCCGTTTATAAGGGAAATGGTCGGGGATTCTTTCCCCTAGTACTGCAAACATTCTTTTAACAGTTTCCGATTCACCACCTGAAGAACCCATTCTTCTTCCCCCAGCTCTCGCCCTCAATTTTTAACTACTTTCGTGAACTATAACTCCAACTACTAAAACCGTTTTCTTATTGTTTTCAGTTTCCACTGCAAAAAAAGAATAATTCCATTCTGTAACGAACCCAGCTTAATTCCACGCGGTTCCTCAAATCTTTCCTTAGTCTTCCACCACCGCTGCCTACCGAAGATGAATTCGTAGTTTTCTTCTTTTTTTATTTCCCGGCCACTCACTTTTCTCCGGCTAAAAATGTGGGTTATGGTTAACTTTCAAAGACTAATGATAGTGGCTTTTTTGTGGGCTCTTTTTCATTGTACTTCAAGTTTGTCTTGCTCTCTGAATGATGAAGGTTCTATTCTGTTTTGGTTTCTTCATTTATATGTTTTATTTTTTGGTGATTTTGAGGATGATGAATTAATTATGGCAGGGTTGGCGCTGCTGAGTTTGAAACAGAGAATTGCAAGAGACCCGTTTGATGCTTTGTCTAGCTGGAATTGCATCGTGGGCAACTTGGATCATTGTTCCTGGTTCGGCGTTGAGTGTTCCCATGGCAAAGTGGTCTCTCTGTGAGTACTTCTTTTGAAAATTCAGGTGTTACAGCTCGCTTATCTTAGTTGTTTTATTGGATGATCATCAAGAGCACGCACTCAAGCATGAGAAAGAATTGACTAGCTTCATCTTTTCATATCGAGTGAGGATAACTGTTTTATTTCCCCTGCTAATTTCTTGTGTTTTATTTTTCTTCAGGAAATTGAGAGATCTGGGCCTTGAAGGCACTTTGACACCAGAGTTAATAAACCTGGCATACATAAAAGAAATGTAAGGATGAATGAAAAAAGTCCAAGTTCCACCCTTTTTCTGTTTATTGATATGATTTTGGTTCTCTTGTTTGCAGAATTTTGCGCAATAATTCATTTACGGGTTTAATTCCTGAAGCAATCGGACAACTGAAGCAGCTGGAAGTTCTTGACTTGGGACACAATAAATTTTCTGGGCCAATTCCGTTGGACCTTGTCCACAACCTTTTCCTGTCGCTTCTGTAAGTACTTCAGTAATTTTCAAAATTCCTAGCTGTCCGACTTTTGAAACGTTTTGTGCTTGTAAAGCAACTCATTTTGCCATTTCTTGCTGCAGTGCATTGGATAATAACGAGTTTATCAGTTTCATATCTCCCGAATTTTACAATCTGAAGATACTCTCTGATTCTCAAGTGGGTGAGAATCAAGTGGAGTGTGGGGTTCCTGGGAATGGTTGCGATGAAAGATTGAATTCATGGTAATTTAATGCCTTATGCGGATTCACGTGATTGTCATGTCACTATTAATTGTGCTCTTGGGTATCCATGTCTCCCTGTCTCCTGACTTTTATTACTATTGGGATTGGGATTTCCCTCCTACAACTTCCTGGAAAAAGCTACAACTTTCTCTGATTTTGGAATATTCTACTTTGTAAATTGGCAGTCGGTTGTGTGTGCACGCCCATGGGGTGGTGTTTGCGGTTACTTACCTGTGGAGCCATCCATCCTTTTGTCTTTCGCATTACATATAGGCTGAGTAAGCAAAAGATTTGTGGAATGTAAAGGAAGTGAATGAGTGAGAGCTGTGGATTAAGAATTGTTTCCAAGCATCTATCCATAATTTTTATGTCACAATTGGTGTAGGATCTAACAACTGTGAACTTCCAGCTTTGAAATGATCCCAATGTATTCATATATTTAATAGTGTTCTAAACGTGACGGTTTATGTCTACAATTATTCTAAACAAATTTTTATGAGGTTATTATGAACATTCACAAGCTATTAAGTCCATGGATGTTTATGTTTCTGGCAGGGACATAGCAGAACATGGAAATATCCCTAAGAGGAAACTATTTCAATGGCCTAAACTTGTTGATATGACTGAAATTTTAGGAAGTAAGAATCATCGAACTAGAAAAAAGTCCAGACAGCCTTCTGCATTATCTCCTTCACCATCACAATCGCCAGAATCTGCTTCTCCTCTATTTTCATCAGCAGAGGCACCATTTGGCCCTCCAAAAATTTCACCACTGGAATCTATATCAAGTCCTGTTGAAGCTCCATCACCATCACACCCAGAGCTTAAGACTTCAACATCTCCCAAACATTCCTCAAATCCTCCTCTGCTTCCCCCAATAAAACAGCCAGTTGCTTTACTACCAGAGAAGTCCTCTTCTCCGAATTTCACGCACTCAGTTGTTTCATTCGGAAAAGATTCCGGCAAGTCAAAGAACCACATGTTTTTTATAGCCTGTGGGACAGTTGGAGGTTCAGTGTTTGCATTTCTTTTGGTTCTCATTATTTATCTCCGGAGAACTAAGGTTGTCACAGTTAAACCCTGGTCTACAGGATTAAGCGGACAGCTACGAAAAGCCTTTGTAACAGGTAAATTCCTCTGTGATTCAAGCCAAACACGTTACATTTTTTGTTTCATAGACGAGACTGGCTTTTTCCAAACGGTCGATTTAAAATAAGCAAGTTTGAGTTTTTGCCAGTACAAAGTGCAGTCATTTTTGCAGGCCATCAATTGCTTGCTTTATGCAAAAGCATGGGGCCTATGCAAAATTTTCAGTAGCTAAACTCTTAAGCAACTGACCATCTGACATTGATTGAAATGAGTAATCTTGATGTCCTTGGAGAAGTGCTGGTGTAATGCAATTTTCGTTCAGAAAAGATAAACTGCTGTATGTTAAACTCAGTCATTTTTTTTTTGTGTCTGTGCAATAGCTGGTGGATTTATTGGATCTCACTTTGATTAAATTGATGCCTTCCTTGTGGAACTGTTGCACTTGTGTTAAACATTTCTTGGTGTCTTTGTTACTTCTTGATTTGCGTGACCTTGGAACACAAGGGGTCTATTGATCCTTGCTTGAGAAACTTCATGTTTCACTCTATTATTGATCCTTGCTGTTATTGACAGTAGCGGTTTGTGTGCATATGGTACTTGCTAATTCTTAATTAGCTGTGACTTACTGCTTTACAGGTGTACCAAAACTCAACCGATCAGAACTTGAAATCGCTTGCGAAGATTTCAGTAATATTATTGGTTCTCTTACTGATGGCACTGTTTATAAAGGGACTC
The DNA here is from genome assembly GCA_036186865.1 of Eustoma russellianum. NCBI lineage: Eukaryota > Viridiplantae > Streptophyta > Magnoliopsida > Gentianales > Gentianaceae > Eustoma > Eustoma russellianum. The sequence continues at coordinate 2,702,383 of AP025041.1, forward strand.
TTTCAAGTGGTGTGGAGATAGCTGTGATATCTAAGGCAGTGAAGTCTGGTAAAGAATGGCCAAAAAATTTAGAAACCCGGTTCAGAAACAAGGCATATTTTTGCCCCTTTCTGCACACATATCCTTTGTAGTTGTATATTTTGACACAAAGCCTAATATTGCCTTATCTGTGTTTCTTTTGATTTCAGATTGCTACCTTGTCAAAAGTGAACCACAAGAACTTTGTGAATCTTATTGGTTATTGTGAAGAAGAGAACCCTTTCACAAGAATGATGGTATTTGAGTATGCTCCAAATGGATCATTGTTTGAACATCTGCACCGTAAGTTATGATTTAAATCACCACTAGACGATCATGTCATCTTTGGTGAATATTTCAAGTGTAGGATGACAGCACCCACCGTATAGTTGTTTTTTAACGCCTTTGTATACGACTGGAACATTCTGCAGTTGAAGGGTCAGAGCATTTGGACTGGAAAACACGGCTGCGCATAGCTATGGGAATGGCGTACTGCCTCGAGTACATGCACCGGCTCACTCCACCTATAGCCCATGGAAACCTTCAGTCTGCATCTGTGTACCTTACAGAAGATTACGCAGCCAAAGTATCAGATTTCTGCTTCTGGAATGAAATATTGCTTGCTAAGATGGGATCAGCAAACACGGAGCCCGTGGAAACTTCAGCAGCTGATCCAGAGGGCGATGTTTATAGCTTTGGTGTAGTCTTGCTTGAAATCATCACTGGTAAACTTCCATACCCATTGAACAATGGTTCGCTTTTGGAGTGGGCATCGGACCAAGGGAAACCATTGAGAGAAATGGTTGATCCCACTTTGACTTCTTTCAAGGAGGAAGAATTAGGGACACTAATTGAACTAATCAAAAGGTGTCTCCTTCCTGACCCAAGACAGAGACCAAGCATGAGAGAAATAACTTCCAAGTTGAAAGAGATTACAAGCCTGGATCCTGATGAGGCAAATCCAAAAACATCCCCTCTTTGGTGGGCTGAGCTTGAAATTTTGTCAACAGCATCAGCTTAGGTGATAAAAATAGCTGCAAGAATAGCCTTCTCTTGTTTTGTCTTTTTCTTTTTCTCATCATTGTTTGTTGAAATTTTCACTCTTTTCTTTTGCGTGATTCTTTGTCTGGTCTAACATGAAATTATGAATTGAGTACATGCTCCTTTTGGTTTGTGTCCATAATATGTATCTAGTTTGCCGCGATGTATCTCGTTATATGATACGCATCTGTTATGGTAAATAACTTGTTAATATATGCAGAATGTTTGTCATTGTTTGACTCATGATGTTTTTATACATGCTCCTTTTCGTTTGTGCCCATAATATGTATCTAGTTTGCCGCAATGCATCTCTTTGTAGCTTAATAACAAAGAAAAAGGTTCCAATGGAGATATCTCTCCTGTTAGGCAACTTTGGAGAAAATGTTTGGATCAAGACATGTAAGGATCGTTTACCCTTGGTGCCTGGTGGTAGTACAAGCTTCTTTGATTCTGGATGCTCAGACACAAAGGACGACAAAACTTCTTACAAAATTTACTTGCTGGAGACTCTTCTTGGACTTAAAAGTAACTTAGCTGTCTCCTATCTTCCCCCTTGACAGAGTGCAACAGTTAAACCAAGTCTTCGGCTGATGGGGGTATCACAATTTAATGAAAATATACACGTTATGTAGTAGCAATTTCCAACATCATGCAACCTAGTACTGACACTAGCTGCCTATTATTTACACTGGAAATTGTTACTACAAGAAGCATGTAATAACTTCATTGATTTGTGTATCGCGTAAACACGTGCCGTGGTTAACCATCACACAGAAGAGTATCACCTTGAATAGAATTTCCACTTCACCAGAGTGTCATCATAATCTCTTGACGTTGGTTCACATGGAGTAAGGAACCAATATAGCTTTAGCTGGACGATTGCTTTGTTTTCCAACAAAATCAAAAAGCTGAAGAAGATGTCACTTTATGAGCAATGACCCGTCAATAAGTCTACTGCTTGGCTTCGAGTTCGACTATATAGATCAAGAGTGTCCTTGTGACTGGGATCCAAGCATAGAGCAGCCCGACAATCGCGAAGAGCTGAAGTCAAGTCACCCATTGATTCATGGAATGCTGCTCTAAGATTCAGCATCTGGAGGTCTGGCTTGAAAGCTATGGCTTTTGTAATTTCTTCTACAGCTTCGTTTTCTCTCTGATCATCCATAAGCACTGGCATCCACTTATTCTTTAGTCATGTGAGCAAAATAAATGAAAATACCACAAGCAAGGTGCTAAAATTACAGCCCTGATCAACAATATATCGAGAAGGTTTTACAAAACATACTTTAGTTTGTGCATTAGCTAGGTCACAATTCTCAAAAAAAATCCACTAGGTTTTGAATTAAAATTGTAAACGAGCCGCCTTGGCAGAATATCTCACATTTGCAGGAAGAGCATTCGCATATTATCTCTCAGGTGTCATCTATCTTAAAAAAATCACTTTCCATGCACCTTTGCTCCCAGCAAATGCATACAGACCCATTTGGTTGAAGCATTAACGATTGCGGAGTTGCAGTTTAAACATGCTGTTAGCTAAATATCTTAATAATATGATGGCCTTTTAACCACCAAAATAATATACTGAATTTTAACAACTGAAAAAGGTAAACCTTCAAATGTAAAGGCATATGTTTAATCCCAGTTGGTCTAATTCAGAACATGACAACAACAACATTACCCCATTGCCTTAGAGGCTCCCGTCTATGGCAAGGTATGGGGGGTCAGATATACGCAACCATACACATTTAGAAACACACAGAGGTTGTTTCCCGATGACCCATAATGAAAATTGCGTCAAGCTGTGTCGATCAACTGCTACTTCACAATATAAGAAGCGCAACTATTTTCGTGAGTCATTTTGCGTTATTCTATCATATTTCAAAGTCAAGGAAGAGCGTGTGATTGACTCCATTAGAAATGGAAAAATCAGAACATGACCAGCCTACTATATGCGGTTCTATAATGACTCGCTAATCGCGCTTCAGGCATCATGTATTTACTTTCATGTTTAGGCTTGTAGCTTCAAGGATAGAGCCAGGATTTTATGTTTTCATGCATCCTCACCATCATTGAAGCTATTTGTTGATACACTAGGTTTTTTTGAAATGCTTTCAACCATATGATCCATCCACAAGCAAACAAGTGACAAAGAAAGATACCTGCAGCCCTGTATCTGTACGGGTAAGTCCTAAGAGGATCCAGTTGTGAAGCCATACTGAGATCGCTATTTGCCAAATCTCGATCACAATACTCTGAACGTTTTTCATAAGCTGATGCCTTGTTTAGTGCCTTCTCTATTAGCATTGTCATTTCATCATAAGCAGCCTTCCTATCATTTTTTAAATGATAAACTCTGGCCAATCCTTGATGAGCTCTTGTGTGCTTGATTTTGAGAGCACTAACATAGCAGTCAGCTGCAAGATCCAACTTCCCACAATCAACATAAATACTCCCTAGGTTATTTAGTGCCTGCAAAGTTGAGAATGAAAGGATGAAATCTAAACAGGAAGCTGTAGACAAGGAACTTAGATTTCTTCAAAAAGCCAAACGTACTTGTCCTTTGCGAAGACCATCTGAAGGACATCTGAGTGCCTCTTCCAAGAGTTGCACAACATAAGATGCAGAATCAGGGTCCAAAATGGTATCTGCCAGAGCATACGCCTTCAAGAAAAAGGCTTCAAATGACCGCTGTATAGAAATTGATTCTTCAGCCTTTGACAGTGCTTCTTCACGGTGACCAGTGTCATAAAAAATCCATCCTTCATAGACAAGCTTTTCATGCCTAGAAGCAGAGTGATTTCGAGCCAATCGCAAGCTACGCATAGCAGATTTTTGACAATTTAGCCTGAGCAATGAGAACATGTTAGTCCGGATGTCTCTAATTTGGTGGGATACCATACTTTTTAGTACTTTGGATCAATTAATGACCAAAATCTAGATAAAAAGATGACTTGGCAGCAAATAAACTATGCTACAGCAGAACCAAAGAAAAATAGCAGACTTTAACTTAATGGGAATGTTTCGCAGGGTGTAAAGTTATCACTGTTAAGTTGCAGGTTACTGCATTGAAACGACGTTTGCTCCACCAGTCTCAGTTTAACAATCTGAGATCTAACTCATTCAACAAAGCAAGGGAATGAGGGAAAACAAAGATGGGAAAGGAAGCACAATACTTAATCATGCTCCCTCCAGCAACTCTAACACACAGAATCCAGCAAAAATATGATGAATGATTATTCAAATAGCATCACATGTTTAATTCAGCACACCTTGCTGGCCTCAGCAGACACAGTCAAAGCACCTGCTTACTACATTACCTTAGCAGAAGCAATGACTGCCGAAACCTCAGAACGCTTTTCCCGGGATCATTTGTCAGCATATGATGTATAACAGCAAGTGAGCCTATGTCATCAACAGAAGACCATCTATCATAAAGTTGCATCCAACAATCAGCAGGGCTCCATTGGTGAACATGTTGATTGAGAAGCTCAACCAAATTGTCCCCTCTCATTCTTCCATGGAACATCAAATAATGTGGCTCCAGAGTAAGCAATGCTCGAAGATCTCTCATAGCAGATTCATAATCCTCAAGAACAAGAAAAAACCAAGCCCTCAGTTCAAGGCAGTCTGGTGAGACCTTAAACCCCACTATTCTGTTTATCTCAGAAATGGCTGCCTCAATGCGGTTGTCCTCTATTAATGCAACAGCTCTGTATTTATACGGAAAGGAAAGCGTGGGATCCGATTTCGTAGCATCATTCAAATCTAGAATTCTCTTACTACCCAAATTGTATAACGATCGCTCTTGATACATCCATCCCAAAGGTTTATATTCCGAGATAAGTGTATTTATCAACTCATGCGCTAAAAATCTGTGGCCTTGTTTGTATTTACAACGTGCAACACCAGCTAGCGAATAAACATGACCTGCCTCAGCAGCCGCTTCAAAAGAACATTCAGCATCCATGTATTCCTTCCTCTCAAGCAGCACACATCCTAACTGATGGAGTGCAAGTGTTTCCTGCCACCTCTCAGTTGCACACTCCCTCAAACGCTCCAATAACATAACCGTCACATTTGAAGTCATATTATCTTCCATAGCCACAGAACTAAGGAAGTAGTACAAGAGGAAAGAAGTATGCCCAACCATGGATAATCTTTCCCGAGCCTCTGCACTGCAAAATATATCTATAATCCTAGAACTGTACAAGTAACTCGGTAATTCTCTTAACATCACCTGCAGGCAAGAGGCCACAAGGATATTCGCTCTCTCCTCAAGAGCATAATCAAGAAGAATTATTGCCTCTTCAATATCAGAAACTAGTGAGGCTAAGTAAATGTCACAAGCTGATTTCATCCCCTCACAACAAAACCTATTTGCAAAAGAAAGCAGCTCTAAGACCACAGAAGGGGAGCATAAGTCCAAACGTCCACAGAGACTATATGTTCTAACAGCTTTCATTCCTTCCACGGATATCCCAATTTTCGAAAAATCTATTCTTTTCCTTTTTGACTCAACAAAATTACCACATAACATGGCCTTTAAGGGACCAGAGAGAGATGCCATTTTACCTCGAGCACAAATAATTTCTTCATCACCAATACAAAAGCAAACAACTCCATCCTCCTTTGAATTGGACTCCGCTTCTTCAGCTGAGATATCGCCATCTGGAGTCCCCTTTGGCACACAGGTACACTGGCAATGATCAAACACGGATTCGGGATCATATCCATTCACTAAAGCAGCCTTGGGGCATTCAAGGATCCTACCAATACAATCCAGAGGTGAGGTACCCTCTAGTTCATCTACTCTCCTCTCATACCTCAACCAAGCCGACAAAACAACCTTCGAATGCACATCTGCCGCGTGCTGACGCGCCAATTGAAGGCATCTACGAAGCAATTTCGGATCTCCAAGGCTACACAGTAGGGAATACTGCTCTAAATACCTCAAAGACTTGTCAAACTCCGAACTTTTTTCGACTCTTTGATACACTTGGGCTAAAGATTCCACAAATTCAAGAGATTTAAGACAAGGGTCTACCGGTGGCTCAAGAGAATCAGTGGTGGGCAGCCCATATGGAAGAAGAGACTCAACTGCTGAACAAGTAACAGTGTCAAAAGAGCTTGACAGTAAAGAATTGATCGTGGGCAACTTTTGAGACTTCGAACCGGTGGCGGGGTCACCGGAGGAGGCGTCGGAAGGGTTAAAGGCGTGAACTTGGGTGGTTTTGCAGCGGTCTTTAAGCTTAAGACCACGCATAGTGTTTGATGCCTGAAGAGAGTACTGGCGGATGAGAGTAACAAATCTTGATTTGGGATTTGTAGGTTGCATTGATTGAGTGCTTTCAGTGTCTGTTGAAGTAGACATGACGGCAATCCAACTAAAGAAGGAAGAGAATTTCTTTTCGGGTTAGATTTATGGGATGCTTTGACCTCTGGCCTGCACTCACCACCATGAAAAAAAGGCGAGTTAATCAAAGAGGAAACTTTGCTAGTGGTGATTGCAGACTTCAAGGTTTCAAAAATGGAGTACCTTTTTCATTTCCATTTTCATCAAAATAAAGGTGCAAAAAATTTTTAGTGGAGCATAGATCTCTGTGTAATAGTAGTAGTCCATTATTTGCTGCCAATTTCTTTAGGTTTCTCTGGGCCGGAGAATCGACCTCCAACAGCATATACTTTTGATTTTTTTTTTTGCGCGTTTTCGGTACAACAGATTCTCGCGTTTGTATATAGTTCAAAGAATGGTTGGATCGTTTTACGATCTGATGTACGTAATCTTACTTATATTTTATGTAAGAATATGTTTCCACGGTTCAAACATGTGTTGGCATTCTCGATCTCTATGTTAAGATATTAAACCACTTGGTTTAACAAACAAGTACTTTACATCAACTACAAATGCATCTTAGCTAGATGTCTCGGTATACTAGAAATGCAAATCGTTACCGAAACAAGGTAAGATATCTTTTATTATAATCCTCATATTATACTGTATGCAATAGTTTGTCTTTCTATGTAATATTGGTTTAATATTCCGACCCAAAAATATGTTCTAATTGTGACACATATTCTTTCTAAGTTCTGCGTTCTATGACGTCTAACTGATAAAATTCAGGAAAATAAATGACGAATTGTCCAAAAGAGAAACAAAACTCCAACCAATCCCATGTTGTTCTGTTGAATAATAATGCCAACTAGCAAATCTGGTTGTTTATAATTGATTGTGCATATTATCTACTATTTGTATTATTGCGTTGTCCTTCTCTTTCGACTGCCAACTAAGGTCTTAAAACTCTCCTACAGTTGATCTTTTCCCCCCTTTCCTTCCAACATGCAATTAAACCATAAGTTTTACATATGCACATCATCAGTTCAACCTTGTATAATCTTAAGTTTATTTTTTTTAGACAATCTAAAGTTTAGTTATGAAGTCATTATTGACCGCTAAAGATATAAATTATTTAGTTTGAACATTAAATACATGAATTACTTATACAATAATCGTTTAAGATCAGAGAGCACTCTATAGTACTCCCTATATAAAATATCAAATAGACTTGGACTATTACTCTTTCCAACATACATTGCTTTCGAATTTTGTATAGGTTCTTATTCATTTTTTCAGTACAAATATACGACTGTTTCAGAACCATAATGTGTATTATTCTTCCATCTAACTTTCTTCGTCTCATAGGCCATGTTTGGTGACCAGTAAGGAATTGAAAAACAATGCTAATTTTGACCTGAAATTGCATAATGATAGGCTCTTGATCTTTAACCATATATGTTTAAACTTTCACGGTTTCTACTTGATTAGCTTCACGACATCCGATTCATCTTAGGGTGTTTGGTTGGGGGTTTGTTATTAAGGGTATATGTTTCGTATTGATATCCAAATATTTGGTAATGGATATCGTTTTTTGATATATTGGCTCTCCTTGTCTATCAATATGGGAAATGGGGGTTATACCTTTCGAGCCAGTCAATGCCGCCGGCTGCCGCCGCCCGCCGGTCACTATTCTGGCCGGTCAAATTTTTCCGGCCAATTTTTCGTCCGTCCACCTTCGATAATCATTTCAATTCGGATACGTTTTAAACAACATCAATGTAAATTATACACATTCCCACTTCAATAACAAACAACTATAACTTTTACGTTCAAACTCATATACTCCAAATCCATACATTGTCATATCCATTCCGATTCTCTTTTTCTTTTTATTTTTGAATTATTTTTTCTATAAACTTTTAAAAAATAAATGAAAATTGCCTTTATGACGTCAGCATGCATGCAAGGTATCTATTAACCCTATAAGTCTGGATGCCAAGTGTGTTTCATGAAACATTGGATGCTACTTAAAACTTCGTGGAAAACAATGGATACCAGGTGCAATTAACCGCAAAAAGTTCTCGCGTCCAAGTTGTAAAGATGATTTTGCAATGATAACTTCAACCTAATATTCTTCTTTCGGTTCACCTATTCCCCAGTACATCTCACCAACCCCAACCCCAACCCACCCCCCGCACCCCATACACTTAACTCTCAAAGAATGGTTGATGTTAATTAGACAGACGACCCGAATTGGCTGCGGTCTTCTTCTGTTAATTACGTTTATAGGAATTGGCCAGAATTTTCTTCCGTTTATTTGGTATAATAATAACTCGATCTTGAAGCCAATCGTTTCGGCATTTGAGCAAATACATAAAGATTTCTCATCGATAAATACAATAAATACGGATTATTACAATGAAATCCAGAACCAAATTTGATATTCTGTTTTTTTATTTTATTTTGGAGTAGGCGAAACATGTACTGGTATGTGAACATAGGCAATAGCCATAAGGCTCCAGCTGTTTAAATACGGCCAACAAAAAAAAAAGAATGATGTCGGTAAAAATCCGTTAACAGTATCCTACATTTATTAATCTGGGTGGTATTTGTACAGGCAGCTATTTTCTCTATTTATAGCTAATGTTATATCCCGTGGCGTTTTTATGGTCCGGCAATATAAAATGGAACTGTGATTTTTTACTTTAACCCAATTGCATTAGATGCTATGACCTAAGTGTGTTATAGCAACTTTTTGTAATTCGTTAGTACTGTGATGGGATAATTTCCCTATACACGCTAACGTTATCAAATCACTTTAGAAAATGGAACGTGTAATAACATGTATGGATCAAATTCGATGACCGGGATGTAATTACACAATGATTCCGTGACAACAAAAAAGCTGTGAGGTTAGATAAAAGTAGCCAATATTGAGTTATACACGTGGATAAAAGATACATAGCGACAAATCAACAGGGATGAAGGAGAAGGAGTGGTTAACTGATCTCATTCCCAACATGCATGGCATTTGACAATGCCACAATGGTATTGAACCCTTTTCGTTTATTATTCTTCACAGGGAAGAATGACTTCTCAAGAAACACTATAAATACGGGTGGACATATCCAAGTAAATGATTTTAACTTTTGGAACTTTTTTTTTAAATTATTATTCTTGCAAAACGTCCTCTTGGAATAACCATCAGGAAACACAAAAACAGCCGGTTCTAACCGTTTTCTATTGCATATTATAGATTTCAAGTCAAACATTATGCATATCATCAGATGATTGATGTTCGATTCGACTTCTTTTGAACAGGGCGCATCAATTCATCTTAAAAGATGAATAAAAGATCGGCAAAGTTTAACTTAGCTGGGTTAGTCTATAAGAGATTCAGAAATATTAATAAACCATAAAAAAGATAATATTATAGTTGCGAATGACGAAAGTACACTATAAAGATGATCTCTTTCAAGTGAATGGGTATTTCAATTGATTAAGATTTTTATTTAAGACATGGAAAGAAGTGGCAGAAAATATTCATAAGCATAAACTTTCATTTGAAATATACTTATTGTTTTTCCAATCTGGGATATGTTTATCCACTATGTTTAAATGGGTGGATATATATATATATATATATATATATGTATAAAATTTAAAATAACTATTGTATTTAATAAATCGGCTCTAAGGATTATTCTGATAATAACACTCGCTATATGTTAGAAGTATAAGTAATATAATTCACAATGTTTTACGTTTTATCTATGTACTGAGATCATTATAGTTCTTGCGTTAAATAAATAGTATCGTTATTACAGTATTTAATCGAAAATAACATATTGTATAACAAGATTAATATCTTGCTTAGACCATTTGGCGAAGAATGAATCATCATTAATCATCTGCTGCTCCTTCTGCGCTTTTTGCAGCTCTCTCAGCATTGTAACTTCACGATTTCTCTCCTCAATCTCCACTGCATTGGAACACACGTTGAATCAAGCAATAAATATGATAATTTCTTTCTATTATACATAGAAATAAAAGACAGGGACTATTACTACAAGTCAATTTGGAGTTTCAGTATCCGCCTATACATGCATGCCATTCCGTTGTTGGAAATTTATTCCAAAATGCGATTTTTTTTAGATTTGCTATTGCTATGGGAGACAAGTAAATAATACCTCCATTCCAAAAGATAGAGAGTTTGATTATAATCAAAAGAGTTTGATTATAGTGAAACTCCCAGCTGTTAGGTTTGCTATATTGAACCTAAGAAAATAACAACTCGTCCTTTACAAATGCTTGGGGCTATTAAAAGAAAAAAGTCGGATCGATAAGATTACACGAGGTAGTTGTGGAGTTTTTCTCCAAGACATATTTCTCGGGTTCAAATCTGAGATGAGATAAAATATGAAGCCTCCAATCACGCGCCGTTACGTATACAAACTGGTCTTTTTTAAAAAAAAATTTAAACATCTAACCAGTTTGTACACGTGGCGGCGCATGATTGAAGACCTTATATTTTGGCTCATCGTTGGCCTCCCCAAATTTGAACAATATTTCTCAATCACCTGCGAAGCTTTTTTCTGTTGTATATGTCAATCATTGGATGCAGTATACTATGTGATCCTGCAAATTAACTCAAAGCATATCCGTAAGTCAAACATGGAGTAATTTATGTGGAAACCCGATGACTTAAAATGTCTGAGTCTCAATCTTTCGAAAAAAGAAAAACACAAATTTTAATTTATCGTGGTTTGACTAAGTGGGGATCTCTATCTGATATAGCGCGGTGGAAATAAATTTCAAGGTCTAGCCCATAACAAATTCATTTTAACATTAACGTAATTTATCATATAAATTCTTCCAGCTATGGCCCAACAAGTTTACCGGAAAACTCGAAAGGGACATTGTTGGATTTTGACAAAATATTCTGTGAAAGAAACAATTGGGCCGCTAGAAGCTATTTTAGATGCACATCACCAAAAAAAAAAAGACATGGGTAGTACATATCGCATACATACGCACACATATCCGCATAAATATATTTTACACACACATATGTACATGATAATATACATATATATATATATATGTATGATTGTATGCATGCATACGCATATGTATATAGTGATAATTAACACAATTGTATATATATTTTATACATACATATATATGTGTGTGTGTGTATGATTGTATGTATACAAAGTCACTAGGTGCATGTTAGGTTGGCTTTAAAACAGTGGTTCAGAATCGTGCAAGTTGCTCATGTTTTTTCACACGTGATCTTTTCTGGAAGCCTTAAAGTCAAAAAAGAGGCAAACCAAGAAAAAACAACAACAAATTAGAGAAGGAAGGTTTTGTCTCTCTTCAACATATATGCAAAGAACATCTATAATCTAACACATCTTAATCTAATAATTTGTAATGAATATAGATAACAGTGGCAACTAAAAGTTAAAGGCGAAAAAAACGCTACCCGAATAAAAAAGTCATTACATAATGGAACCTACATCTGATGGGCTAGAATATGTTTATATTTGTTAGTTTGGTATACTTTCAGAGATTGACAAGTGAGGGAAAATTGTTTTCATTGATTTTGTTCATCTTTCATCTCACTATTTGTACACGATTCCTATGCTATACAAAAGGAAAAACACTAATTACAATTGATTACATACAATTAATCAGAATCAATCAAATAATACCAAATCAATCCTAAATCCCTGAATTAGTGGAATGCTATTTATGGAATGTGAGAAATCATGGGTTTAGCTGTCTTGACACTCCCCCTCAAGTTGAATTGTCGGGTCTCTGATATTCAACTTGGACAAAACCTCTTCAAATGCTTGGGCACTCACTGCTTTAGTCAGTATGTCGGCTAATTGATCTTCAGAACGAACATATGGAAGTTCAATTAGTCCACAATCTAATTTTTCCTTGATAAAATGCCGGTCGACTTCTACATGTTTGGTGCGATCATGTTGAACGGGGTTTGCTGAAATACTTATTGAAGCCTTGTTGTCACACTTTAACTTGATCGGACACTTCACTTGAAACCCTAGTTCAATCATTAGCTTATGTAGCCACAGTACCTCGGTTATACCTTTTACAATACCCCTGAATTCCGCCTCCGCACTTGATAACGACACAACCTTTTGCTTCTTGCTTTTCCATGTAACAACATTCCCTCCGATTAATGCAAAGTAGCCAGACGTTGACCTGCGATCACTTTGACTCCCTGCCCAATCAGCATCAGTGTAAGCTTCTATGTCGAGATGCCCGCGATTTTGAAACATCAGTCCTCGACCAGGAGTACCTTTTAAATACCGAAGAACTCGTACAACAGCATCATAATGATGTTTTTGAGGATTATGCATAAACTGGCTAATAACACTCACGGAGTATGCGATATCTGGTCGAGTATGTGACAAGTAGATCAATTTTCCTACTAACCTTTGGTACTGTTCCTTGTTGGTACTGGACGCTCCTTCAACGATTTCCAATTTATGATTCATAATCATCGGCGTGGAAGCTGGTTTACAGTCTAACATCCCGACCTCAGCCAGTAGGTCTAGAATGTACTTCTGTTGAGAAATATAGATGCCCGATGGAGACCGTAACACCTCGATACCCAAAAAATACTTCAATCCTCCCAAATCTTTCATCTCGAACTTTGTGAACAGATACCCTCGAAGTCGAGTAATTTCTTCTTCATCGCTCCCTGTGATAATCATATCATCAACATAAATAATCAGGCATGTTACCAAATCTCCCCTTCGCTTGATGAACAGAGTATGATCGGCATTGCTTTGTTTATATCCATCCTGCTTCATTACTCCGGTGAACCTGCCAAACCATGCACGAGGAGATTGTTTGAGTCCATATAATGCCTTAAGTAATCTACATACCTCTCCATCCTGAAACTCTGTCGAGAAACCTGGAGGTGGTTCCATGTATACTTCTTCTGTCAGGTTTCCATGTAGAAACGCATTCTTTACATCAAACTGATGTAACGGCCAGTCTTTAGCAGCTGCAACTGATAGGAGCACCCTGATAGTATCTATTCGTGCCACCGGAGAAAATGTCTCAGAGTAGTCTATCCCATAGGTTTGTGTATAACCCTTGGCTACCAGTCTTGCTTTTCGTCTCTCAATGCTTCCGTCTGCTCTGTATTTTATTGTAAATATCCACCTGCATCCAACTGGTTTTTTTTCCTGGGGAAGAGAGCATTTTTTCCACGTCTTATTCTTATGGAGGGCATTCATTTCTTCGTCCATCGCAGATTTCCATTCTGGAAGATTAACCGCCTCTTCAGCTGTCCGAGGTATTACTTCAGAGCACAGAGATGTAAACATTACTTTTGCCTTTTCAGATATGTCTCTCTTTTCTAGGTTAAGTGGATACCTTGAGGCCTTTGCTACTTTGGTGGGTGAGTACCTGTTAGGTGGAACCCCTCGTGTCGTCCTGGATGGTAACACCCGTACCTGTTGCTGCATAATATCATTAGAGCTATCCTCCACAGTATCAGTAATTGGATAAGATAAAGTTTGACTTGGTATTTCTGGGGAAACGAAGGGGTTTGTATCAAGATCAGTAGTTAGGTTTGTATCACCTGTTGTCTCCTGCAGAACACTCATATCTGGACTACTATTGACGGGTGCTGAAGAAGTAGGTACCTGTATGTCTGTTGACTCAGTAGTACAGTCGGCGCCACCTACTTGCCCTGTTGGCTCAATCGATCCCGGAAGCCATGCTAAGGAATCATTGGTTAGAGACTCCCCCTGTTTCCTAGAATGGGTTCCGTAGTAATATTCAGTTTCGACAAAGACACAGTTCATGGTAATGATAATTTTACGGGTTTGAGGATTATAGCAACGGTAGCCCTTTTGAGTAGTGGCATACCCAACAAAGACACATTTTTCTGCACAGGGTTCAAGTTTGTGGCGTTTGGTGGTTGGGATATGAGTATAAACAGTGCAACCAAAGACTCGAGGTGGTAAAGTCTGGACTGAAGGTAGGGTAGTTTGTAGTGCGAGAGTCTGAAGTGGAGTTTTATGATTAAGGATGGCCGTAGGAAGACGATTTAAGAGGTAGGCTGCAGTGACGACCGCCTCGGGCCAGAAACTCGAGGGAACATGTGATTCAAACATCATCGCACGTGTCATTTCTAGAAGAATACGATTTTTTCTTTCTGCGACCCCGTTTTGTTCAGGAGTCCCGGAACACGAAGTTTGATGTAGTAACCCATTTTCCCGGATAAATTTAGTGAGCCCCCCATCAATATATTCTCCGCCATTATCGGATCGAAGAATTTTAATAGATGTATGGTACTGGTGTTGAATCATGTGATAAAACTCAATAAAGCGAGATGTAACATCAGATTTACTTTTGAGTAGGTAGATCCACGTCATGCGTGAGTAATCATCAACAAAGAGAACAAAGTATCGAAAACCAAGTGGTGTAGCAATTGGGGAAGGTCCCCAAACATCAGAATGTACTAAATCAAACATTGTACTGACACGTGTATGAGTCGAATTATATGTTGCTCGAGTTTGTTTGGCCCGAAGGCAAGTTTCACATGTACTGGGAACAAATTTATTAGAAAAGAGATCTGGAAATAATTTTCTGAGATAAGAAAAAGAGATATGCCCTAACCGCCGATGCCATAGCCATAACTGCCGGGAGACCGTACCGGTGGCAAGATTGGACTGACCCTGTTGTTCCACCGCATCAACATAATACAGGCCTCCTTTTTCAGTACCACGACCAATAATTGCCTTCGTATGAATGTCCTGAAGTAAACAAAAAGTAGGATACATGAGTACCATGCAATCAAGATTTTTGGTAAGCTGGCTAATAGACAAAAGCTTATTAGACAAGGAAGGCACATAGAGACAATTATTTAATTTAATGTGAGGAGTGATAGAGATGGTGCCACCTCCAGAGACAGGAACAGTTTGGCCATTTGCAGTTTCAATTAATGTTTTGGGTGGGGGTGTGTGTGTGATAAAGTCCTGTTTGTCATATGTCATGGTATCCGTGGCACCACAATCTAGGATCCATTGAGATGTGTGAGTATGAGGGATAGGTTGGTGAGCAATATGAGCATATGATAAGGTGGGGCATTCTGTGGAATTATGGACGTTTAGTGGGGCAGAATTGGGTAAATATGGAACTTCAGGGCTAGTTTGACTGTTTTCAGGAACTTTGGGGGTTGATATTAAAATAGGGGAAACTGGAGGGACTGCGGTGGACTTTACTGAAACTGCAGGGTCCACTCTAAAAATATTATGAAACTGCAGGGGGGTGGGAGACAATTTACGGGTATTTAAAGATGAAAGGGGGTTAGGGTTTTCACCTTCCCCCTTTCTACCTGCGCCGCATTCTCCTGTTTCTGGATACTTCTGTGGCTCTCCAGTCTCTTCTTCGATGTATTCTCCTTCTCCTTTTGCAATGGCTGCCTTTCCCTTTTACTGCTGCTTCAACGCTGCCTTGTGGGCTTCCCACCATTCGGGAAAACCATGTAGCTTGAAGCATTGATCCACTGTATGCCTACGCTGTCCGCAATGGCTGCAAATGAGATGATTTTTGTCTTCTCGGGATGATGGTGTACCTGACCGAGATGTTTTTCCATCAGATGCCTTTGTCCCTTCGAAGGAACTCCTTCCCTGAGTGGATTTAGGGTTCCTCTCCGGTGTCCCTTTATTTCGTCCCGCTGGTCCTTTAATGGCTAACCCGAAGCCAACCCCCTGTGATGTGTTAACTGAGGGGTTATGTTCCATTATCACTTCTTCGCGTACATCTGCCCTTCGAATTTCATTATAGGCCATTTCTGCAGAGGGAAGAGGTTCTCTCTTCAACAGGTCCCTTTTGATTGGTCCATATTTTTCACTTACTGCTGTGAGCAGTTGGTACAACCGGTGCTCTTGTAGTCTTTTGTTGAAGACACTGATATCCTTTTCACACTCCATGGGATTGGGTTCCTTTATGTCAATCATCATCCATATATCTTGTAGTTTCCGCCAGCATTCATCTAAGGGGCGATCTCCTTGTCTGATGGAGTTTGCTTGGCGGTGAAGGTCAAATATTTGTATGTTATCACTTCCGGAGCCGTATGTGATGGCTAGACCATCCCATAATGCCTTGGCTGTCGGGTATCTTGAGGCATTGCTGACCAAACTGTCTTCAATATTGTCTATGATCCATGTGAAGACCAGTTGATCTTCTTGCTCCCATTTTGAGTAACTTGGATCCGTGGGTAGAGGAGTTGGAGACACCCCAGTGATGTGGGTACTCATTCCTCTACCAAGCAAGGCTCTTTTCATGAGATTGCACCACAAGGGATAATTGTGACTGTTTAATTTTACTTTAATCACAAGATTATCCATTGTGGCTACTGATGGACTTGGGTTTATTTTGCTCTGCAGGAATAAAGCAAATTGTTCACTGAGATCAAACCCTTCTGGGAGAGTAAGCACGGGTTTATGTTGTTCTGGGTTACTTGCTGCACTGGTTGACATGTTGGTGTATGTTGCAGGTATTGAGCACGTATGATAAGGATGGTTGGATACTGGTCTAGCAAACAGACCGGGATAGATATTGTGGCTATGAGGAAGAAATCTGAGCCAAACAGACGGTTATGTGGTACTGGTATGCACGGTTTAATGTTTGGCGATGAAGAAAGATGGTTTTCTGAGCCAATTGTTCTGGCACGAACTCTATTTTTACTCGGATCAAAGCTCTGATACCATGTTAGTTTGGTATACTTTCAGAGATCGACAAGTGAGGGAAAATTGTTTTCATTGATTTTGTTCATCTTTCATCTCACTATTTGTACACGATTCCTATGCTATACAAAAGGAAAAACACTAATTACAATTGATTACATACAATTAATCAGAATCAATCAAATAATACCAAATCAATCCTAAATCCCTGAATTAGTGGAATGCTATTTATGGAATGTGAGAAATCATGGGTTTAGCTGTCTTGACAATATTGACCCTTATGAATTTGACATGAAGAGTTCAAATTTCCATCTCGTTCCCCCCAAATGCCCCCTCCAACGCCCCCGCCCCCGCCCACAACCAACACCAACCACAATCATATCCAGTATATCTCAATAACAACAAAAATTATTGTTAGGATTTAGAAATGGTGAGAGACAGATAAACGATATCTCCATCCTAAATGATAAATAGTTTGATTCCAGTGAGACATCCGTCTCTATATCCACCAAACTCCACAATACCTACATGATATGCATATTCAATTTATACCTTTTGTACACATTTGTTATATAAAGACATTCCGCATAGTAATTGAAAAGCAAATTAATTCACGTAAATATAACAATAAAAGGCATCATAACCTATGTTTAGAGTAGAATAAACACTCTTAAAGATATAGCAAACGGGCGACGTACCCATCACATGTTACTTTACACGTAGAGTAAATACGCCGAAAACAACAAAATGGGACGCCTTTCCAAGAACATGTACAAGAAATTAATAAAAACCAATTATCAGAAGCTGACTCAGCTACTTTGCCTTGAAATCAGTCAACCTCATGGTGGGGGCTGGGCACGAGTGTTTATTGTATTACTTGGGCGTCGAACTTTTCTTGAAGATCCATAGATGGATGAACCTTCCTCTCTGATCTACTCCTGCTAATAGCTTTCTTCATCGACTCACTAACAAATACAGAACTTGAAGGCACTGATGGAGATGCTGAATCTCTCGGTCTAGCGACCTCATCCACTGAAGTTGTATCTTTATCCCTTATAATAGTTGTCTCCACTAGATTTGAAGTTGCTACTGATTCCAATGTCACTTCACCTAACATACCTTCATGATTCATAGTTCTTGGATTCAAATCATGAAAGTTGTTAGAACGCGTCACTGAATCAACCCGACGGATTGGGCACGGAGAATGTACTTCACTTAACATACCTTCGTGATCCAAACCTTGATGATCATTGGGTCTTGGATTCAAATCGTGTCGACATATGGGACACGACGAATGAGAGTGCAGCCACGTGTCAATGCAAATGACATGAAATGCATGCCCACATAGAGGGAGCTTCCTTCCCAATTCCTCTTCTTCAAAGAAACTCAAACAAATGACACATTTCAATCTCCCATTCTTGTGCTCCCCGTCAACTTTGTATACAAACAAAGGCATGGAAGAAATTTCGGAAGAATCAAGACCCTTTGTTGCAATATCATCAGCAAAAATTGCGTCAATTCTGAATGAGTGAAATTGGTGAAGTCTAGGCCTTAAGATTCTGGGTACTGCAACTGATCTTGTAGCACTTCGTCGACGAGCTCTAAGTAAAAACCACTTAGCATAAACATGGAGAAGTACAACAAAGATAATAACAAAAATTAAGAAGATTATTGCTGCAACCATGATGGTGGTCTCTTGTGAAAATATTCTACGTGCTATGCCATTCACTGGAGAATTTGATGTTATTGTAGGTGGAGGAGGTCGCATTATAATTTTCTAAAGAAAAAAAAAGAAAGGATAGAGTATTTGAGGATTGATGAACAATCGAGAGACTGATGATATAAATCCTTTGGGATAGGTGGTTGGTTTTTTGTTCTAATAATGGGAGTTTGAGGTTGATTGCGTGATATTAAAGTTAAAGGGATTAAATTGAGGAAGAGGCCTAGTTTCTTGGACAAAAGCGGGTGTCTGCTACCACATATGAGTCAGAAGTTCAAAAGAGAATCCTGAGTTCAAGGTGTCTAGACGACTTATGCATGCATTAACTTCCAAAAAGTTACCAGAAATAAAGGTCTCGTGAAGGTGACGGCAGCATTATTTTATACTGGGCTTTGACTAGTAGGTTAGTAGTAATTATTGTCCCGTGGAGTTTTTAGTATACTCGATCAAAAAAATAATGTCTTATGAAAGACAAAAACACGAAATCTGGAAATATATTTAACAAAGATTATTTTGTCATTTCTATGTGGAGAGAGAATGAATTTTATATCACATTCTATACATCATTTTCTGTCATACTATATGAGATCATACAATGTGTTTTAACATCAACATTATATGAGATTTTATCAAAAACATAATATGATCTCATCGGCTAATATGACAGAAGATAAGATAGTGTCCGAAATAAAAAAAAGGAAAAACCTCTACTCTGGTGTACTCGTTTTAGTTGATTGGGAGAAGTTAATCCCAAGAGTCCATTAATTTGCTCTAACGTATCAGGTGCACAACATCCCATTGACAGTGGGAAAGTAGCACTATTGTATTCATAGGATCATGTGCAACAATCTTATTGTAGTAGAACTTAGTTGTCTACCATTTATGATTTCAATACTTCCACGTAACATGTGTTTCTTCATGTAGTTTGAATTGGAATTGATTTTCTGCCAAAAGTTATTATATTTTTGGTAATAACCAGAATTCGAATTTTTTTTTCTCTCAGTGTATGTGTGGCAATTTTTTATTTTAAAAAAATAGTATGAAAAGAAAGTATCTCATAATAGATTGTTCACAAAATCTCAGGTCTAGAGGTATCAATTATCTACTGCAAATACTTTTGACCAACTTGAGTATTGGTGCGGCGTGGTTGGTCTCTTGACCTATGTCCAGACCCAGATGGGAAGGGCCAGCGGGCAGCAGGCAACGACTCAAAAGAAAACGAATGAGATACAAGGAGGCATCATATGAGGCAAAAGATGAGGTCTCTAATCACACGACATCATGTGTACAAAAGAACTTTTTTTAAAAAGGAAAAAGAAAGTAAACAGCGGGCCTTTTTGTATACGTGGCGGCGCGTGATTGAAGGCCTCATATTTTACTTCATATTAAGCAAACTCAGATCTCATCCGAAAAAAAACCGAAAGAAAACATCCTCAGTTTCCTTAGACGTCGCAGACTCACACTTGAATTCTGATTAGTCGTTGACCACAATGTTAGGTGCTTGACTGCCCTACGCCCTGCTGCCTACGTGGAAATCTCTATTCTCTTTTTTTATTTGAAGAGACCTCGTTATTTTATTTCTTCTTAAAAAATTCATATCGATCACGGTGAAATTTTTTATCGTGCACCTTTGAATTTTGATGTTTCCCACGCCGAAATTTTTATACGGCATAACCCTTTACAATTTAGGTATGATTTGACAGAATAAGAAATCAAGATTTTAGGATTGATAAACATTTATCCAAGAACAGTAAAACTAAGTATCCAAAATTTTAATTATTTGTCCCCAATTTGTGTGTACGCTCATTTTTTTTCATTCTTTTCAGTGCAGGACACTGTATAAGTGTTACATTTACATATCATAAAGTTCTCCTTGACTGAGAGATATATTATTAATAACTGTGCTTCCTGATAAAGACGACACAAGGGTTATCATCATGGCTGAGAACAATTTAGTTCCATATTCGTCCCCGTATCATTTCGTAATACTTAGGCTCATACTTTGACAATCAATTTTTTTTCCAATGTGAAACAAGATATTCCCTTTTTTTTTTTTTTTTTGGGGGGGGGGGGGGGGGATGTAATGTGATTCTTTTGTTTAGTTATTCTTGATGGTGTTATTAACTTGGATAGTTACATTAATAATAGGCACGGTAAGTGCAATGCGAGTGTATATAAAACTGTAGATTACCAAGTTGAGATAATTATAGCCAAGTAGTCCATTAACTGATCAGCCTGCTTGATTACTGGGATTGGATGATCTTATTTGACTTATAAAGGTTCCCCCGTGGGCTGAAATGTTAGCCGGTAGATCCAGAGTTTGTATGATCCTTGAGCTTACTTGAAACTGAGGTCTTAATAAAAATTACACAAATATATTATGCAGGACATTCTTTCTGGAACTTAGCTTTGTAGTTTAGAAGTATGCATTACATATTTACAAAGTGGTTGCACCTGTAGCTGAAGCTATGGTTGACACTGAAAATCCATACCTTCAGGATTCTGGGTTGTCAGGAGCATTCTTAGGAATGAGAACAGTTGAACTATGATGCCTGGAATTAAATATCTGTTGAGTATACTTAGTTTGTTGGGATTAGCAAAACTTTGGCTAAGATGTATATTTTTCACTTAGACATAGCTAACCATTTTACCATCTACTAGTTGTCCGTGGGCCGTAGCATCTGCTTTGCTTAAGGCCAATAATGTGTGTAGACATTCTCTAAGGTTCAACTTAAACATATTTGGGTGCTTCATTGCCTGTTTATCTCGCACTTTGTGCGGTGAAGATATGTAGAAAGAGCTTGTACGCTCAATGAAGGTGCTGTTAAGGTTTTCTTTTAGTTTTTTTATCTTTTCTCATTTGTTCATTTAATCCTTGCAGTGTGTGATTCGGGTTGAATAATAAGCTGAATATTGCATTAGAAAATGTAATCAAATATGACATATTCAGGAGCTTGGTACTATAGCTGTCATTTGCACCTGAGAGACTCCATACTGTGATCATATTACTAGAAAGTGCATTCCCCAGGAAAATAGTATACTCTACTAGCTGACCATTTTTAGTCTCAAGTACACCAACATCCTGCTGCATATTGCTACCCAAAATGTACTGTCAAAAAACCCATTTCAATTCTACTAGTCCATGACGGTGATTTCAACGACCCTTGTTGATCTCTTTAGTTCTTCAAATGCATGCATAGTGTCTGTGTCAAAACCACCTGCAAACCGAAGAATGTTTATGATCGATAGATCACAAAGAGACTTCTGAACGTAGATTTATAATATAAATGAAGTCATATTGCAAGTTGCAGTATTTATTCTGTCACTCTGTATAATTACCTTATGAATTCGATAAGCAAAACTAACTTC
Source organism: Eustoma russellianum (assembly GCA_036186865.1). Taxonomy (NCBI): domain Eukaryota; kingdom Viridiplantae; phylum Streptophyta; class Magnoliopsida; order Gentianales; family Gentianaceae; genus Eustoma; species Eustoma russellianum. The sequence goes on from AP025041.1 coordinate 2,724,605, forward strand.
TTGTAGCAGGAGGTCATCATTTTGTGAGGCTTCGCTGCACTTCAGTTCTTTAGTTATCCTATCCTTATAATGCTTTGTCAATGTCAATAAACTGACTTATCTGGAGAAGGTGGAGGCAATAGATAGGATGAACGGAACCGCGAATAAAGTAAAATGATGAAAACAACTTAAGAGTCATTGTACAAATTTACATGTTAATAGCTTCATTTCACATCCTCTATTTAGACTTAGGGATCTTTCTTGTTATCAATTCAAAACTAGGAACAGGCGTCAAACAAGCCCAAGGATGGCAAAGGTCTTTCCCATTTATCTGATGCTACAGTACTTAAATATGTGGTTATCATACAGGGGAGCTTGTTTTTTAGACATATAACAGGGGAACTTGTTAGTTTATGCTTGTTTATTCTAGTACTATGCAAGTGTAATGTCCTTATCGAACTTTTTGAAAATCAAAAGCTTTTCATCAAAGCTCAAACAAGCTCACTAACCTGTTAAATCAGCCTTGTATCCACCATCCATGACCAGGGGATGTGAAGGTCCCTGTACTTCATGCTTGTCCCTTTACTTACCCTTTCAATGTTGTTAACACTTCTTTCCACTCTGCCATAGATCCAAGCTAACATATGAGAGTTTTCTTGTATTCCTCACATACTTGCCTGCCTTGAATGCCTGCCTTTTACTTGGGGACTCTGTTAATTGCTGTTTTTGGTTGTCCTTGCATGATGAGACCTCAATTTGGAGGTTTTCCAGATCGCGGTAGCTGCAAGCGGCTTCCCTCTGTGCATCTGCCTTTTTTAGGCCATTGTGGGAAATGTTTCAGACCTGCCCTTTCAACAACCAGGTGGGATAATTGCCTATCAACCATTTTATTCTCCTGAGCATCGGTTTTCATAAGGGAACGATATATTCCGATGACCTCAGGCGCTCTATGAAGTGCTTTAGATCCACATAGCAGCTTTGATGGTAGAGGTGATGGAGGAGGGGGTATCATCACCTTATCTTCTCTTGCTTCCTTTTGGGAAGGGGTTGGCCTTGACGGTGTTTGTTTATGATCAAATTTCAAATCTTGGGGATCTAGCTTCTCCATTGTTTGGTTGTCTCCCTCAGCTAATGTTTGGTTGTTTTTTTAAGCCGCATGGCGCTTCGATAATTTTTATACGATTTATTCAAAATAGAGCAGAGAACTAACCCGGAACAAAATGTTAAAAACTACTAATGCTACTGACAAAAACAGATCGACCCTAAGGAAAATTGCCCGGACCTTTGCCAGCAGCGGTGGCTTCTGCATATATGACTTAAATGTCTTCTCTCTCTCTCTCTCTTTTTTCCTGAAGGAAAAATATGGCTCAAGTATTTGCAAAAGATAATTTATTTTGTTTTTAAAAAGAAATTGACTTTAATATTCAACTTCCATGTCAGTGATGATGTGGAAAATTAATGAGACGTGTCAACCAAAAATTATTTTTAAATTAATGAGACATATGTCTTGTGGGAGGCTATCGCGACAATATGGTATTGGAGAAACAAATTGGTCCATGGATGTCTCCCTCAGCTACCTCACCCACGATACACTTGTGACGAGATCATACGACGTGCATCTAAATTAGTGCTAGCTAATTGTTACACTCATTCTGTTGATAGTGTTGATGTTAATACGTAGAGATAGTTTACAGTAAGTAGCTTGTATATCGTAAACTCTCATGTGTATGTTTTAATGAAAGATCCAATTTTCCCCCAAAAAAAATTCACAAATATCCTTAGAACCTTCACAATAATGATTAAATTATAACATTCTCTTTTAAGATTTTTAAATTTAATGGCCTTTAATCCAAATTTCCCTTTTTAATCAAAATAAATCATGTCGCGTGCTAATTTTTATTAAAATAATTATACTAAATTAACTTTTATTCTTAAGAAATCTTATGAGATGGAATTCTGAATATAGTAGACAACTAACGATGCATTATTTATGGAAAAAGAGTCAATGTTATGCTTTTGCATACATCTCAATAATTGATCTAATAATACGAATTCCCCAGAAGAAAATATCACGGATTTATGCTGCTTAACGAAACACATGTTCTATTGCATCTAAACGGTACCGAATTTTTTTTAACCGTATGTGAGCTCGGTTTTACTACTATTTTGATAAGACTAATTTGGATTTATCATGCGAAGCCTTTTTAAAGTATGATTCTTATTCGGCGGTAGGATCTAAGAAGTCGTGGATTTAAACACCAAGTGAAAGTTATTCTTTCACGTACCAGGAAAAGGAAAAACATCAAGAACATAAGCAAAAGATCTTGTTCTGGTAAAACAACATGTTTGTCCAAATATTAGCATAGTAGTATTTTTTTTTTACCTGAATAACTATTTTTACCATACAGATGAATTGATTATGTATTTAATATAAGGTATAGTTATATAATCCAAAAATCAACGAATTTTCTTCAAATTTGTAAAGACATCGATGTTTAGACGTAAATTTCCTATTTACTGCTGTTGAGAATGACTGATAAACTGTGATATATCAGAAATATCTAATATAATTAAAGAAAATAAGAAGTTTGATACATGTTGGATATCTTTGTAATGAAATATGTAACAGTAAACCTAACAACAATAAACATGCTTTATCGTAGCTCCAATTTCCCAACTCAAAATCATCGGGAAAGCGATTTGAACAACATACGACGTCGTGTACTGAATCATTCTTTTTTTCTTCTTTCTCCGACTTACCGCCAATTGAATCTAACCATGAGCCCCAAAATTCCGCACTTGCCCTTTGCATATTCCCATCTTCTCCGACCAATTTTGAAAACTCCGATCTTGCAGTTTCATCTTCGCCGGCGCCGGAGATAGATGCTTCCTCGGAACTCCTAACCGTTATCCATCCATCTAATTCCCAATCAGTCCATGGCCCACAAACAAGCCCCTTAATCCTTAACTTAACATCAGAGTCGTCATTTTCGGCGGGAAATTCCGGCGTTTTCAGTTCTTCTTCTTCCTCGTCTTCTTCATCAGAATCCATATTAAAGAAATCCATAATGCTGCGAGGAGATGAATGAATTGGTAATTTAGGAGATGAAGCCATTGAAATAAAGGGGTGTGTTAACAGCTGATCGCAGGTCCACCTCTGATCAGGCTCCCGCCGCAAGCACTTCTCCACAAAATCTTGCCCTAATTCCGATAGTTGACTTGGAAATTCTGGCAATAACTCCGAGTAACCTATCCGGCAAAGCGTCTCCATCTCCCCTTTGTCTTCCCACGCCGGTTTCCCAGTCACCATCTCGATCACCGTACATCCTAACGACCAGACGTCCGACTCCGGACCCTGATACTCCGCCCTAATCACCTCCGGCGCCATCCACAGCGGACTTCCACGGGGCGAAATTCTCCGATTATCTTTCTCTTCTTTTTCAATTTCGATTTTTCTAAAATCATAAGACTTTTTTAATTCGATCGCCGACCCGAAGTCGGCAAGCTTGGCGGTGGCGGGAGAGAGCCCCACCAAGATGTTGTCACCCTTGACGTCACAATGCACAATGCGTTTGGAGTGAAGGTAGCTCAGAGCCGAGACGATGCAGAAGCAGAGACTAATTAAAATCGTTTCTTCCACGTCAGCACTAACGCCGCTGGGTCTACTTCTTGCCAAGTCAGCGACGGAGCCACCTGGCAAGTACTCCATGTAAAGATTCCTCATCTTCGCCGTTACGCCGTCACCGAGATACTCCACCACATACGGCGAGGAGAGATCCTTAAGAATTCTGATTTCATTCTCTAAAGCTTCAATTTGATAAGGCAAACAACAGCTTCTATCAACCGACTTCACCGCGAATATGCCGCCGTTGGATTTCTGCACGGCAAGATTTACTGTTCCATTGGTGCCCCGGCCTAAAACACGCCCTTTGGTCCAGTCCTGTTCGATTTTCTGTTTCTTCATGCCTGAGAAAAAAGGAGGAGAGCTGTTTTTGTTTTGAGGTTTTGGGTTTGAGAGAGAAGTTGATGGCTTGTGATTTGGGTTTTTTGTGTTGAGGAAAGGGGCAGAATATATATAGGGGAGAGAATTTAAGAAGTTACCATAAAGGAAAAGGAAAACTGTTTCGGTGAAGGTTTGGAGAAATAGAGTTTGAAGGATATGGAAAGTTGACGTAAACATTGGATATGATACTGTATTTTCTCCTTATCCAACGAAGATTTGTTCATCAATTTGGGTTTGATAACATTATGGAAAGTTACTTTGTTGTAATAATAGATCTTATTAAATTTTGAATCTTTTTACCGAAAAAGACCATATCTTGATTTTGAGGTTTTCATCGTTCCAGTTTCAAAGAACACTGTATAAGATGCAAATCAATAGTACAACAGTCTTCTAGATTGGGTGAGGGTGAAGAGTTACGTAGTGACTCACACAAAGTATCTCCGTAAACCAGATCTTCTGTCCAGCAACAGTGGAACATCACACTGTACGTGTCCCTCAATTCGAACTCTTGATCTCTTGTAACAAATCACAAATAAAATTTGATTCTTCACTTTTATAGCATGTTGTCTTTTAGGTAGTTGTTTAAATGGTATATTTTGATTACGTAATCAGTAGAATCATCAATCACGTATACCGGTGATGCACCGTGCAGTTATTTTTCTAACGGTATATTTTAATTATGGAATTAGTAATATCGCATATGTCGGTCTTTTGTCCTGTTTTCTTTATTTGAACTTTTAACCTATTTTCATACCATATATTATTGATCGTCTTTTATGTTATGGATATTATGCTTAGTAACGAAATGGGTCGTAAAACTATGTTACGACATCATATATTTAATTATAACATTCTTAGAGCACGGGAATCTTGCACTTATAATCTAAAGATTTCTTTTACAAGACATTAAAAGATTTTAAAGATTTCGTTTATAAGACATTTAAAAGATTTTTAACTTTTCGTGTACATATGTCTTTACCTTTATTTGCTATATGTTCTTATAAATTCCTCTTTAGTTAATGATCATCATGCCATCCTCTCTTGTTAAGTAAAATACCATTTTTTTAGGTAACCATAATGCTTATTAGAAATACCATAATTTTTAAATAGACATATAAGGACCTCCTGAATATAAAAAAAACACAGATTACAACAACAATAATTATACACAGCATATTCTAACGACATCAAAAGCTGTTGTTAGGGCTTATGGAGACAAACAAATAACTTCATACTAAGAGATAGAGAGTTTTCTTCCATTGAGATCTACGCCTATATATATACCTGCATAGATAACACAAAATATTATTATGGACAATCACCCATATATATATACATGTATATGTATATGTATATGTGTGTGTATATATATTACAGATTTCGTTATCTCATCATTCTAATAACAAAAATCGAAATCGCTTGGTTTTGGGAAAAGGTGAGGCGGTTAATTTTGTTTTGGTGGTGAAGTTCAACTGTCAGGGGAGGTTGTTAGTTTGGCGTTTGACCTATGTGGTCTTTTTGAACTGAAAAGGTTGCAATAAGTGTTTTGGGTCGTGGGCGAAAGCTATAGATGACCTGGAATTTCATCAATGTTTAGAGATATCTCACATCTCTTCTTTCAATGTCTCGTGATCCTTTGTCGGTTACCGATCAATAACTTATGTTATGTTTATCTATAGTAATACCTTAATAAACGTCATCTATTTAAGCAACAAAAAAATAGTAATGATTATTAATGAAGTATATCATTTAATGCCGATATACTTCATTAATTTTTTAAAATGCTAATATAAACACTTTTTAATTAAAAAAAAGCCCAGGGTACCACCAAAAGCACGAATCCACCGGGCCACATGGAAAGACCTGACAGGGACGTGTTAGGAGCTTCAACTTAGTTGCCCTCCACAAAATTTATGCGGCAACGCCAAACTCTCGTATCCCATTATTCGATCCATATGAGATGATGTTTCTATCATAGTCAACTTAAAAAATTGACTTGTTGAGTCGACGATTTTCGAATTATCAGCATATATTTCAGTTTGAAAATCACAAGGTTTCTCGTTTCTAAATGGTGACAACGTAAAAGAATGAGCGAAAAAGAAATTTTTTAACATATTAATGTCACTTTTCGAATCAAACAATTGCTATTGCTATTGCAGATCACGGAAATTTAAGACAAATAACACAGTATAAATGATATAAAAAAAATACAACAAAGAATATGAAATTATACCCTCTGTTGGATGATAAAAATACTCAATTATCCATACCACAGAATTGAAATTAAAACGACAATATGTTGAGAGAGGAAAAACAAGTGGATGTTGAAGTAGATAGTAGGATAGCAAATGGGCAAGTGGAAAATGGTGTATAGTTTGGAGAGGAAATGGCAAATCAGAGTCCCAGTGTCCTAGTTCCACGTAGCTGTATGGAGATCCGTAACGTAGAGAAGAAAATGATGTATGGTTGAAGCAAAAAAGTTGAAATCTTTCATCTCGGGAGTTCTTACCGCCTTAGCCTCGAGGATCATCGTCAAGTATGTAAATCAGGAGTCCAACGGCCTCTTAGGTTAGATGAAGACTTACGCAGTGATCCACACAAGATGCCTCCATAAACTAGGTTTTTGGCCAAATAATAGTGGAGTGCTCGAGCATATGCTTATGTCTTCGTTTTGTCACAAGAGAAAACATCGGCCCTGGGTTAACTTTGTTGACGTGCACCGCCAGCAACCACTACGACCATACCCTTTCATTCTTCATCTCTATCCTTACATTTTTTCATAAAACCAAATAACCCACTCTTTATGCAAATGGACAACATTCTTTCACATTTCTTGTTTTTGGATAAGTCACAAGTCTATGGGAATCCCAGTCAATTCACGTTTCCATCGAACCCTCCAACTTTTCAGCCTTTTTTTAGGCTTATATATATTTTGATCTTTGGTTATAGATTATGGAATGTTTCAAGCAAGTATTTTTCCCCCTAAGACAAAAGGCTAAAAACAAACCTATTCTAAAACAAAACGAATGAAAATTAAATCATTATTTAACTGTATCATAGGATAACAAGAAACATAAACATAAACAAAAGGATCAGCAGATTAAGCCATACAATTTGTTTCCAAACTCATTGTTCACTAGTTTGTCAAACTTAAATCTCTCTCTTTTTTTGGTTACATTATCAAACTCAAATCTGATATGCCATCATATATATGATTCTTTTTTGGTTGTTGAAAAAACAACAATCCCATTTTATAAGGTTGTATATTAAGGTTTATAAGATCTTCATTACTTTAATATGCAACCCTCTCCATTTTGGCACTTAGTAGATGAGCCTCTTTCCAGTTACAATAAAATCATCTCAGGCACTGGACTGTTTTTTATGATAATAATGTTACAGCTTACTTCTAACGTATCTTATTATTACATCTCATATCCTATACTAAAAGTAAGAAGATAATGACATTACATATAATTAAATACTAACATCAACTTGAATTAACTATTTCACACTAAACAAAACCTGAAAAGTTGATATTTAATAATGACAGATCAACCAGTGACAATTAGAGATACTACAACAACAACATAATCTCATCACCTTAGGCTCCGGCCTATGTTGGGCTATGAAGGGTCGGATGTATGCAACCATACATATGTGTTAGAAACACACAGAGTTATTTTTCGATGACTCATAATGATGCGTCAAGCTATGTCGATCAACTCTACTTCAAAATATAAGAAGCGCATCCAATTTAGTGATTCATGTTGCTTTATTCTATCATATTCCAAAGTCAATAAAGAGTGTGTTATTGACTCCGTCAGAAATGGAAACACAAATCAGAGATACTAATAGACTTAAAAGGAGACACTAATAAGAGACTTTTTATTTTCTCAGGGTTGTTCTTACATTGAGTATACGACTTGTATATTGCTTAGTTCTTTTTTTTCTATCATTTTCAATTTTTCTTATATTACTATAATCATTCTCCAAGATCTAAAATACCCATTTGCACATTACACAATGGATAGACTTTTGTGATGTAATGAGATAATGTCATCCACACATCATCTACAAATAACTCATCAGATCATATAAAAATTACGGGATATTTACTTTCATGTGTTGCAATGCATAGTTGTACCACCATCAAAAAATCAATGCCATGTACGTGAACATAGTCTTTTTTTTTTCCCCTATCTTTTGGGACGAGTGGATGAGGACAAAGATGTTAGCAAATTTCCACATGTAATACTTTACTATCTTTGCTTCATCTTAACTACGTCACACATTTAATTGTAACACCGTAATATTGTAGTCATAATTTAGGTGCAAGTTAGGATAAGGCTTCAAGCCACAACCAGCTGTTTTTCAGTTACATATAAATATATGTATGGTAACTCTTTTCTCTTATTATATTTGTTTCTCATATCCACGAGGTTAATGGGCACAACTTTTGTAGCGTCCCGACCCGGACAGCGGAATCCGAACCGGTTCACCCGTCGTAGCTTACTGAGAAGACTACAAGACGTCTCATCTCTCATGTAGACATCATCAATGACGTAAGAGAAATAAACACGGAAACATATCCCGGTAATCTAAACCATCAATACAGTACGTCAACCGACAATGTGAATACCCAAAAGAACGGTGTATGATCACAACCGTCTAAACCTCAAATGAAATAAGAAACAGAAATAACAGAAACTGTCTAATCAATTCTCTCCATCAGGTCTAAACATCCCATTCTGCCCACTCGCCGTCGTCCTCAATGAAAATCATGTCATACTCGGGTTCTCCTGTAACACAAAGGCAGTACCCTTAGCGAAAAACGCTAGCAAGTAACCCACTTATAAGACGTACGGGATCAACACATGGCAAGACATGAGTAATATATAATTCAAAGGAATTGAGGGGCACATGTCTTGTAAACTTTCAAATATACATAAGTGAGTAACGCAAGAAGGCAAGTACATCAATTTACGCGCAAATAACAATCCATTGGCAATCGAATAACATTCACATTCATACACATTGACTCTCGTGATGCATGTCAAATATGCACTACACTACACATTCACATATGCATGACCCTTTTCTCTTTCAAAACAGTGCAATGCATGTCACAATGTCCGGTCTCGTAACTCGTAACCCTGTAACGCACCCCGGCTTATATTTCCATCCCGGTTAACGTTACAGGCTCGTAATGCTCTGTGATGCACCCCGGCTTAAATTTCCATCCCGGTTAACATCACAGACTCGTAAAACTCTACAATGCACCTCGGCTTATATTTCCATCCCGATTAACATTGTAGAGGACTTTATACCCTGTAACGCACCCCGGCTTATATTTCCATCCCGGTTAACGTTACAGTCTTTTGTGCCCTGCAATGCACCCCGGCTTAAATTTCCATCCCGGTTAACATTGCAGGTCACCTTCACAAATCTGTGCCGAAGCACCTTTCTTTTCAAATCAATATGCAAATGCACGTGCCATGATGCAAGACTCCTCAATTCATTCTCATTTCTCGTATGCAATTCACATTCATATAAGTCATTCATGTACACATGCGCAAGTACAAACACACACGAGTTTTCGCTAACTTACACATCATCACTTAGGCTTCGACTATCGTGTCAACACTTAGGCATGATACTAAGATCCATAACCTAAGACAGATATCCCTAACCATTCTTCGCCGAACTCTCAAGTACCTCGTGCCTTCGTCTCCTAACCCGCCTAAGTCCTTTCCGTTGAAACTCGAATCGAGAATCCGTTGAAAACACCAAGATTGATTCACCATCCTAAGGCATGTTCCCAGGACTTAGACTAACTTTAATCAAGTCTTAAGAAGTCATTAAGGTCACCCAAGGGCTCCCCGAACGTCCCCCTTCCTTCCTCTATTTTCCACAACATTTCAGGACTTCATCCCCTCTACATCGATCGATCGATGTCCAACTGGGGACATCGATCTCTCACTTCGATCGATCGATGTCCAACTGGGGACATCGATCTCTCACTTCGATCGATCGATGTCCAACTGGGGACATCGATCTCTCACTTCGATCGATCGATGTCCTTCTGAGGACATCGATCTCTCAGGCTCAACCCACATCGATCGATCGATGTCCTTCTGGGGACATCGATCTCTCAGCCACTTATACATCGATCGATCGATGTCCAACTGGGGACATCGATCTCTGACATCGATCGATCGATGTCAACGTCCCAGGCCAGATTCGGCGTTTTCTGCATCACTCTCAGGATTCTACCTCAAATTGATTCCAAACTTGCATCCCACCAATCCAAGCCTAATCTCGGCTACCGTCCATGCTTAAAACTGTAAATCCAGACGCTTATACGCATATCGTACATTGATTCAACCTAAGACTCAACCATCCAACTCTCTCAATCCCAAAAATCCTATCTTTTCTTCAAACCCACCTCAACCACGCAATCACATCAAGAAGGGATTCAAGGGTAGGGATTTGCATGATTTCACATAATCCACAACAACAACAAAAGCTTTTCCATATACATTGGCCAAATCACGAAAACAAATCACATAGATCATAAACAAATAATCAAAGTACGAATCTACTGCATGGTGATCCAAATTGATAATAACATAGGCCATTTTTCTTTCGCAAAACGTAAGAACTTATAAACAGATTACTTGCCTTTGATTACTCGGAGGAGAAACGAAGAACGGATGAAGACTGGATTGATTCCTGGGGCTTTCTCCTTCTCTTGGGAAACGGCTAGGGTTAAAGGAAAAGAGCGTCGTTGTTTTCTGTAGAAAACTGACGCTTTGTCAGTTTTTATATGGGAAGGGAAAAGTTTGGTGTTTCTAAATTATACTTATTTCCTATTTATCTTAAAGGATAAATCCTAATATTTAATTCTGAAAATTAAATACAAATTAATTTCTAATATTAAATCCATCCTTAATTTCTAATTAATCCTCACATTAATGCCTAACTTAATTCTCGTTGACCGTAATTAATTTCAGAAAATTCTTCTTTGTCTTTTAATTACCCCACGGAGGGTGCGGGGCATAACATCCCTCCCCCCTTACAAAAAGTTTCGTCCTCGAAACTGGCGTACCTTATTGGAAGAGGTATGGATACAGCTCCCTCATTTGATCCTCAAGTTCCCACGTGGCTTCACGCTCCGTATGGTTACTCCATTGAACTTTGACATACGGAATGACGCGTCGGCGTAGGACTTGATCTTTTCTGTCCACAATCCTCAATGGATGTTCTTCGTAGGTGATGTCCTCTTTCACGTCTAAGGGTTGGGCTTCTAGGACATGGCTCGGATCCGATACGTATTTCCGTAGTTGTGATACGTGGAATACGTTATGGACTTGTGATAAACTGGGAGGTAAGGCTAGTCGGTAGGCCCTTTCACCAACTTTACCAAGAACTTCGTAAGGGCCAATATATCTCGGGCTTAACTTGCCCTTTACTCCAAATCTAGCAACTCCCTTAGTTGGTGAAACTCGTAGGTAGACCTTATCGCCTTCCTCGAACTCCAATGGTCGTCTCTTGGTGTCAGCCCAACTCTTACTGCGATCTTGAGCCACTTTGAGTTTCTCTCTTATCACCTTGACTTTTTCCACTGTTTGCTCAACCAATTCGGGTGCGGTGATTGACCTTTCTCCAACTTCATCCCAACAAATCGGGGACCTGCACTTACGCCCGTATAGCGCTTCGAATGGCGCCATGCCAATTGCACTGTGATAGCTGTTGTTATATGAAAACTCCATCAACTTCAACATGCTATCCCAGTTCCCTTTGAAGTCTAAGGCGCATGCTCTCAGCATGTCTTCCAATGTTTGGATGGTCCTCTCAGATTGCCCATCCGTTTGCGGGTGATATGCTGTGCTCATTCTCAACTCCGTACCCATAGCTTTCTGGAATGCTCTCCAGAACTTAGAGGTGAACTTGGGGTCACGGTCTGATACGATGCTAACTGGGACTCCATGTAGACTTACAATGTTATCCACATAGATATTGGATAGCCTTTCATACGAAGTACCATGAGGCATGGCTATGAAGTGAGCCGCCTTCGTTAAACGGTCTACAATTACCCAAATCATCTCGTTCCCATTGCGGGTCTTGGGTAGTCCCATTACGAAATCCATCGTCACATGCTCCCACTTCCATTCTGGAATCTCTAGTGGCTTCATCAAGCCACCAGGTCGTTGATGTTCCGCTTTGACTTGTTGGCATACCAAACATCTCTCAACATATGCCGCTATTGACCTTTTCATCCCTATCCACCAATAGTTTCTTTTGAGGTCTTTATACATCTTAGTACTTCCGGGGTGGATAGACATTCTTGAGTTATGCGCCTCTCGAAGTAATTCCATTCGAAGCTCGTCTTTAGCGGGTACGCATAACCGATTCTGGAACCATAGACTCCCATCTTCTCGCAACTGGAAGTCTTTTACCGGTCCCGTGGATAATTTGTCGCGGATCTCTTTCAGTGCTAGGTCCTCATACTGTGCCTCTTTGATCCGGTCTACCAAGTCTGGGCTGATAGACAAAGCTGTGAGGACATTTGCCACTGAATCCACCATTTCAAGATCAAACTCCTCAATCTCTCTTTCCAATGGAGACTGTCTTGCGTGGCTAGACTTTCTACTCAATGCGTCCGCCACTCTATTGGCTTTGCCCGGATGGTAGTTGATGGTCAAGTCATAGTCCTTGAGTAACTCTAACCATCTTCTTTGTCTCATATTCAGCTCCTTCTGCGAGAATAGATACTTTAAGCTCTTGTGATCGGTGAACACCGCACACTTCTCTCCATACAGATAGTGCCTCCAGATTTTAAGGGCAAATACCACCGCTGCGAGCTCTAAGTCATGCGTCGGATAGTTCTGCTCATATGGTTTCAGTTGTCTTGACGCGTATGATATGACTCGTTCATTTTGCATCAAAACACATCCTATAAACAGAACGTTAGTTTAAGACTAGCATATGTATATACACTGCATCAATTGTAATGGTGTACATACCTAGTCCTTTCTTGGACGCGTCGCTATAGATCACAAAACCGTCGGTGCCGGAAGGTTGTGCCAACACCGGGGCTGTGGTCAATCTCTTCTTGAGCTCAGTAAAGCTCTGCTCGCACTCAGCAGTCCATTCAAATTTAGTCTTCTTCTGCGTAAGTCGACTCAATGGTACTGCTATCGTCGAGAATCCCTCAACAAACTTCCTATAATAGCCTGCCAAGCCTAGGAAGCTTCTGACTTCGGTCACATTCGTGGGTCTTGGCCATTCAGTGATGGCTTCTATCTTCTTAGGGTCTACAGAGATCCCATCTTCAGAAAGCACGTGACCAAGAAAGGCTACATTTCTTAGCCAGAATTCGCACTTGCTGAATTTGGCATAGAGCTGCTGTTGCCTCAGAATCTGTAACACCACTCTTAAGTGTTCAGCATGAGTTTGCTCGTCGGGGGAGTAGACCAAGATGTCGTCGATGAACACTACTACAGATTGATCCAACTGCTCTCGAAACACAGTGTTCATCAAGTCCATAAAAGCTGCTGGGGCATTAGTTAATCCAAAAGGCATCACTAAGAATTCATAATGCCCGTATCGAGTCCGAAAAGCGGTCTTGGGGACGTCTCCCGCTTTCACGAGCAGCTGGTGATACCCTTGACGAAGATCGATCTTTGAGAACCAGCGAGCTCCTTTTAGTTGGTCAAATAAATCCTCGATCCTTGGCAGAGGATATTTATTCTTAATGGTGATCTTGTTTAACTCTCGATAGTCGATGCACAACCTCATGCTGCCATCCTTCTTCTTCACGAATAAGACTGGGGCTCCCCACGGTGATACACTGGGGCGTATCAATTTCTTGTCCAACAACTCTTGCAGTTGCCCCTTTAACTCCTTAAGTTCAGCTGGAGCCATTCTGTAAGGTGCCTTAGATATAGGCTCGGCTCCAGGGATCAAGTTGATCTCAAACTCCACTTCCCTCGTTGGTGGTACTCCCGGTAGATCGTCCGGAAATACGTCCTTGAACTCATTTATTACTGGTATTTGGTCCATGGAGGGGACCTCCTGCTTCGCATTTAGTGCATACACCATAAACCCCTCAGCTCCCTTCTGTAAGGCTTTAAAGGCCTTGATCGCCGTCATGTATATTTTCCTTGGAGCTTTGGTCATCTTAGTATTCCCTTGCACAGTGACGTCATTCATCTCAGAGTCTTTGAGAGTCACTTTCTTGAGTTTACAGTCGATATTGGCATGATTCTTGGTCAGCCAATCCATGCCCAATATTATATCAAAATCCTTCATCGGAATCGAGACTAGTGTAACTGAAAAGAGTTTTCCATCTAATTCCAAATCACAGTCTTTGTACTGATGGTGGGAAACCAGTACTTGCTCTCCTGCTGCCTGTACCCTAAATGGGTTCTCAAGCCATTCGGGTAGACAATCGAGTCCTTTAGCGAATCGTTTAGAAATGAAGGAGTGGCTAGCGCCACTATCAAATAGCACGTTTGCAGGCACGTTGTTAACTAAGATCACACCTATTCACAGGAGGTAGCACATAAAAGTTTCACATAAAGCACATATTCAATTATCAACTTAGAAAACTAAAATCCAGCTTAAACCACTATTATTTAGCTTAGGTCGTACCTGTCACCACGTTCGCATCCTCTTGGACTTCAGCGTCCGTCATGGCATGGACTCTCGCATTGGGCCTGCCTCTCTGCTGCGGAGCCGGCCCTGCTGCTGCCTGAGGTTTCGTAGTCCATTCAGGGCAGTCCCTGATCCTATGTCCCGTCTTTCCACACTTGAAACATGCACCGCTAATCTTCCAACACTCACCCACGTGTCTCCTTTGGCAGTGCGGGCACTCAGCTGGTGCTTGGCGGTTCTGTTGGTTCTGTTGTGGTGCCCTTTGCACTGGCCCGACCTGTCCTTTTCTGGGAATCTTGACCCAACGTCCGGGTCTACTACCACCTTGCTCCACTCTTGGCCTCTTGCTCGTCTCTTCTCGGGCCTCTCTCGGCTGTGCCCTACGCATGTCACTCTCAACACGATAACAGGCATCTAGCATCTTCTTCAAAAGTTTTCAAGCTTGACCCCGCTATTGCAGTCCGAATGCGGGGGTTCAGTCCTTCCTCAAATTTTAACATCTTCATTCGGTTATTTTCCAGTACCAAGGGTGTAAACTTACCCAAGGCATGGAACCGATCTGCGTAATCAGAGACAGACATCCTTCCCTGTTCGAATTTGTCAAACTGCCTCATTTTCTCCAAAATGGCAGTCTCTGGCACATAATAGTCCTTGTAGGCCTTCACAAACTGACTCCACTGTATGGGCGAAGTCATCTTGGGCGAAATCCCGTTCCACCATGCATTCGCTCTGCCATTCAGAAAAGGTGTGGCTACATCCACCTTGTGTTCTTCAGGCACTTGTACAAGCCTGAAGCATTTTTCTATCTCATCAAGCCAGAACCCAGCCACCTCTGGGTCAGTTGTCCCTTCAAAGTTTGGGGCGTGCATCTTGCGCATCTCCCCAATATAATACCTTATGCCATGCTGCGGTGGTGTTGGCGCAGGGGGTTGTTGCTGTTGTTGCTGCTGCTGAGCAACTCCTTGGGCTATCACTGTGATAGCATCTATTAGCGCTTGAGGTACTAAAACTGGAGGTGGTGGTGGTGGAGGGTCATTGTTTCCATTGCCACCATTTCCTTGATTATCACGTCTAGGAGGCATTTTCTGCAAGTTCAAGCTTATTAGTACTTGGACAGCTCCAGAATAAGTACTTGGGTCCATAACGTGTACAAAGCGAAATTCGTAAACTAATTTAATAACATATATTGGTTGTATTCTATCGCGCTCGTACTCACACCCATCCCAATCAAACTTAAATCTAAGATTACATACTTAGACTAATAGATCAACTTAAGGTGAAGATCATATCTTAAGACTCTACATGTCACAACCTAGGTCTCCGAGGTAGATCTGAAGCCTAGGCTCTGATACCACCTGTAGCGTCCCGACCCGGACAGCGGAATCCGAACCGGTTCACCCGTCGTAGCTTACTGAGAAGACTACAAGACGTCTCATCTCTCATGTAGACATCATCAATGACGTAAGAGAAATAAACACGGAAACATATCCCGGTAATCTAAACCATCAATACAGTACGTCAACCGACAATGTGAATACCCAAAAGAACGGTGTATGATCACAACCGTCTAAACCTCAAATGAAATAAGAAACAGAAATAACAGAAACTGTCTAATCAATTCTCTCCATCAGGTCTAAACATCCCATTCTGCCCACTCGCCGTCGTCCTCAATGAAAATCATGTCATACTCGGGTTCTCCTGTAACACAAAGGCAGTACCCTTAGCGAAAAACGCTAGCAAGTAACCCACTTATAAGACGTACGGGATCAACACATGGCAAGACATGAGTAATATATAATTCAAAGGAATTGAGGGGCACATGTCTTGTAAACTTTCAAATATACATAAGTGAGTAACGCAAGAAGGCAAGTACATCAATTTACGCGCAAATAACAATCCATTGGCAATCGAATAACATTCACATTCATACACATTGACTCTCGTGATGCATGTCAAATATGCACTACACTACACATTCACATATGCATGACCCTTTTCTCTTTCAAAACAGTGCAATGCATGTCACAATGTCCGGTCTCGTAACTCGTAACCCTGTAACGCACCCCGGCTTATATTTCCATCCCGGTTAACGTTACAGGCTCGTAATGCTCTGTGATGCACCCCGGCTTAAATTTCCATCCCGGTTAACATCACAGACTCGTAAAACTCTACAATGCACCTCGGCTTATATTTCCATCCCGATTAACATTGTAGAGGACTTTATACCCTGTAACGCACCCCGGCTTATATTTCCATCCCGGTTAACGTTACAGTCTTTTGTGCCCTGCAATGCACCCCGGCTTAAATTTCCATCCCGGTTAACATTGCAGGTCACCTTCACAAATCTGTGCCGAAGCACCTTTCTTTTCAAATCAATATGCAAATGCACGTGCCATGATGCAAGACTCCTCAATTCATTCTCATTTCTCGTATGCAATTCACATTCATATAAGTCATTCATGTACACATGCGCAAGTACAAACACACACGAGTTTTCGCTAACTTACACATCATCACTTAGGCTTCGACTATCGTGTCAACACTTAGGCATGATACTAAGATCCATAACCTAAGACAGATATCCCTAACCATTCTTCGCCGAACTCTCAAGTACCTCGTGCCTTCGTCTCCTAACCCGCCTAAGTCCTTTCCGTTGAAACTCGAATCGAGAATCCGTTGAAAACACCAAGATTGATTCACCATCCTAAGGCATGTTCCCAGGACTTAGACTAACTTTAATCAAGTCTTAAGAAGTCATTAAGGTCACCCAAGGGCTCCCCGAACGTCCCCCTTCCTTCCTCTATTTTCCACAACATTTCAGGACTTCATCCCCTCTACATCGATCGATCGATGTCCAACTGGGGACATCGATCTCTCACTTCGATCGATCGATGTCCAACTGGGGACATCGATCTCTCACTTCGATCGATCGATGTCCAACTGGGGACATCGATCTCTCACTTCGATCGATCGATGTCCTTCTGAGGACATCGATCTCTCAGGCTCAACCCACATCGATCGATCGATGTCCTTCTGGGGACATCGATCTCTCAGCCACTTATACATCGATCGATCGATGTCCAACTGGGGACATCGATCTCTGACATCGATCGATCGATGTCAACGTCCCAGGCCAGATTCGGCGTTTTCTGCATCACTCTCAGGATTCTACCTCAAATTGATTCCAAACTTGCATCCCACCAATCCAAGCCTAATCTCGGCTACCGTCCATGCTTAAAACTGTAAATCCAGACGCTTATACGCATATCGTACATTGATTCAACCTAAGACTCAACCATCCAACTCTCTCAATCCCAAAAATCCTATCTTTTCTTCAAACCCACCTCAACCACGCAATCACATCAAGAAGGGATTCAAGGGTAGGGATTTGCATGATTTCACATAATCCACAACAACAACAAAAGCTTTTCCATATACATTGGCCAAATCACGAAAACAAATCACATAGATCATAAACAAATAATCAAAGTACGAATCTACTGCATGGTGATCCAAATTGATAATAACATAGGCCATTTTTCTTTCGCAAAACGTAAGAACTTATAAACAGATTACTTGCCTTTGATTACTCGGAGGAGAAACGAAGAACGGATGAAGACTGGATTGATTCCTGGGGCTTTCTCCTTCTCTTGGGAAACGGCTAGGGTTAAAGGAAAAGAGCGTCGTTGTTTTCTGTAGAAAACTGACGCTTTGTCAGTTTTTATATGGGAAGGGAAAAGTTTGGTGTTTCTAAATTATACTTATTTCCTATTTATCTTAAAGGATAAATCCTAATATTTAATTCTGAAAATTAAATACAAATTAATTTCTAATATTAAATCCATCCTTAATTTCTAATTAATCCTCACATTAATGCCTAACTTAATTCTCGTTGACCGTAATTAATTTCAGAAAATTCTTCTTTGTCTTTTAATTACCCCACGGAGGGTGCGGGGCATAACAACTTTCTCATCATCTATACTGATTTTCAGAACTGTGAGTTCTTTTCTTTCAATGATAATTATTTTTTCATCATGTGTTTTGTCGAAATGATTTTTGAATCCAGTGTGTTTTTTTATCGACCAAAACTAGACATTCTTCTTTTTCGGACTAAAATAGAAAGTCAATAATCCGACCCAATTTATATAATTTGTGTGCACTGGCCGTTATGTCTTTAGCTTACAAGTCGCAATTAATAATAAACCCATGATGGATCAGATTCATCGGACATTCTTCCCAGCAAAGAAACCAAGTTAATGAATATTTTAAAATAGCCTAGGAGCAATAATTAGTCTATCACATATTTCAAATAAATCAGACTTCTCGTCCTTATTGACCGGAAAAGTATTAATTATAGTTGACATTTAGAATTTTGACCATACTTATATATCATGTCACCATATTTAGGGTTGTTAATCGAACCAAACGGTTCGCGAACTGTTCGAGTTCGATCCGTATTCGGTTCGAGTTAGTTTGTTAATTTGAATTCGAACACCTATTTGGGCTTGTTTAGTTAAAAGAGCCGAACTGTTCGTGGAATGTTCGGTTCGTTTAAACAGTTATGGTGTTATCGAGCTGAATTCGAACCAACTTTAAAGCGCGTTTAGCTAAACAAACCGAGCCAAACAGTCCGTTTAGCTAAAGGAATCGGAATTTGAAAACCTAATATTTAGATCGGCTTGGTTCGTTAACACCCCTAACCATATTCTTTCTTTTTCATTGTGATATTTGTTGATATTCACATTCACCCTCTTAATAAGCCAGCCTCCTCGCTAGACTTCACTAAAGATCCATGATTCTCCTAACGTCCCGGTTTGGCCCTTTTGTCCCAACAACATTATTATAATTGTAAATGATCGGAATATGTATACCAACTTAAGAAATAATCATTAACGTGACTAATAGTTAGTCATGTACTACTACTGTTGAGTGACATATTAAACACGTCGTTTTACTTGAACTCTCGAGGGCTTCGACGATATAAAACACACTTATAACTTATTCCAGCTGATCCCTAAAACTTGGCAAGTTTCGTCCTATAATAGAATTGACATCTAATGCATACTTCATACACGGGACACAAAAATGGGTAATTAGGAACATGACCTTAGTTGGAAAGAAAAGGGAGTAGTCACGGCTTTAAACCAAATAATTTATGTGGGCGGAGACAAAAGTAAAGTTCGGCTAAAAGGTCCAATCCACCGATTCTCCTCGTCCCACTCCCCAGCAGATGAATGCCTGAATCACATGGTGTTAAAGAATAAGACGTGTTTCAGTTTTGTATGGCACTACCTCTAAGGAAAACTAGGCTTACTTGCTTCATTAGATTTATATGGCACTACCTCTAAGGAAAACTTAATTAAAAAGGGTAACTCTACATTTTAATTAGTTTCAAAATAAATTGCTCATGCTGGAGAGAGTATCTTGACTTGATAATCGCTTACGGGAGATTGTCTTTAGAACTGTGTAAAAAACAAAACAAAAACAAAACAGATATCAGATAGCAAATAGACGTTACATGAGCATAATATATTTATTAGTGCAGTAGATAGTGCTTTCAAAAAATTTAAAAAATTAACTAAGACATGCAACTCTAAAAAAGGGCGTTTCCGGTGTACTAGACTCCCGCGTTTGAACAGGTTCTTGAGAGAGGCCAGATCACTTCGCGATCTGATATACGCAGTCTTATCCTACACTTTGTGTAAGTGGATATTTGCGCGCTTCGAACAATGTGACCTCAAAGTCACAATGCAGCTGCAAAGTCCGCCCTCAATTAATGCAACTCTATATGAATGAATAAAGATCACAGACAATACTGCAACTCTATATAAATGAATAAAGATCACTGACAATAATTACGGCAGACTTCCCTTGTATGAACCATTTACAAAACTAAACTATACATTGAAGACCCACAGGATTAGGTAACCTCCGTATTCTCTTCCTCTCTGTTGCGGGGAGGTTTAAGTTCCACATGCAGAAATTTTTCTCTGCTTGCTGCACTGGACAGCGCCGTTGATGGTTTTCTCAAATTCTCTGTTTTCGATCTCTTTCATGGTGGGCGCTAAATCAATGTCATTATGGACCTGAAAAAAGGGATCAGAGAAGATAAACCAATCAAAAGCCAACGTCAGCAATGTAAGAATTCTACCATGAGCAGGAAATAAAGATATGATGGCATAAGAAGCAAGTGGGATGGAGTCAACAGTGAGTTACCGTTGCAGCTGAAGGTACAAACACATTGCCACCCTTGCAGGCAGTTCCTCTGCAGAAATAGAACGGAAAGATTGAAGTCACTATCTATCCCTTGATTTCATAATAGAAAAAAGACAGAAACAAAAGAACATGAAAGAAAAGAGAGAGTCCCACGAGAAAGTAGCACGTATCATGCTGGCACGCATATGTCTCGAATACGGTAGTAGACCATGGGAGAAACAGAAAGCGGATTCCATAGACAAAGACCACAGGCTACTGATATAATACATTATCTCATCCTGTGTGCAGGAAGGGCATTAAAAATGCGTAAAAGATTGTTCACAACATCTTCCCAATGACAAGATCGCGACAAAAAAAGGTCACTCTGCTAATGACTATTATAAATCACCAGAGAGGAAATGGGAATACAGACTGAGGCTAATGTGTGAAATTTACAGTTTCAACTTTTTTTTTTACTAGAATTATTTACAAAGAAAGAACTTAAAAGAAAAAATAATGTAGCAAGATGACGTTAATGACAGAATTAACTAGAGCTCCCACATTCTTATGAATGATGCTTACGAGCTTTGACAAAGCTGTTCATTTAGCTCATGCAGAATAAGAAGTTCTGGAAACTATGATGCTAGAAAGAAGCTATCTACTTCATTCCTTTGAACTGTTGTTTTTAACTACAGATAGGAAACTATGTCTTTGCATCATATAAGCAAGGATTGGGATACACACCCTGAAGACCTTTGGAAACTTTCAATCTTCTGAACACCAACCGCTTGAATAACCTCAGAGACTGCACTACTCCCTTCCACATCCATTAAGTCAATTTTCTGATCACAAACATCCAGCTGAGTTTCTGCATGTAAGCAATAAATTAGATCTCGAACTCAATTTGAGAAATGTTTAGTGTCTGGGATCGCAAGTTTACCTTTTACTTGGCTGACATCACAAAGCTTGCTGTTCTTGATGAGTTTATGGCACAAGATGGTACCTTGGAATTCTAGGAAATTGTATCTCATAAAAGTTAATCTCTCGGATGCTGACATTTGAGAGAAGCCAAACGAAGTGGTCCAGGTTTTCAACACACTGCTTGCAGATGGCAAAACCAGCCTTTCAACTCCCAACTCCATCAGTTTCTGAGGGAAATTTGATAAGAAACAGCAAAAAAGTAAGAAAAACAAAGACGGTCAATTTGCCTTTCAGAATATTCACACATTATGCAACCACAGGCAGAAGTCCACCGTGAGTTGTAGAAAGATTAACCAACAAGTGACCTCAAGATAAATACAAATTGGTCTAATCCATCAACAAGCTAGACACGTTAATCAGGTTGCTGTTGTACACAGAATACCTTCTCAATTTCATGCATCAGAATCCGACACATTCCCAGCCGGCGGAACTTAAACCTTGTAGCAACAAGTGGAATCTCAGCAACCTTCTCTCCGTAAACCCTTCAAAAAGAATAAAAAAGAACACTACTGAAGGAGCTGGTGGATAAACATGCAAGAGAATAATTACATGGTATATACTCTTAAGATACCTCATACTAGCCACTGTAACCAATTGTTCATCCTTCTCTAGGAGGACAGTGTAGAAACCTTGAAAGTTTAGACGTTTCAGTTCTGACCTACAAGTAAGATGCAAATGATTAGTCCACCATATAATAATATATGTATTTATATAATAAACAGTTCTATTCTCCTTCATTTTAGGAGAGCACTCGGTGCAAACCTTCCATAATAAGACAAAAGCCCAGAAGTTTATCATGTATGTTGGACATACTTCATTCTAATCATCTATACTCTTTAAGTTTGCAAGAATATGCAAACACGCACAAATTTTTGCGAGACATGGGGGAACTTATCGTCCAGCAGATTAAACATAGAAACAAATAACCACATTTGTGGGTTCTCACCGTCTACTGAAAATGACATCTTCCACAAGATCACCTCCGGTGCGAGGTTCTTTGACAGGTTCAAAACACTCGTGCATTACCCCCAGAGCAACATTAAGCTTGCTGTAATTTTCCATCAGCTGATAATTGTTCAAACTTATCTGGTCAGAATCCTCAGTTTTCGTATATTTGAGCAATGTCCAAGTAAGATTATCAAGCCCAATAAGAATTGGTTTGCCCAAGAGTTTTTGTAGGCCAACATAAATCTGCAGAGCGTGGGAACATTTTAAGCTTAACACGAAGCTGATGAATTCAAAAGCCAAATTGGAAGAGTTTCTGGCATGGCAAACTTAAAGATAAGTTAATCATAGAGAAAACAAGTCAACTCTAAGGCACAGAGCATATTTTAACTTTTTCATTATTGGAATGAACCTGAAGCAATGGCCTTAAAGGGGGGAAGTGACGTGTGTTAATACTTAATACCCTAGAAAGAACATATTGCACAGTACCTCTTCGCATTTATTATTGCAAAACCAGTTGCCTTCAGGATGAAAATCATGCTTTAGAAGACCCTTGCTTCTCAAGCATCCAACATGGTCTGCATCAAAATGAGCAGCAAACTTAATACTAATTTAAAAGCCTAATTACGTACATATCTCTTAAATTTGGCAAGCAAAGAGAGTTACTCACATTGGTGCTCACACTGAGAACAGCTGATGAGTCTGTCGCTCATACTTGGTTCTAGACACTCATAATGTTCATTGCATTTGCTTGAATTACAAATACAGCAACAGCATGATGGACAGAACCAATCACCATGTGGGATCTCCTGGTTGGCATTTGTGGAATAAAATTTAGAGATGTTTCTTAAAATTGATCAAGGATAATATGCAGAGTGCTTAAAGACAAAAACGATAACATGTAAATAAGCTGTGAAAGCAAACCTCTAAACCCAAGCAGGTCATATGGAACGAGGAAGGACATTGATCACATAGGAGCAGTTCACCTCCATAGCGACAGAAAGAACATATTTGATCATTTGAATTAGAATGCCGATGAACCTTTGATCCATGTGAATCACATTTTTTGCTTCCTACAGGTTTATCACGCTTTAGTTGCAACTGGCAGTCCCGGAGAGACCGACCATCCTCCAAGAAGATATTTGCTGCAGGCCTGTGGTTAGTACTACCAGCATGAGCTTCAAACTTAGTCAGAGTAAAAACGGATTGGCAGCACATGCATTTAATACCCTCTCGTGTTGCTATTCCATCTTTCATGTGAGCTCCATCCTTTCGTCCACGGTAATACACTTTTGAATCAGGCAAAACCACATTAGCATCAATCAACCAAGATAAGACGGTGGAAGGATTCTGGCAAGTGGAAGGAGTACCCGCCTGCCGAGCTCTTCTTTCAGGATTCACATCATCTCTCTGATTGATTAAAGGTTGAGATTCTTCTCCACTTCCATGCAAGCGCAACTTCTCATTCTTGCTATCCATTTCCAGTAAGACACATGGATCTCGCTTTCTCTTCCTTTGAAGCACATCAATTCCTTCAGTTCCACAACCGCCAAGTTCATTGATGTCTTTGGGAGATGATGGCATGGTCGATGAAGCCGTTAAAATCTCTTTGAGCTCCTTGGCAAATGATGAAGGATTTAATTGTGTAACAGCCATCTGTCCCTCTTTTTTCTGTATGTGTTCAAGAGGAGAGGTATTTCTAAGCGAGGATGCCCTTTCCGAAACATACCATACACACGCTTGTCGGAGAGAGTTAAATACTTTTCCACAAGGAGCTTCATAACGCAGCTCCTTCTTGTCTCCTTTTGGCTGGAGATAAAATTTCCATCCTACCGCAGACAAATGCCTCTTAGCATCCCTGCCAATTTTCCTGCTCTCTTGATCCCTGCCTTCTAATGACGCATACTCCAACACAGCTTGTGGAAAGTAACGACCTTCAACATTGACATAATCATACCCATGCTGAGTAATTAATGTCGAATCCTTGATTGTGTCCCTGCCTTTGAAGAGACACTTACCCTGAGAAACCAATTCTGAGTCCTCATGATAGGGATGCGCTTTTTGTGTCAAAAGAGCTATATTATTAGCTGTATTAACATCAGCTCTTTTAACAGCTTCAGAGATGGAAGGTGCTTTTTCAGTCAAAAGAGCTATATTATTATCTGTGTTATAATCAGCTCTTTTGACAGGTTCAGATATGGAAGAAGAAAGGGCACGTGATGTAGGCTCGAGCAAGAGACAGACTTGAATAAGTGATAAGTAAGAAACCTTTTCTGGAGAAGTATATCGCATTCTAGGCGCTTTGGTAGCTCTGTCTCTTACGAACTCAATCTTCCAACCCAAGTAGGACAGGTGCTTTCTGGCATTCAGAGCTAATGTCTTCTTTCCTTTAGAAGCAGAATTGTGGCCATTGATATAATCAGAAATTACTTCAGGGCAATACTCAGGTTCTGGTACCAAGTCCTTTCCTGCAGGAAGCCACTGGATTTTGGAGTTTTTTGTGCGATTATTAACCTTACGATCTTCCTGAAGAGGTGACTCTGACAATGCAGATGGTGGTGAGACATAGCCATGTCCATCAAGTCTTTGTGGAGTGATAAGCAAGCTACTCTTTTTGGACATGGCCCCCAACTTGTCTAAATCTGGACAGTTGGGAGCCACATCCATTAGAAGTGAAGGACTTCCAAAGCTTGCCAGCTTATCCAAAAGAGAATCAGGTTCACAGCTAACCATTGAGAAAGAACCGTCAAAAGTTGTATCATGCTTCATTAGACCATCAAAGGTGAGCTCTGAAAATCCCGACACTGAGTGGCATTCCTCTACAATGCCCTTTGCAGCTAGACCGAGATATTTAAATACCAGCTCCAACAATAAATCTTTCCATAATTGCCTTGAAGGATTAGTCCATTCCCTAATGTTTTCAAAGCCCCGTTTTACACGTAGATCATACCAAATTTGCTTCACTGAAACATAGAGAGGCCATTCTTTCTCAACTTCCTCAATCAATTCAAGAAGTAACCAATCGTCCCGAAATCTCCATTCTCCCCTTACCTCATCCCAGTCTTGAGTGGTACGCATGTCTTTCAACTGGACTGTCATCTCATCTCCCATGTCAGGAAAGAAAACCTTCCGCTCATCAGAACTGTCTTCATGGTCAAAAATAACACCTTCCCACCAGGCAAAATTATGAAGAACATCCACACACTTGCCATAGTGCAGAGACCAGTTGGGCAAATCAACTTTAGGTGGCAAAGGCCTTATAGTACCACGATAGCAACTGTTCATAGTTCCTTGATCTTGAGCAACCCACTCAACCAACCTGTCAGAACCATTATCGCACAGCAGCTCACCATACTTGATACAAAATTTACCACGATTACATGCAAGAATCTCTCCCTCATGCCACGACCCTAGAAAGCCCTCTTCCATCCACCTCACCTGTACCACGATAATAACCAATTCCTAAAATTTCTTACCACAAAGGAAGACAAAATAAACAAATCTGTTTATCCGGTAATAATTAAAGGCTACAATTGGGGACTAGCATCCCAGTTCTGTTATCCACATCCGATTATGTGGAAGGATATAAACATGGTTCTTACCCCCCAAAAAAAAAAGGATGGCAATAAAATAAAATATCCACAGACCACCGAAAGGAGTGCACGCACATCTAATACTAGGTATGATCAAAAAAGAGAACTAATTGATTAACACAAGGTGACCTTCATAAATCAAATTACTGCATGAAGCCAAGCAAAAACGACATGCTAGAACTTCGAGAACCCCTGACAGTGGTCCCTAATCGGATAAACCATCAATTAAAGCACAATTCTTGAAGATGCATTCAGAAAATCCCAGAACCAAACAAGCTCCATATTCCCAAAAGAAGTCAGAAGTTCAAAAAGAAAAACTACCCAGAGGTCTCAATCACCAAACAAAACAAAAAAGAAACAAAAAAGATTAAATCCACATACAATGAACATGTGTTAGACCCACTTATGCAGCATCATCAGTACAAGAACCAAGAAATAAAAAATAAAATTAAAAAAAGGCATCACCTCAACTCTGTTATTGACGAAAGATAGCGGTTGCTTCCCGAGTTCAGCATGATATTCTTTGCTCTGCCCCTCTTCTGTTTCTTCTGTTTGGGTCGCCATTGACGAAGGCTCAAGAGTTTATGGAAATATGGGGTTCTGGGTTTTTGCGGTTTTTTACGCCTCTGCAAATACTATTAATAGTTGATGGTCGGTGAAAGCGCCAGAGGTTCCCTGTTACAGCCAGAGTAATTTTTTTATGAGACGTTTTTACCCCTCACGTGTTCACTAATTAATACTTGCGGTTTAACAATTATGACTAATCTCAACGGTGGCTGCTTATAAAACATTAAATGTGCTTCTTTAGTAGGAGTTTGATCAGTAATATATTTACCAAAAGTTATGGTTCCAATAAAATACTTACCATCTGTATTCCAACCGAACAAATTGCGATTGTTTTAGGATATAAAATCATCGTAATATTCTTTTATGATTGTATTTTATAATATGTCAAAATAATACATTTTCTATGCATTCATTAATTTAGGAGTTGTCAAATAATAATACTACATAAAGTAGGAGATAAAAATATGACTTGGTAATATTTATCCTGTTCTCCTTTGGGTGCCTATTCAGTGGTATATCGAAAGTCACACAATAATATTTTCAATCTGATGATTTTTCTATGAAACTTTTGTGTAACAGTCACTAACTTTTAAAATTTTGAATTAGACTGCTATAATTAATAAAATCTGTAAAGATATAGTTTTGAAAAAATTAATTTTTTAAATGGTTCGATAAATCTCAGCTGTTTGTGTAAAGGCTAGAACTTGCAGAAGCTATAGCAATCAAATAAATATTTCACGTATGATAAGTATGATAAAGTGCAAAGAAATCTCACTACTCTGCAATCCTTAGGGTTTAGGAGTAAACTAAATCCGTTTACCATTGGTGATAAATACTTACCGCTACAATTTCGCCGTACATATAAATCTCAAGGTAAAACTTATCATTTCCAAGTAAGAATATTTTTCTAAGATACATGGATAAATATTAATTAAAATGTTGATGGAAAATCTATCAGGGTGGTCATAATCTCATTGGAAACGTGATTCAAGTTATCTACCCACCTTGTAATCACTACCCAATAAATTGCTGGACATAATAAAATTCCAGAAATTAAATATACATTTCATAAAGTATTACACCATCAAGAGAATGAAATAGATATGGGATAATTACAGTTAGACACAATTACCTCTATGTCTCGTTTAGTTTAACAACAATACATACTCAGTATATCCCAACAACAACAAAAGCTATTGTTAAGATTTGGGGAAGGTGAGAGGCAGACGAACAATACCTGCATCTAAAAGGATAGAGAGTTCGTTTCCAACGAGACCCCCGGCTCTATATGTACCTGCATAGACACAGTTTGCTTCCAACGAGACTCCCGACTCTATATGTACTTGCATAGACACATAATGAACGACAAATAATGCAAGAAAAAAACAAACACAAAAAAATACAAAGTCAACATAACGTTGAGCGGGCATTTAAGCCCCTTAATATACTCTAAACTGCTCTTATATCATGTCTAAACCTCGCTAACCTTAATCCTATGTAGTCTCGTTTGGTTTAAAACTCGATTTTATACCATGTGCTATTGACTAAATTTAGCTCAAGAGTTTCTTATCAAATTTTTATAACGATAGTTTGTGCTGTCGTTGGGACATACTGAGTGTGATTGAATGATTGTTGATAGTTTCTTATCAAATTTAATGAAAATTATCATGTTTTAACTCTCTATCATTTGACAAATTATATGCCCATCCGATTCTTGCAAGCCCACCGACATGATATCTTCATTATGTTTCACAACATTGGTAATAGGCAGCTTTTATGATCATTGTACTAATGAATATTGTAGGTATTAAATACGTTCTTTTATCTTATTTTGTCAGTACTGCTTTAGGTCCAAGAATATGTTGAAAGTAAGCAACACGCTAAAAAGATAAAATAACAAAAATATCAAAATGCCAATATATTACAGTTTTAATCACCAGAATACAATAAAGCCACTTAACACATGAAGAAGAAAAAAAAGTGAGTGACAGTGTAAGATAGATAGAGTAACACAAAACTTTGTAACCAAGAGGTCAAATTATTATTATCATAATCAGTACTCCCTAATGTAAAACTTCTCTCACCTGATGTGTATTATTAGTATGTAATATAAATAGGCTGTATTATTAGTTTCTCTCTCTATACACACACATGCATATACACATACATACACATACATATATGCAAGACACACACACATATTCTTTTCGTATAACTTTTCTATTTCCTGAAACACGTTGTGGGCTTCGTAAGAATGTAGACGGGCTTGAAAAGAATGTTCCGTCAGCGAAGCCCAGTTATTGCCTTCTAGACTCTTCATCCAGTTCACTTCTCAAATGTTGTACCCCAATCAGTAAGGGTCCCTGTCAATCCGGGTTCCGCAGGAAGTGTAGAGATGTAAATCAGAAATCTGATAGATTCAGACAAATAGTAGGTTATAGATACATACATATACATATATGCAAGACATACACACATTCTTTTTGTAGGACTTTTCTATTTCCTGAAACATGTTGTGGGCTTGGTAAGAATGTAGACGGCCTCGAAAAGAATGTTCCATCAGCGAAGCCCAGTTATACGCCTTCTAGACTTTTCACCCGGTTCACTTCTCAAAGATTGTACCTCAACCAGTGAGGGTCCCTGTCACCCCTGGTCCCAGAGCAGGTTATACACATATACATATACATATATGCAAGACACACACATATATTCTTTTTGTAGAACTTTTCTATTTCCTGAAACATGTTGTGGGCTTCGTAAAGAATGTAGACGTGCTCGAAAAGAATGTTCCGCCAGCGAAGCGCAGTTATACGCCTTCTAAACTCTTCACCCGGTGGGCTTCGTAAGAATGTAGACGGGCTCGAAAAGAATGTTCCGTCAGCGAATCCAGTTATATGCCTTCTGGACTCTTCATCATGTTCTCTTCTCAAAGCTTGTACCCCAATCAGTAAGAGTCTCTGTCACCCTGGTCCCAGAGCAGGTTATACATACATACATATACATATATGCAAGACACACATATATTCTTTTTGTAGAACTTTTCCATTTCCTGAAACATGTTGTGGGCTTCGTAAGAATGTAGACGGGCTCGAAAAGAATGTTCCGTCAGCGAAGCCCAGTTATACGCCTTCTGGACTCTTCACCCGGTTCACTTCAATAAGGGTTCCTGCCATCTCTGGTCTCACATGAAGTGTAAGCATGTAAATCAAGAACCTGATATATTCAGGTTCACTTCTCAAAGCTTGTAACCCGAACTGTAAAGGTCCATGTCACCCCCGGTTCCAGACCAGGTTATATATACATACATATACATATATGCAAGACACACGCATATTCTTCTTTGCAGAAATTTTCTATTTCCTAAAACATGTTGTGGGCTTCATAAGAATGTAGACGGGCTCTAAAAGAATGCTCCGACAACGAGCCCAGTTATACGCCTTCTGGACCCTTCACCCGGTTCATTTCAGTAAGGGTCCCTGCCACATCCGGTCCCACAAGAAGTGTAAGAATGTAAATCAGAAAACTGATAAATTCATACTAAGAGCATGTTATACGGTCACATAGGAAATGTAAGTATGTAAATCATAAACCTGATAGATTCAGACAAAGAGCAGGTTATATACAGTACAACATTATGGAGTCAAGCAGTGAAATTTGTCACAAATGACTTCGAAGTGATTCAAACTCCCAACAAAGATGATTAATTTTGTCTGTTTTCATCAAGCTATGTCATGGGGACACCCGGTTCACTTCTCCTTTTACCTTTATTACACTTCCCCACACCACTCCCCCGGCCAAGCCACCTAGCTACCTCCTCCTTCCCCTACGGACCTCTCCTTTTAAAGTAGCTTAGTCTGTAAACTTGAAACCTGAGTTGTTGGACGCCAAAACAGGAATTAAACGAGGGTATAATCAACTCTTGTTTCCCGTACCATCGATTTGCGCTTCGGCTAGGTATATCGTTGATGAAGGTTTGTTTCCCTTGTATTTTCTCTTTCTGTTTGTTTAATCAATTGAGTATGTTTTTATCCATGATTTCGGATTGAGTTAGTGTTTCATATAGTGTATTTTTCGGTAATGGTTGATATATCATTGTTTTTTCCCGAGTAAACAATTATGAGTTTGAACTGCGTATTTGTACATTGTGCAGGCTACATGTGATTTATTATATAGTGTTGTCTGTTAGTGGTTAGGGTTTATGCAATTTTTTTCCTGCCACCTGAATTTGGTGGAGGCATGAAATATTTTGTATGAAATTTGTCGTTAGGATTGGAATTATGTTTGCTACGCTGGTTTAATATGGAAGGTTGTGTGTTTTCCTTAGTTTATTGATCCACTTTTGGAAGAAAGGATTGATTTGATGCTAGGTATTCAATGAAGGCTGCATATAGTAAATCTTGGCACAAAGAATTAGATTATTAGCTGTAGGTAATCTTTCACAAAAAGAAAATAATAATAATAATAAAGAGCTGTAGGTAACTTCAAGCGCTACTTATAGCCCTGTTCTTGATGCCTTGGTCCATTGTAGACCAAAGATTGCTCGATTACCACATTCAGTACTTTTCTGGGTATATAAAGAGGTATTCTTTCTTTCAGCTGAAAACATACTTTTTCAAACATTTGGTTACATCTTATAACGACTCAAAATCTCATCAAGCAAAGACAGTTTTCCTTCATCAACTTATTTTATGAACTGCACAAATGCTGCAATCTCTAAACTCTCTCCTATTCTTGGCACCAATGGTTGGTTATTGGCTGGTACCTGTGCTGATGAGTATGGCAGTGTCCAATATAATGTTTTCATAGACACCGCTCATAGGAAGCACTCAACATGTCGTAGTAAAGCGATGCGCAGCTTCAATTTACTCTATTAATCGTGCAACCTTTGATAATGGGTGTTGCACTGACTATAGGGTACTTGAACATGAAGTTGGGGAAAGTTTCTTGCATGAGCACTAAGCAGTATGCTTTGTCAGGCATTAGTGGATCTACGTACTTAACAACATCAATATGCTTTTCTGGCTCTAAATCCTAAATTTTCTTCGGAAAGCATTTTAGGTGGCAAAAATGGTTATTCCCATGGTGAGATCTCTGCAAACCTTGT
The DNA here is from genome assembly GCA_036186865.1 of Eustoma russellianum. Taxonomy (NCBI): domain Eukaryota; kingdom Viridiplantae; phylum Streptophyta; class Magnoliopsida; order Gentianales; family Gentianaceae; genus Eustoma; species Eustoma russellianum. The sequence continues at coordinate 2,756,631 of AP025041.1, forward strand.
ATGTGCAGTGTTTTGCAGATTTTCTTCAGGGGAAATTGATCTTTTATTGTACTGTTGTTGGGCCTGGTTGCAAGATTTTTCTCTCCTGATTGCTGTGTTTCCTCTCGTGTTTGGTTGTTTGAATGTTAACTTTGGCTTACGACTTGCACTGGTAACCTGATGAATGATGGGTGGTCGTTCTGTACTTTACTGTGTTCCATGCTCTCTTATGTTGAGTCCACATGACCTTATTATTTTTGTGTAGCGTTTGAGGTTCTATTTGATATCTTTAGGCACATATTTCTCTTTTCCAGCTTCGCCTCTGCGTAATGGTTGCAAGAGATTGTATTCTTCTTTCTTTTCCTTCTCATTATTTTCAAAAAATAATCAGGGAAGTGATTTTCATTGCAGAGTGAGTATTGCTGATAATACTCTTCTGTATGGCCATTTATATGTGATTTAGTGCTGTTGGCATACTCTATTGTATTGGCTTTCAGCAGGTTGTTCCAAAACTTGGGGGTTGCATTCTTGTGTTTGAAAGATGGCGAAGCATCATCCTGACTTGATTATGTGCCGAAAGCAACCAGGAATAGCTATTGGGCGGCTTTATGAAAAATGTGACGGAAAGTGTGTGGTTTGTGATTCTTATTCTTGCACGCTGGTGTGCGTTTCTGATGAGTGTAACTATGGGTCCTTTCAAGGTCGTTGTGTCATTTTGTGGAGGAGTTGGGATATTTGATGAGAACTACTGTAAAGAGTGTACACAATAGGAGAAAGGTCGGGATGGATGTCCTAATATTGTTAATCTGGCAGCGCCAACACAGATTTGATTTATGAACGTAAAAATTATGGTTTTAAAAAGAGATGAAGATGGTTACCCAGTTGGTGGCATGTTCTATTCACTTACATATATATGTGGACCGTAATCGAAATATGTTAATGTTGTGACATCGCTATGGTTATTGATCTTGTCTACGAATGTGGTCGGTCAAGGTCACCATGTCCTTAATTTTTGGAGGCCTGGTATCTTCTTAGAGGACAATTTGTCGCTTAAAAGGTGTTACACAGTTTATGTCTTTTTACAGAAAAGAGCGAAACAATGTGGAAGGCAAGAAAGTATCTGGAGGCCAAGGGCATAACTCAGTTAGTAATCGGGTTGAGATTTGCTCGAAGATGTCAAGAGTTTCATTTCAAGAATACGTCCAGTGTGGGTGCTACACTGCTGCTAGGCCGAATGCTTGGTTTGTGGGAGGACACATTGTGTGGGTCACTGTGTAAGTCTTCAATCAACCTAGGAGGCCGCTGGGCTCCTGATTTGCATCTTCCACAATGCTCCTTGGAGCTGGACTCCCCAACGTCGACGAAAAAAATTATATAGATAGGTAGGTGTAGTTGTATTTTTGGCTATTCAGTTCAAAGTGTGTCCTTGCTTGACGGAACATTAACTCTCTGTTACGTGGTCACATAGTGTTTAGCGTTCGGCAATCTATGCTAAGCGACTAAAATATGTCTAAAACTTGAAAACTAGTAGACTTCTTTGCATTAGTTTGCTTATGAAGATGAAAGCTTCTTTTTTTTTGGTTGCTAATCTTACGAATCTTGTGAGGGCTGATGCTTGATAGTTGATATTAATTTGAAAACGGCATACGGTTGTGCCACTCCGTTGGGGGAAAATGCTACAATTACACAGCTTTTGTGATTTTATTTGGTCGTTCTAAAGTCGTTTCAAAGTTGAGAGCTACACCTACCTTTAGGTTGCATTCAAATCCTTATGTTGCATGTTGTTGGTGTGAAAACTATTTTACGCATTCCAGGCAACTGTGTACACCATATATGATTGGTTCATTGATTCAGCATTCAGACAGTAAATTGTAAAAGATAACATGCTTTTCCAAATGCCCATTGTTAAACACTAGCTTTCGTGATAGGTGTTTGTTTCTAATTTTAGAAGAGAAAAAGAATTAAAGAAGCTAATTTGTTGTATTTTTGTTAATTGTTCATTTGTTTGGCTTGATTGTTTCTAATTTTATACGTGTTACTTATCTTCTTGACTGCACTTATTTTGGTTGATTTTTCAGAATACAGAGGTTTTGAGGTTTTGTTTAACAACACATTATGGACAAGTTTGTTATCACGCAACCGGAAAAAATTTTGAATCCTCAACTTCACAAGGAAGGAAAAAAAGAGCTTGTGTTAATAAGGAATGTGCAATTTCGGATGATAATGTTATTGGTGATCCGGGTTTGCGGAAACCAGTTAATAGTTATCCTATTGAAGTAAGAGATTCACTAAGGAGAAGATATTTAGCTAAAGGTCCTTGTCGGCCGGTTGGGCATGTGTTTTCCACAAACTATGTTTGAAAAAAAGAACAGCAGGTTTCAAAGTACATGGTTCAACGATTATGGATGGTTGGATATAGTGTATCTAAAAACATAGCGTATTGCTTATATTGTTATGTTATAATAAGAAAATATGTATATTACTATACTCATTTATTGAATATGTATATTACTATACTCATTTAATAATTATAATCCGCATATTTTTGTTGTGTATTATTTATTTTTTTTGTATATTCGTTGGTAGATGTGTTTTCTTTCACGTATGTTATGTTATAGTAAGAACATATGTCTAGAAGATTTTGATGGTATTCACAGTCAGAAACGGTGACCGGTGGTATTTCTGTGGCGAACCTGTCAGTGTCCCTCCAAGAAGGGACTCCTGGCTCCGCCACTGTATATGGGTGTATACTCTAACGGTTATGGCCCAACCGCTGCAAACTCTCAGCACAATCCAAAGTTTGCTGCTGCAAAAGCTACTGTCACCTGCAAGCTTCCACGTCCTTAGATCGTCACTGCAGTAAAATTTGACAAATCATACAGTGTTGTCTCTTTCTATATATTTTCTCCAAGAACAATCAACGTGTGATCGTGGTTTTCTTTTCTCGTTATTGATTTATGCTTTTGCTGAACGTATGATGTTTGTACTTCGTTATGCTTTTGCCATTCATGTAGTCAATTTAAAACCACAAATATAATACTGTGAACAATCAATTTAGAACGAATATATACTACATACAAGTTAACAAATTTATTATGGGTGTAAACAATATTTTAACGTCTTAATCCCAACAATAATAGTATTACGTTAAAAAAAAAAGGGGTGGTGCATTAATTATCGTCCACAGTCCACCAACACCAGCGCCATCTGTTTAAGCAGAAAAGCCGCCACCCAAATGAGGATCGTAAGTCATGACTCATGATCCGGTCATACCTCGGAATAACCGGGCAGCAGCCATCATTTTCTCGGACCAAATAAAGGAATCCAACATTATTGAAGATTATTAAACTTATATATTTAAAAGCAACTATTTTCACACTTTAATATACATACACACGCGCACTACTTTACCAACAAATAATTGAAACAGATAAACAGATATGAACGCATTAGAGATGAAAAATAGACATTCTCTTATCTTAATTTTATCAATTCAATTTCCATTCATTTGCTCATTTATTAATTTAATGTTTTGTATGATTTATTACACAAAATAGATGAAAGAAATGTTTGGCGGCCACCGATTATATGAGCAAACAAAAAGCAGCTCCCAAGAAAGCCTCCTCACCTCAACATCATCATGCCTTGGTTCACAAATCTCATCCAACTTTCTGCCGCCAACTGCAGAAGAACTCATCCATCCCTTAAACCCAGCAATCTCACTTCTTTTTTCTATGCATCAATCTACCCTTCATTTCAATTCAGCACCGCCACCGACAAAGAGGCGGCGGCGGAGGTGAATAATGAAGGAGGAACAAGATACGCTGGGTTGGGGCCCACAAAAGGGGATGAGAAGCCGAGGGTAGTGGTTTTGGGGTCCGGATGGGCAGGATGTAGGCTTATTAAGGATATTGATACTAAGATATACGATGTTGTCTGCGTGTCTCCTAGGAATCACATGGTGTTTACTCCATTGTTGGCGTCTACGTGTGTGGGGACTCTGGAATTCCGGTCTGTGGCTGAGCCGATTGGTCGCATTCAACCCGCCATTTCGACTGAACCTGGTTCTTACTATTTTCTTGCAAAGTCAACGGATGTTGATTTTCATAAGCATGAGGTCCACCTTTTCTATGGTCTTTTTTACCGTTATATTCACCTTTTTTTTCCTTTGCGTTTAGATTCTTGCGATTTGCATTTGTTGCTTTACTTTTAGCTCGTTGATAGTTGAATATATTGGTCAATGTTTAAAAAATAGAAAGTGATATTTTTCCTATAAAATGATCTGCTTGTTACTTAAAAGAAAAAGTAACAAATTGGGCTTTAGATAGATTTTGGAAGGAATTCTTGGAGAAAAAGTTGTGTAGATAAGCTTTTGCTGCTAAAAGCAGGGTTTTTTTTGTTTTTTTTTTTGGGAGGCTGAGTTCTGTGGCCTTCATCCATGTCTAAGTTAATATCTACTCCCTCGGTCTCAAAAATATTGTCTAGTTTAGCTTAGATATATTTCACTTTGAAACATATCTATTTAAAACTAGGACAATGTTTCTGAGACGCAGAGAATATAATACATATACTAAGGTAAAATACGAAATCGCCGTGATCACTTGTAGTCTGATGTTGCTCTGCGCTGTTGCAAGAGACTGAAGTTATGATAATGCAATTGTTTTGGATGTCATGCACGATTGGTATTCATAATTGGAAAGCCTACTAATATAAATCCACTGACTTTAGAAGCTGTTCCTTTTTTTTGAAATGTAATAATATGAGAGTTGATGGAACTTATTGAACATGCATGCCAGGTGCACTGCCAAACTATCACTGACGGAGCTGGTTCCTTGGAACCATGGAACTTCAAAATTGCTTATGATAAATTGGTGTTTGCTGCTGGAGCAGATGCCTCGACCTTTGGCATTAAAGGGGTCCATGAGCATGCAATATTTCTTCGTGAAGTTCATCATGCTCAGGAAATCCGGCGGAAGCTACTTTTGAATTTGATGCTCTCAGATGTGCCTGGTACATTGCCATTAATACTTTTTGTTTATGTAGTCCTAAGTGAAAAATTGTTCAACTAAATTGCAATTCCAATTTGGTGAGGCAGGAGTTACTGAAGAGGAGAAAAGGAGGCTTCTTCATTGTGTGGTTGTTGGAGGTGGCCCAACAGGTGTTGAGTTTAGTGGTGAGCTTAGTGACTTTATAACGAGGGATGTGCGCGAAAGATATGCTCATGTCAAGGACTATATACATGTCACATTGATTGAGGTCTGTCTGCCAAGATCCCCTCATTTATTCCGATTTTGTTGATCATTTGTTTTAATGAGTGAGATCTTTTCATAACAAGGAGTTACTTGATTATAAATGTGATTTCATATTTTTAATGGTGGAAATATGAATGTTTGAGTTTTCATCCCACAGGCAAATGAGATATTATCTTCCTTTGATGATCGACTTCGAACATATGCGACCAAGCAGTTGATTAAGGTGAGATGCAAATAGAAATTGCTGGCTAAAGCTTTGACTCTAGGTATGTGTATTTGGGTTCCGCGGAAAGGGCAGGATTTATTGTTTGAATGGCTGGTACTTTTTCCTCTTGTATTTACCAGATATAACTATCATTTTCAGATGGACATCAGCAAAATGTTCCTATATTTTGAGGTTGATGTTCATAGGTTTGAATTTATCCCTAAGTTCTTGAATTCACGAATACTTAGTCTTTCTATTATTACCCTTAATATTCCAAAAAACATGGAGGATGGAGCGGTATGCTCCAGGATGTGAAAGCATTAGCTGATATCCACTTTTTTCTGTCATTTGTCGTGTCTACCTAGGATAGTAATTGAAGCATCTTATGTATAAAGTCTTTGGAATTTTATTATATTAGCTGAAAATTAAGCTTCTCAGTCTGGAGTTCGTCTGGTACGGGGAATTGTCAAGGATGTTCAGCCTCAAAAGATAGTCCTTAGTGATGGGACAGATGTGCCTTACGGCCTGCTAGTCTGGTCCACTGGCGTTGGTCCGTCATCTTTTGTGAAATCCCTTGATGTTGCTAAGTCACCAGGGGGGAGGTATAATTCTGTATACTGTATTGCTTTATGATATCTGTTCTGTCACCATGTATGGTATCTTTACTAAATTCTTTTGCTTGCACGTGTTTTTGTTAATCCTGTGTGAGACATTAGAAGAACGGTCGTTAAACCTTTGGGATACACTAAAAGAAAGAGGTGCACATTACATATTTTGAAGGGAATCTTTTCTGCAGTATTTGTATCATTGGGTACGTATATCTTTTGCATTATCATTTTCCATTCCTACAGAAATGGTGTCCACCTATGAAGTCTGAAACAGGCTCAAAGTTCCCATAGAAACAAAAAGTTGCAGGGCATATTTGAGCCTTCCTTTTGATTTGCCTGTTACAAATAAGGGATTGTCTTCTTCATTGTTGTGTGTGTTTTTTTTAAATTTATATACACACACATTTATATTGGTAATTTTCTTTGTTGATTGTTTGTACCTGTATGTTTTAAATGAAACAATGTGCTTCCCATGGGGTGGAAAAGAGGTGGGGAATCTTTCATGTTTTCAGTTCTTACTAAATAAGTTGTTGCCTAGGGTGATTTTCTCTGGTTAAGTGTCTTTAGTAATGTGAGCTTTCTGACTGGAAGAAATGCTGATACTTGTTCGTCCTATTTCAGGATAGGGGTGGATGAGTGGCTACGTGTCCCTTCCGTGCATGATGCTTTTGCAATTGGTGACTGTTGTGGGTTCCTTGAAACTACAGGCAAACCAGTACTTCCAGCTCTAGCTCAGGTAATCTATGACCAAAAACTTCATATTCTGTTGGAATTTTAAATCAACTTTGTCAGAACTTGGAGAATAAGTAGGGAGCAAGTTGATATTGATCTTTCTTCTGTAATGTGCCACTGAGGTAATAAGAGAAAAGGAAACTACTTGCCATTCATAGTTCATATCCTTCTGGTGGGGGCTAAGAGTTGGTTGTGTTCGTCCCAAATTAAATATTTAATTAGAAAAGCATAAGGTCATCCGAAGTAAATATGTACATTCTTGATCATGTGGCCAAATTCCTGTCATTCTTGTACAAAGAGCACGGTGTTTCGTCAGTAGTTAATCATTTAATGAATCGGAATGCAGTTATCCATTGCAAGGTACGCTCCTCAGATGCAGATGAATTGAAATATAGTTGCTTCTGAAATTTTGTTATGAAAAAAATGTGATTTGAGAGAGGCAGCGTCTCTGTGCTCTGACTACTGATTTACCTTCTTCTGCTGCAAGCTGCAAAATGATTTCTGTCTGTTTCATTTTCTATTTGGAGTATGTTAATTTGATCCTCTGCAACTTGGATCAGGTAGCAGAGCGGCAGGGCAAGTATCTAGCTAAGCATTTGAATAAACTTGCCAAAGCTGGAGGAGGTCGTGCAAATGCATCAAAAGACATCGACTTTGGGGAGCCGTTTGTTTACAGGCACTTGGGAAGCATGGCTACACTTGGGAGATACAAGGCCCTTGTGGACCTTAGGCAGAGCAAGGTTATCTTGATCTTTTTGATTCTTCAGGTGCTTGAAACTGTTTGCTGACTCAGTTGTGTATAAACTTGTGCAGGAGGCGAAAGGTCTGTCCATGGCTGGTTTCGTGAGCTGGTTTATTTGGCGCTCTGCGTATCTTACTCGTGTCATAAGCTGGAGGAACAGGTTTTATGTAGCAATCAACTGGCTAACCACCTTAGTGTTTGGCCGTGATATAAGTCGGATATAGGGAACATAAATGTTTTTTCCCCCCTTCCACGACACTTGATTCTAGTTGTTTCTCTGCCACATTCAGAAGCAGCACGTGTATGCATATTCTGTCGATACAAGTAAATTTGCTTTATATATTGGATATGTATCCTGTAGGAGGCAGGTGCTGCATCTTGTCTTGAGGAGTTTCCCAGCTCACTCGGACAACGGATCTTTATTTCTTCATCGAAGAACTCTGTTGAATAGAACCATCGATTAGTTATCATTTTTGGTTTTAACATTACATCTCCAAATTCTTCAATAAATCTATGTTGAACTCTGGGTCTATAAGCAAATGATCTACTTCTAAACTACCCTAAATGAAGAATTTATTTGCCCATAAATAAAAAACAATGAATAAAAGGGACGGCAAAAATTTACGTGGTCCCGACGCTTGAAAAGTATCAGAAGTAGTGTGGCAAGTTTGGTAGCAGAGGTTGCTTCCTCAAATCTCCGGCGTGGTGGCAAGGGTAACACTGGGATCACAGGCTCCAACTTCTTCAATGGAAATTGATAGTTCAAAGAGATCAATGGAGGAGGCTCATAGCCAGGCATACGATTAGCGGTTGGGTTGATTCGATTAATGATCGTTGATATTTCTTGCCTTTAACTATCAATAGAAGAGACCAGACTATATTTGCAATCTTATTAGGTTATTGGAAAAACGCACAATAGTGGTCGTTGCTCTCTTTCAAAACTATTTTTATAGTTTGATTTGGAGACAATAACTATTTTTATTATACTTCTTAATTGGATAATTGAAATGAACTAGAAAAATCACATAAATAATAGTTGAAAGTATACATGGAAATTTTAAAAGCTCTCAAGTTCAATACTTTCTTAAACATATTATTCATCCATTAAAACATTACTTATAATTGGCTACAGAAATTTGTCGGGTTTTGTTGCAGGATTAGTTTGGGGCATATTACAATTCCGTAAGACGAGCAAAATAGTTTGTACGAATTCGGATAATAGGTTATATATAAGGTTGTGGGTGTTTGAATCATGTCGTTAACTTTTTATATTCAAGTGGGTTTGTGTTCGAACATCTTATAGAGACCAATTTCTGGTTCTTTCACATAAGACTATGTTGAATGGTCTAATTTACATCATCTACGAAATTCCAGTGTGGAAACACTCGGATATAATGGTACGACTTTTTGCATCCAACCAAAACGCTTTTCTATACGAACTGTTGTATCACACTATTCATTATCACGACCTAATTTGATCATCGACCTTTTGAAATTCTCTTTTCCCCGCCGTATTTGAAGTTTTAATTACGTGCGTGCAGGGCCTAAGCATCACCAGTTACTGCCTTCAAATACCTTGTTTGATTGCATTTAAAATATATTTTTCTCCATCGATATTCAGAGATATCTCAGGTGGTTCAATTGGTAAAGCATTTTTTTGCTGGTCGAGGCTAATTGTACGCACAACCATTTCCAACTCTTGATAAGTGCGGCTTATAAATATGCACATATAGACACTACACATACATATGCACATGCAGTGTGTGCTTATGTATACATACACACATTTATATACATACATATGAATACATATGTATGTATATAAATGTGTATATATATACATATTTATATATATAGATCAATACTTATATATATATATACATATATAGATAAATACATATACATATACATGTATATAGTGGTATGATATTTTGCGTATGCATTTTTTTAAAATAAATGTACCTATTGGGTCAATTAAACTGCTATCAGATTAGCGTATAGACAACTCGGGTTTAACAGATTTTACAAAAGACAACGGAATTTAACTTATCCGGGAGACTCTAACGGTAGCTTTTGCTGTCGTTGGGATATACTGGGTCCGGATGATGATGATGATCTATACAGTAAAATACAAAAGGTCATTGGATTATTAATCAGACCGTGGCAGTTGGGTTATGTTTTAAAACTGGTTCAGACATGAAAAGGACAGGAGAAAATACATAAGCATGAGTTGGTGGGACCACAAATCTTTCTTAAAGTTTGTTGCTTTTTATCTCAAAGAGAAAAAAAAAATGTTCGTTGCTTTTTGTTGGGAGCTCAAACAGGGGATGAGATCTCCTCACCGCGCGGCCCAGGACGCGACATATGGCAGCAGTAGGGGGTGGTGAGGCTGGGTGAGGGTAACACTCACCCAGCCTCACCACCCCTCCTTTTTGCCACGTGTCGCGCGGTCACGTACGCGGTGAGAGAGGAGCGGTGAGGGGATCCTATCCCCTCAAACAGACGTGAGACCCAAAGAGGAAAAGGTTGGTATAAATAATTAGAGCAAAAAGACCAAATCTGTGGCCATAGTTGGTTACTGTTTCAGTCTCAAAGAATATGAAGCATGTAAATTAAGAATTTAACGGATTTTTAGGTGGTCAGTCTTACACAAAAATCCACACAGGATGTCCACTACAAACTAAGACTTCGATCCAGCATCAATAAAACAGCTACATTGGAATCAAACCCTGTACCAGGTTGGTATAAATAATTTTTGTTGTATATCATAGTATGATTGACCCAATGAAACAAAGACTTCTTATGTCAAAATGTCTTGATCTATAGAGCTATTGCTCCCCCAATATTAAATTTCTTTCTTAATCCTTAAATAAATTAGTTATGATCTCAAACATCTCTCCGAGATCCTTAATTTATTACTTCTTCTACCCCTAAAATTATTGTCACATTAATCAAACAAAATAATCAGTCAAATATTAAATTAAGATCAAAATTTTAAAATATTTAACATGATATGTTCCACGTCATTTAAAATCAAATTCTAGTAAAATAATGAGTAAAACTTTTAACATCACCATTTAACTATGAACTAAAATGATGAATTAAAAGTTATTGTCCAACAAAACTTTTGACTCATCCTTTTTCTCTTTCATACTTTTTATTCTTTAATATAAAATAATCATACTATATCAAAAAAAAAAAAAAACTATCAAAATTTTGCTAAAAAGCGCGTTACAAGGTTTCAAACGAGTATCATATTTAATATATTATATATTCTAAATTGATAATTTATTGTATCAAAAAGTTCTAGTCAAATGATTTAAATCAAATAAAACCAAATATGATTTAATAAAGAACAATTATAACCAAAACATCATGACTGTAATCACAAAATTAATTTTAGACATGATTTTTTTTACCATTGTTAATAACTTCATATAATTTTCTTTTGATTATTGTATTTTGGAGAATCACCTCCGAGACACTTTTTATTTTTTATTTTTACCATGAGACCTTATGTTACGTGCTTTTACACTAAAATAAAAAGCATATTTTCCCCTCAACTTAACCCCTTATTTTTTTTAACAACTTTTTGCCCTCGTGGTTTGCGGGTATGGTTCATATCACCCATCGCGTTTTAGTTTTTGTGTATGGTTCCTACAATCCAATCTGTTTGTTTTATTCTTTTCAACATTACGTTCCATATATTTTGGACTAAAAGTATAACTTCCGTTGACTTTAACAAAAACTATAATTTTTATTTCAGTCTACAAACACAAAGAGACTAAAGATTATTAAAGAAAACAAAAGTATGCGAAGTGACAAAACACATATAATTATGTTAATAACTTTGATTGAACCAACTTCGCTCACCTACATTCTTAGGAGAATCAATGCCACTAATTGACGGGATAGGATCCCCTCAACGCGTGCGTGACCGCGCGACACGTGGCAAAAAGGGAGGTAGTGAGGCTGGGTGAGGGTAACCCTCATCCAGCCTCACCACCCCATACTGGTGCCACGTGTCGTGTCATGGGCCGCACGGTGACTCACCGCGCGGTGAGGAGATCTCATCCCCTAATTGACATACTAGAAAAATAACGGTAAGTATCCATAGCCATTCGTTGTTTCCTTTTCTTTTTCTTAATGTGGAAATAGTACTTTTTTAGTTGTCTAATTTTTTTCTTAGCGATAGTTTTTGCTGTTGGAATATACTGTATATGATTGCTGTTGTTAGTGGTTCAATTTTCCACCAACTAATAATTATTTGAGTAGCATCAGGTTAGAAACTGTAATATGTGTACATGTGTGTGTTTATACATAAATATATGAGTGTCTATATATGTGTTTATTTAATCTTTTATGTCTGAAAGCACGTGTATTGTTCGTCATCGTTTTCTTAAACTTTAGCACAATCACTGTCAAAGGACTGTGGTTTTGGCAATTAATACCCATGTGATAGCTATAAAATATCCACCTCTCTCATGCTTCTTCCACCACAACTGCACTACCTCACCCATGATTCCCTTCCACTTTATGTTTTACCTAACTACTACACGCATCAACAACGACATTGCAACGATAAAATTACTATATTCACTCAGGGTGTTCCGACTATGACGAGATATGAAGAGTCAGATGTACACAATTATAATCATGTGTTAAAAACACACAGATATTTCTCGATGACACATAATGAAAATTGCGTCAAGACGTGTCGATCAACTGCTACTTCATAATATATGAAGCGCAACCAACTTAATGAGTCATTTATCTTTATTCTATGATATTTTAAAATCAAATAAAATTATGTGATTGAATCTATTTGAAATGAGAAAAATACACACATCAACAAAAACGAAATATTGACGTCTAGTTTCTGATATGTATCTATTAATTTAAATAGAAGTCTACCGTCCATGTCATGAACTTAATGGTTTGATAATCACACACGCTGTCAAGTCCAACATAAACTGACCCTACTGAATGACTGAATACTAACTTTTGAATGATACTTTATTCGTTTTAAAAATAACATCTTTGTTTATTTTTTTATATGTTTCTAAACATTTGGTCATATTTCATAAATGTTAAAAAAATCATTTATGATACTAATTTGCCTTCATTATCTGTGTGTATATTTTAAACTAATACTATTTTCTAATGAGAGAATCGAGAACTGTAATATTGAATGATTGGTTGACTAAATTTTCTTCTAGTATTCGTATGTTTAACATGTGTTATGAGTTTGATATAAATGAACTAATATATACGCATTTATCATACTATGAAAAAAGACGAAGTGTGAAGTTGTTGGGAGGTGCATCTTCCAAACAAGGACATGCCACATGATGAACCGTCCCTGCAAAATCTACTTTGGATCCCTGCATTATGCGTATTGTACTGTTTTAAAAGAACTGACGTGCTCTTCACCAGAAAAAATATACATTAATTGAAATAAAATAAAAGCAAACTAAGTTCAACCAAATTGAATACGCGTCTAATATTGTGAAGTAGCAGTTGATGGACGTAACATTACGTATCATTATGGGTCATCGAGAAACAACCTCTGTGTATTTCTAACACATGGTTATGGTTGCGTACATCTGACCCATCATACACTGTCATAAGCGAAAACCTTTAAGGCAATGAGGTAATGTTGTTGTTTTTTAAGTTCAACCAAAAAATAAGTACAAAACATGCTTGTATACGACAACATAAATTTCTTTTAGGCTGCATTTTCCATCTCCAAAATTGACATTCTTCTTAAAGTTCATATCTCCATTTCCATCTCAGTGATACTGTCCGGTTACGTTTATGTTTTGGTTTGTTCGCCATTCCGTTCCATGAGGTTTGTCTTGAAATATGTGAAATTTTAAATATCAGACAAAAAAACTCCAACTTCAAAACATAATAATTTTAAATTGAAGTTCTTGAAACATGCTTGGTCAAGGATCTCCTCTGCTTTTGAAACAGAGTCAAAAGCGCTCACTCAGCCTATTTTCTATCTTTTCCTTCAAAAAAACAAAAAAAAATATACAGGCTGTCACTTAATATATATCACTAGTCATAAAAAATTTTCTCTGAGTCTAACCTTTTTTTATTATAAAAAGTTTAAGTTGAGAAAAAACTTGTTTAGATTAGAAAAATAATATACCAACAGTCTTATCGAGAGTTCATAGTAGAAGTTACAAGTTGCCCATATAGAAGGATTTCTAACATCAGGATTCAAACATTAGTTTTTACAAATTACAAAGGGCGAACTTTATCAACTGAACCAACCTTCGTTCGTTCCATTGAGTCTAACGTAACATTTTTTTTTACTATAAACCACTTATAATTTATCGTACCAATATTTCAATCAAAATACTTAAAAATTTTCTGATAACAAAATTATCATCCTTCAATATATCTTCGTCTTTATGATCTTCAACCCATCCTCTAAATGTCAAAAGGAGCACTACTAACTTCGGACAGTTCCAAAAATATAATTATTCAGCAGACATGATCATTTTTAGTTTTAAATGAAACAAAATGAACAAAATCAAAAGCAAAACTGTAACCGGATTAAATAAAAACCGGAATCATAACCTATACTTTAATATAAGATTAAGGTTTGTGATGTTTCAAACATAAATCAAAATTGTTGGTTGATCGAAACTGACGAAACTAGGATACATAACATTTATGTTTACGATTGTTATTTCTTTAAATATATATCGACGGTTTTGAAATGGTAATCAACGGTTTATGAACTGTTGTCGTGTCTAACTATTGAGTCAAACCTGAAAGCCATAGCGGTGAATCCCCCACCATCCTAGTCCCAAGGAGTATTGTGTATATGCAAATCAGGAGTTCAGCAGCCTCCTGAGTCGGTGAAGACTTTATGCAAGGACCCACGCAAGGTTTTCCTCCGTCAAACTAAGTCTTCGGCCTAGCAGCAGTGAAATACTAAAACTGTGTGTCCATAGAATTGAACTCTGAACCTATTGGTGTCAAATCCAATCCGAGTACCAATTGAGCTATGTCATGGGTCTACATTATCTATTACTTGGAGCAAAAAGTCATTCTCTGACCCTAGGGGGCCCACCGTCCCAATTACAAGGAGCATTATGAAAGATGCAAATCAGTAGTCCAGCATTGGGTGAAAACTTACGTAGTGACCCACACAAGGTGTTCAACTGCTGCTAGGTCGGTGAAGACTTTATGCAAGGCCCCACACAAGGTTTTCCTCCATCAAACTAAGTCTTCGGCCTAGCAGCAGTGAAACACTCAAACTGTGTGTGTTTATAGAATCGAACTCTGAACCTATTGGTGGCAAATTCAATCCGAGTATCAACTGAGCTATGTCATGAGGCTACATTATCTATTACTTGGAGCAAATGACATTCCTTGACGTCGGCCCCCACCGTCCCAATCCCAAGGAGCATTGTGGAGGATGTAAATCAGTAGCACAACGGCCTCCAAGGTTGGATGAAAACTTATGCAATAACCACACAAGGTGTCTCCGCAAATTAGGCCTTCGGCCTAGCAACAGTGGAGCACCCACATTGTGCGTGTCCCTGGATTCGAACTCTAGATTTTTTAGAGCAAATTCTAATCCGAATACCAACTGGACTAACCCATGAAGTATACATTATCTATTACTTACTTGAACATACCTGATAGAATAACTATTTGCATCCATCAACATCGGTCAAATATTGTACATCCTACTGTGAAAAACTCTGTGTAACCATCAAAATCAGCCCACCCACTTTATAACCAGAGATCAACCAGAAGTCGTTCCGAAATATCTTCACAGCCATCCGATCGGTATTTATTAATTTTCTCTTCATATGTTCCACTTCATTCATTTAAACACATCGACTTCGCATAACTCTCATAGTACGTATACCATTATAATTTCATTCCATAATCATATTATGAATCCATAGATCTCGTAATCACACATTCTACAACAACATTATTCCATTGTCTTAGAGACTGTCGCCTATGGCGGAGACAGGGGGTCGGATGTACGCAACCATACCAATGTGTTATCTCAATGACCCATAATGATGCGTCAAACTGTGTCAATCAACTGCCAATTCACAATATAAAAAATACATTCAATTTAATGAGTTACTTTGATTTATTCGATCATATTCCAATGTCAATAAATAGTATGTCTTTCACTCTGTTGTAAAAGGAAATCTTACATGATATCAATCTAATATAATAATTATTTAGACAATTAAAAGGACGAAAAGCATAAAAAAAAATAGACATAAAATCTTTACCTCCATTATTAATTGGACGGTACGTTGAAAAAGTATCACAAACATTCCTCATTTTTGTTCCTTTTTATTTTTCTTTTTTCTTGCCGTTTTCCATGCCAGCCGCCCGGCTCCTCTTTCTCTTTTCCTTCTTCGCTCCTTTGTAACATGCAGCCGATGGCTGCTTAAGAGTTTGTTTTGCATTTCTTTTCTACCCCCCCCCCCCCCCCCCCCGATTCTCATTTCTCTAGGCTTACTGTCCTTTCTGCTTCTTTGAACTTTTGAATAATAAAACGCCGCAGAAGGCTGCTATTTTATGCTAGGATCCCCCTCGGGCTTCTGTTAACGACATTTTTCATCCTGTTCATCTAATGTAACTACATAAAACCTTGAAGCTAAATTTTAAAGCGGACGTTTAATTACTTCAAAGGCTGTTGTCACGTTTCTTCCCACGTAGGTCAAACTTAGTTGGCGTTTGGTTCGCACTTCTACTTCTGTATCGAAATCAAAATCAGAATGAGTATGACAGAGTATGAGTTTGGAGTATATGTGTTTGACCCTAAAAGTGATAGTTGTTTGGTATTGAAATAGAAATGAGTATGATAAACATTGATGGTGTTTGTAACGTATCGGAATTGAAATAGGTATCAAATAAAGGCAGCCGGAAAAATTTGACCGGCCGGCGACGCCAGACCGGCAGCGACAGACGGGCCGTGGATGGCGGCGTTGACCGAACATACTCCTCATTCCCCCTCATTAAGGAGGCTAGTATATTAAAAAAACGATATTCATTATCAAATACTTGGATATCAAACCGAAACTTATTCCCCTGGTTTCCTCAAACATACATCTTTTATGGGTTCCAAACCCATTCCTTTAATGGAAAACCTCAAACCAAACACTTTAATTCCAAATCATTCAATTGAACAAAAGACGATACTACCTTTGAAATTAAATATTAATTTCCTGGATCATTAGTCTAATTAACTTCTTTTCTTTTGGAAGGAAAATCCACAAGCTACTCAGTGAAATAAATATGATATGTCCGGGTCCTTTAATAATAAACTAACAACTGTTAATTATTCTTTATTTGATTTTTTCTTAGGTGATAATATCTTATTGAAATAATTAATTGTTTATAATGCTATAAGAGAATGCTATATGATAACGTACAATTTCGCATGAAGTATCTTTTGGGTTAGTGGAGAATTTTGAAAATAAGAAACATTACAAGGAGAAGGAATGAAGGATACAAGGAAATCATCAAATGATGCGTGGCTCATGCTCTTCAACACACACAAAAAAGTCTTTTTTTGGTATTACATGTTGTGTTTTGGTTTTTTTTTTTTTTTGTATTTGTATTTTTTATGTTATTGACAAGCCCCTTCTTTAAATAAAAAAAAAACACTTTTCCAGCAAGCTGATATGTTGATTTATATAGGTTTTTAATGCATTTAAAAGAAGCCACGTCATCTTGAATATTTTGTCTCCACTTTTAAAATTGGTTATTTGAATAGAAAAAGATCGTCGACGATACTTGAGAGTAGATAAAGCATCTAGAATATATTAATAGCATAATATCGTACTAGCAGTCAAAAGATATAATTAAAATTTAAATAAATTCATGTATACAAGAAAGTGTTTGACAATCGTACACAGATAGTGTGGACGTGAATAAGAACTGACACTTAAACTAATATTCTCCCATTTTAGTGTGGGTGAAACATTATTGATGGAATATACCCATGGATTTGATGGAGATATGATGTAATAAAATCCAATCATAACCTTAAGATTAAATATATCTTTATATCCATGACCCTTAGAACACCAAACAAAGACGAATGAGAATTCGGTTTTAGTGATCATACATGATATCATAGTTATTTCTGAACCTATACAACTCGCATCTAGTTTCTTCATTGTACGAAAAATAACCATTCTCAGCCGTACACGGCCAAAATCATCTGGTATCACATTTGGACTAGAACCAACCAAAAACAGAAACAATTGTATATTCAAACTAGCCAAAACAAAAATTCACCAAAATCCCAAACAACTAACAACCGAAGAGTTGTCCAAGATACAATTGAAATCATCACATCAAAGCTATTAACATAGCATAAAGAGTCCAACGAAAAAAATTGGAACTCAAAAAATATTCTCATCATAATCTCATAAACACCTTTCTCGACCACAATGGCCAAGAGTAGACATTCCCAAACAGCAGCGACCCGCATCCATCCTACAATCCAACCAAAACACTATGTCAAATACAACCGAAATTTCCGAAACTAGAACAAACCAAAGTACAGAACATATCCTAAACGAGTTGATATTACAACTCGCAAACATCATTTGAAATAGCCTCGTAACACAACACCCACAAACCAGCCTTGAAACCTTCGGAGATCAAGTTGAACGGAGATAATTATGGTCTATGGGCCATGTTAATGCGGAAAACAATTGGAGGGAGGAAGAAGGGCTCGTATTTCACTAGGGTACCCCCACCTCCCTTGGTGACCGAATTGACTTATGAACACTGGGAGCAAGTGATCCTTGTGCCTTTACTTGGTCGATTCAAAACATCGAAATCAACATTGCGAATAATGTATCACAATACCCAACGACCAAGGCTTTGTGAGACATTTTAACCGTCACAAGAGACGGATACTTCAAGTCTTCGATCTACACAAATAGGCTAATTCAATTCGACAAGGAAGTGATACATTGGAAGATTGTTTGGAACAAAGTCCAACACATATGGATGACGATTGACATGAAGGACTGAAATTCGATGAAGGGCCCATAGGATATCACAATGTACAATAATAAGGTACAAGAACAGAGATTGTGTCAATTGTTGATGGCTATTGATGAAAAGCTTGAAGGTGTGAAAAGATAATTATTTAAAAGGGAATTGTTGATGCCATTAGAGGTGGTATACCACCATCCGAAGAGAGGAGGCTCAGAAGAACATTTTAAGGACAAACCTCTTAGATGAAACAGAGACATCATCGGGGATAGGCCTCGGACTAGTGGCTAGAAACCGATGCGACAGTACGAAGGACATGCAACAGGAGTTTCATCGAAAGGGAGGCCGTGATTTCGCTCGACAAAAGCAGTGCGAAATAGTGAGAGGGACGATAAATCCAAGGTTGTTTGTTCTTACTACGGACGAAGAAGCACACGAAAGAGACTTGCTTTCAACTCGTGTGCTACCCGGAGTGGTGTGATGATGCCCACAAAACATCCTAGAAATGGACAAAGCGTGGAAAGATGGCCACCATCGTGGGCATCCCAAAGGTCACCAACGTCTACAGCCATGCAGGGGACGATAGTGGCAGCAGTAAAAGAGCCGACACAAATGGAAGTGGCAGACTTAGCGAAGGCGTAGAATGACGGGTTGAAGAAGAAGCATGATAGTCGTAAGATACTTGAAAGGTATGTGAGGAAGAGGTATAGTGTTCAAGAAACACGAACACTTATATGCAGATGTTTACACTAATGCTGATTGGACATGTAACTTAAGCGATAGATGGTCCGCTTCAAGGTACTTCGCATTGATAAGAGGCAATCTAGCCACGTGGAGAAGTTAGAAGCAAAAAGTAGTTATGCTATCCAGTGCGGAGACAGAATTCAGAGGGATTGCTAAGGTTGTGATGAAGATTTTATAGCTTAATAAGTTAACGGAGGAGATTGGATTATCATAGACTTCCAACTCAATTGATGTTCGACAACAAAGCACCAATTATTATTCCAGAGAATCTAGTACATCACGATCGGACGAAATATGTTGAAGCTGGCATACACTTCGTTAAGGAAAAGATTGAAGGGGGTGTAGTTGAGCTTTCGACAGGAACAAAAGAATTTGGTTGAGATTTTATGTGATAAAATTCAATCATTACATTTATCTTAACATATTATACAATAATATATCTTTACATTTATCTTAACATATTATACGATAATAAAGACCCTTGTAACATCAAACAAAGATAAACGAAAATTCTGTTTTAATGATAAAGCCATAAAAAATTCTTCTGCAATGTTATGTACATAAAAATATATTACATACTTTTAATAGGCGACAAGTGAGAAATTTATATACAAAAACGTTATGGCCTCTTAAACGAAGTTATAAATATCAAAATATCATTACTGCTGTTTTATACGGTTATAAACTTTTTTTTGCACAAGATACTAGGTGGATCACGTTACTTTGCAATAGAAAATGGCACGCCTTTTTTGTTTTACTATTTGGCAGAATCTTATGCTTCTCATCGTCCACTTGCTTTCCGATCTAGACACGCATCTATTGTCTTACAAAGCTACTCTGATTATTTTCTATATAAAAAAAAAGAAAAGAAAAAAAAATCCTTGGGCTTATATTGGGTATTGAAATGCCTATAAATGTGGAATTTTAATAGTCTTTTTACTCTGTAGGAGAAAATGGGCAGCACCAATGGCTTCAGCAATTGGGTGGATGCTCATGAGGCAGACTTCGATCCAAGTCTGCCTCCTCCGTTCAAGATGGCTGAGATTCGCTCGGCTATCCCGAACCATTGCTGGGTGAAGGATCCATGGCGTTCACTTAGCTACGTCGCACGCGACGTCGTGGTGGTTGCTGGGCTAGTAGCCATGGCAGTTTACTTCAACAGCTGGTTGTTCTGGCCAGTTTACTGGGCTGCCCAGGGAACTATGTTTTGGGCACTATTTGTCCTTGGACATGACTGGTAATACAAATCTACCAACTATACTCAAATGTATTACTGTTTATAGATGCCAAATTAAGTGATTTTCATATGTGCAACTTTTAGTATCAATCTTTCTGGTTTAGTAAACTTGTGATGTTACTAACAAGCAAAAAAGTTGATGATTTTTAGTTGGTTAAACATCTAATTTATGGCTAGCACATGTATGATGAGCACAGTTTTTGGGTTTCTTTTGTTTCCTTGGTGATGGCTAAGTACCATTGTATAAATGCAGTGGGCATGGGAGTTTTTCGGACAACTCATTGTTGAACAGTGTGGTCGGACATGTCCTGCATTCTTCCATTCTTGTACCTTACCATGGATGGTAAGCATGCCCTCTTCTCAGAATTAAGGTTTTTCTTACAGTTAATTGTTCATGAATCACGAAAATATATGCTCAAACTTCTGCAGGAGAATCAGTCACAGAAGTCACCACAATAATCATGGGAATGTTGAAAAAGACGAGACATGGGTGCCGGTAATTTGCTTCTTTAGTTTCCCAATCAATAATTCTCATCTACTTTGTTTTCTGATATTTTGTTATCAATTCCAGCTGCCAGAAAAGCTATACAGAAAGCTGGACTACTCCACCAAATTTCTCAGATACAAGATTCCCTTCCCAATGTTCGCATACCCGATGTATCTGGTAAAGCCACTTCTATATATCGCTTTAAGTTTCAAATTTATTTCTCGTCTTTGACTTTTTTTTAAATAAAAAAATTTATATCCCCCGATGTGCATTTACCACTATAAAAATTTATAACGTGTACGTGTATGGTGTCTGGTCTTATTGCAAAAAAAACTTTATATCCTTTATGATAGAGCCGTTGTTTGTCTGACTCTTATATTCTTCAGACCCTAACGAAAGATTTTGTTGTCGTTTGATATACTCGTTATGCGTCGGTGTAGTATGTAGGGGATTGAATCCAAAAACTCTCTCTTTTTTCGTGGCTCAATTTTATTACAACAGGTCTCATTGTCAAACGAGACGTCGATGACAAATTCTTACTAGTAAGTACTCGTGACATTGTGAGAGAAAATGTATCCAAAAAAGTTGGAAGGATGCTTATTTTGTCCGTATAGTGTAAACTGTAATCAGTTCAATATGGGGCACATGGGTGGGGTAACTAAACGATTGGATTCCTTATTAAACTAGAATAATTGCTAGCCATAAGCCTTTTACAGCTAAAGGTGAATGGGCTAATTTTGGATGAATATATAATACAAACAATTGGAAGGGACAACACTTTTCTTTAAATAAATATCGGGGCCACAACACAATGTGTAAATGTTAAGAGACCCATGCTAGGCTCTACATTTTCCCATTTATCTGGGAGAAAAAATGTGAAATCTCTCATTTCAAGGGTCCACCACCTCAGTTTTAAATGCATGAAGGATGTAAATTGGGAGTCCATTTATCTCATTCAACATACGGTATGAGTACTAAAATCATTTTCAATGCATTATGTTTCTACGTTTGTGTAGAGTTTGGAGAGGGGTCAGATTGTTTCCGCTCTGACGTGCACATCTCTACCTTATCCATTGCGCAAGAGACTGTTTCTGCAGCTCGAACCCGTGACCTTAAGGTCACATAGCATCAACCTTACCAGTTCTGTAAGGACCGTCTCCTGTGATATACGAGTACTATCCACCTCAAAATTATCGGCGATATTAGAATAAATATTTAAGAGGATTATTGAAGTTTTTTTGCATACTAGAGGCAAGTAATTTATATTAACACCTGCTATTAATTACAGTGGTACAGAAGTCCAGGGAAAACGGGCTCTCACTTCAACCCTTACAGCGATTTGTTTCGACCGAATGAGAGAAAACAAATTGCAGTATCAACCTTATGCTGGACTATGATGGCGGCTCTCATTTTATACCTTTCTATTATAATGGGTCCCATACAAATTGTAAAGTTGTATGTTGTACCCTACTTGGTAAGTAAATAATTGGGCCAATTTTGATATTTTAATTTTTCACCTATTCATTAATCATATTGTTATCAACTTCGACTAATTAATCTTAGACTTGTTAATCAGATTTTTGTCATGTGGTTGGACTTCGTCACTTATTTGCATCATCATGGTCATGAAAATAAGCTTCCCTGGTACCGCGGCAAGGTATGCAACCTGCATTCTCTTCCAGAAAATTATGTCATCGTGGCATCTTACTTGAAAGTTGTTATAAACATCATCTTGTCTCTCGTTTCTGTGCCGCTTTTGGGACCAGATTTATACACAGATATGTATGTGTGTGTACATATATATATATGTATGTATATGCATATATGTATGTCATCATCAATCATACCTAGTATATCCCAACCGACTCAATGAGTTGTATTACTTTCCCAACAGAACTGCCTATTTTGGACCACTATTGTCTTTTTCATTGCATCAGATTGTTGTAAGCATTGTAAAAAAAAAGTACACTACGAGCTAGTAAATTATTATTCGTTGTGACTTTTTAATATCATTACTGTATTTCGCCATCCCCTAAAGTCCCCCACCTCCTCAATTTTATGATAGCCACTTTTAGACAATTGATACGTGCCAATTTTAGTTCTTACCTACTATTTTGAATCTAATTTAACATATATTCTTGAGACCTCAACCTAAAACTTAGAAGAATCATGTCAGTGGAGGAATTTTCAGACATCATTTTTTCTTTTTGGTAACATGTACTTATAGCTAATTGCATAAATGTGAAACAGGAATGGAGTTACTTGAGAGGGGGCCTTACAACAGTTGATAGGGACTATGGTTGGTTTAACAACATTCACCATGACATTGGCACCCATGTCATCCACCATCTCTTTCCCCAGATCCCTCATTATCACTTAATCGAAGCCGTAAGTGGTTGATTATTCTTGTTATTGTTCTTGTTATTATGGTCGTCGTCGTCACCGTCGTTGTCTGAAATCTTCATAAAATAAATTGGAATTGCATTGCAGACCAGAGCAGCTAAACCGGTGTTAGGGAAGTATTACAGAGAGGCGCAGAAATCGGGGCCGGTCCCAATTCATTTGCTTAAGGAATTGGTTAAAAGCATGAAGGAAGATCATTATGTTAGTGATAATGGAGATGTTGTTTACTACCAAACCGACTCCAAGCTTTTTGCTCCTATCATCAAGGATGATTAGAGTGATTTTTTTTTTTTTTGGAAGAATGCTTTTATGATGAGTTAGCCCCACATAAATTATTTAACACAAAGTATTATGTAGCTTCTTGAATAAAAAAGGATTTTGTCCTTCATCCAAAAGATGTGACGCGTCTATCTCTTCACACACATATATATGGAAACATGTATGAATAACATCAGAAATAAAAGGGTTTTTTTTTTCATAGTTCAACTTAAAGATGCGCTATAGTCTTTAAGGGTTTGCATGTGGCTTGTGACCTTTTTTGATGATATAGTACGTCTAACCAATTTTATAAATTAATATTATAAAACTACTTTGTCAACAACCGCCGGATTCAGAAGTGATTTAGTGATGGACCAATTTGCCCACGAGGTTGGGTTGTTTCAACTTGTTAGGTTTTTCTATTTTGAATGGTAAGGTTTTATGTTCGAATCCTATTGCCATTAATCTATTTTAATAGACAATCTGTATATTTTAGGAAAAATTACATTTAGACCTTCAATTGTTTGGCTTAATTCCAAAAACCTCTCTTCTCGTTTGAAATTATACATTTAACTCCCCTATAGTTTGGGTTAAAAAGACACGGTCAATTTTCGGCAAAATCACGGGAGGCCTAAACTCTTTCTAAACAATAAAAAAGGTAATCGACCAAGTCTGCCCATAAACACAACGGATATGACGTTAAGTACAAATTAGGACCAATTTGCCTACGAGGGTTGGTTGGGTTGGTTCATCTAATAATGCTATTTTATTTCGACTTGTAAGACTTTATGTTCGAATTTTGGTATCATCAATATCTATTAATGGACAATCTATACATTCTATTGTAAATCTTATATGAGACTGGTGGTATCTCTTGATCTTAGAGCATAAAAATCTAAACTCTTTGTAACCAATAAAAAAGGTAATGGACCAAGTCTGACCATAGATATGGCGTTTAAGTACAAATTGTGACCAATTTAAGTATAAATTAGACCAATAATCTTACACAAAGCATATGTCGTTTAAGTACAAATTAAGACCAAATTCAGTCATAATGAATAGACCTGGTCGGACCAATTGTCAAAGTAAGACACTTATGTATGGCACTTAAGTACAAATTTACTTCATTTTGGTAATAAAAACCACACATAAAAAGATGCAGTATATGTAGACGAAACACAATCCAACTTTCATATTTAACAAAACCATGTAGTTCTGTAGTTAAACATTGTACATTAACACACCTACTTGGACAGTATATCTGATCTGAATCAAGAAAGTTTTACTAATTTAATGTTTGAAAACCAATAATCTTACGTACTCATAAAAAAAATACTAACATTATTAATTAACTAGAGTTGTGCCGAATTTTCCGTTAAATACTCCAAATGCCGTGTACATTCCCTGTATCTAGAGGTTCAACCATTAACTTATTAATTAGATAGATCAGACCAACCCTTGATCTAGATTCACTGTAATAAGCAGGGCTCTGACTTAAGATTCACTTAAAAGCTGTTAACTCTTACGACAAAAACAAAAAGAAACCCCAACCGTCGAAGTAATCATATCTGGTCACATGACTTAACTCATAAATAAATAATAAATAAAAACTTGTCACATGACTGGTGGGTGCAAATACGCCAACTTTAATCGATAACAGGTTACAACTTGATGATTTGGTTAAATTATTAATTCTAATCGGTGAAAATTTATGGTGTTGCCTATTAAAAAAAATAGTGTTATTGCAGTTAAAGACCAATTTATTTCATCCGAAATTGGCAAATTGAGTTATAAGCTAAGTAGGTAATTTTTCAGAATAGATATTGACACACACATTCAGTTTTTTGTTTCTTTTTTGTTTTAGGAATGGCACTCGATCTTATATGTTTATGTTTATATTCATATTAATGCATTCATTTATAGTTAAGAATCAATTGCAAATTCCCACAAAAATTAAACCCTAAGTTACAAATACCACCAAGAAATCTTTGCTTAACTATTGTGGACGGAGAGAAATGATTAAATAAATAACTGAGGAGAACATTTGGAACTCCAGTTTAGTTCAGGACTGATATTTGCAAATGCAATTAAATTTATTTTTTTTACTTTCTTAATATTTTTGTGACTTTTCGGACTGATCATTTTCATTCTGAATGACAATCCCATTTTGTATAACTTATCTTTTAAATAATATTTTCCGTTTGAGAAAATGTATATACCGGTGTGAAGCAAAGTGAATTGTCCCAACATACACTCATATTCTCCACTTGTAAAAAGTTAGTTATTTCTATTTTAAAGTAGAGCATTGAAATTTGATACGAATTATAAAGTAGAAAAATTAAAGGAAGAATTACGTGGGTAAATAATGAGAGAAAGGTAAGATATACACCACTTGTTACATAGTTTTTTAGTTCTTTTTTGTGGATCACATCACTATGCAATGTCTATGGCTCGTTATATCTGTCTCTATATGCCGGTCTCGATTTACTCTCGTATTATATAACATTAGAAAACATCATTATTAAAAGTAATGTTATTAGTTTACTAAAAAAGTAATGTTATTAGTGATATCACCTAAATAGCTTAAACACCAAATTCAAAAAAAAAATACAGCACCACATGCTCATTATATCTCAACGAAACTTTAGAACATGATATTGACTTGGCCGCAATTACTAAAGAAGCATTTATCAAGATAGGATACTATCTCATAATACAGAAGGTTTCACATGCGAAACATACATAGAAAAGTATTTATAACATGTTATTCATAGTGGATCAACACAATACAATGCAACTCTGCAAACTATTTTTTAATTATGGAAGGTTTGTCTAAAAAGAAATTATAGTGGCATAGTTGGAATTTCACACAAAATATTATAAGTACGAAACTAAATCATAAGACAGTAGGCGAGAGTGGGGGGGCATTTGATCAATCGCTACACCCATATGACTTATTACATTAAGAGCAATAAGAGATGTGAACCATGATATGTGATATTAGAAGATTTTATTCAATAAAAAGAACTTTTTATATTATGATTCGCGAACCACTTATTCTAACACTAACACTTAATATATGACCATTTATAGTCTTTTTCGGATTTAATATATTAGGTAAAGAAACATTCAGAAGACACTTTTGAGGGTTGGATCTATTAACATTTGAAAATTCAATTACAAAAAGTTCTCACCAAAACATATGCAAATCATTCTTAATTACATTGTTTTCTTCCAAAGAGCACATTAACATGTAAAGATATCTTCAATAACCCCAACAACAACAATGTCCCATTGACCTAGAGGTTTCTGTCTATAGCAAGGTATGAGGCGGTCGGATGTACGCAACGATACCTATGTATTAAAAACAGAGGTTGTTTCCCGATGACCCATAATAAAAATTGCGTCAAGCTGTATCAATCAACTGTTACTTCACAATGTAAGAAGCACAACCAATTTAGTGAATCATTTTATTTTTTTTTCATCATATTTTAAAATCAAAAAAGAGTGTGTCTTTGACTCCATTGAAAATAGAAATCATCTTCAATAACCCCAAGATAATCCAAAACAACATGATTTCATCAATCTATTCACAATAAGCCACACACATGTCAAGTTCTTCTAAATATATAACCTTCCCTACACTTGAACTTGAGAGCACCAAATCAAGCAGCAATATGAACTACGACGGTCAAAATCTAAGCGAAACACATGAAAACTTGTCCAAGAAAACACTAGATTGCATGAATTGGAACCCAAATTTGAAAACCTTATATGCTAAAGGACCATCTTGACTCGTTGATTCCTTTTTTTGAAATGCCTTTTGAAAACCCTTGAGATTGTTAAAAACTAGCTTTTATTTTCATTTTTCTTTTGGTTAAAATGACAATATATTAACCAGAGAAATCAAAGTATGGCCAACAACCCGACCTACATGTATATCTCAGTAATGTAGAGCAATCTTAAACAATAGGAGAAGTAGTGATATGTCTAAAATGTGTGGGTAAAGCTTATACATAACCCTATACATATGTGCACATATTGTATGAGCCACATCACTAGATACAAATGATGTTCTTTTAAAAATGCTTCTGTTCCGAGATTGCGAGATATAGTATATTGTGACGGCCCAATATACTACATTTAGCTTCTTTTCTTAATTAACATTAACCATCATTTGTTGGATACCGAAAGACTAAAATATCCTTCCAATTGGAATTGATTTCTTGGGCCTGACAGTTGACATGTTAGCTTATGAAGATGTAGAACTTGAAACATCATTAAAATCATAGTAAAATCCGATATTAGACTTATTATAACGTACAAAATTTTAATCCTTCGTAGAATATGTTTGATATGGTAGCTTTAGTACCAGCTTCAATGGACGCTAACAAGGTTAACTTAATCTATACATAAGATAATTCACATTTATGTTGAAGAAAATTCATTCTTTATTATAAACTAAAACATTAATTACTTTTTTGAAATAAAATTTTTCACTATTTCATTTTAAAATAAATTCCAAGCTAGGTTGAGTCTGAATGTGTTAGAAGTCGAAATCGGTATTCAATTCAAAGCATGTGCGTACTTAAACATTAGTTTAGAAAATTTGAAATCTTCTCCAATCAATAAATATAATTTGGAGTTACACGCGATATATCTTTCGAGTATTTTGATGTGCTAATTTCATGCTTCAATTTCTAGTAATTAACTGAGTGATTTTATATTCTTAAAATTTAAAAGATGTATAATGTAATGTGATTAAAAAACTTCAATTAAGATTTTTTTTTTTTAAGATGATGGTTCAAAATTTAAAAGTTATTCACTTGATTAAGACTAAACAGAAAAGTGTGTCCGATGCTGAAGAACACTTGAAAGCTTTAAGATATGATATGGTAAGAAAGAACGTTTGATGGAAACAGACATCAACAGTAGTTTCATCGTAAAAAAAAAATTAAATCATATTGAATATGTCACGTCAACTAAATAATTGTACTAAAAGGAAAGCAAAATCTCTATGTTCCAATTGTTCATACTAAAATGTAACTCTCCAGCCTCAAATGGCTTGCGAGTTCTTCATAAATAGACACAACAAAATTAACTGGGCAAAAATTGTTTGGGACTCAACTATTACGCTTAAACACTTCTTTACATTTCGGCTTATTTGAATGAACAAGCTTCTCACCAAAGCGAGACTAGGCTATTTAAAGAACAACACTTAACAGCCCTGCTCACACCACCTCTCTTTTTTCTGCACAACTACAAAACAGGTTTGACTATCCATCTCGGCATGACTAACACTGCCACAAGGGATCCATTCGATCAAAAGATTACTGGCTTGGGGATCACGTAGGCTCAAGGGAAAAACCCTGAGAGCCAAGGCAGTCAAGATTACCTTGGCCGCCAACATCTACTACATCTGGCAAGCTAGGAACAGAAACATCTTTGAAGGAGCATCATTTGTATCTAAGGGTGTAACACATAGAATATGCAGGCATGTATACATAGTTATATATAAGTTTTACCCCTAAATTTTAGACATAGACGTCGTGCCACATATTGTTTAAAATGTTTTTACATTCCTGATTAATACACGTAAGTGAGTCTGTTAGCCTATGAATAGAGCTATTGGTTAGTATATTAACATTTTAATCCAAAAAAAAGAAATATGACCGATTTTGGTTTGCACGCGGGGAAAAAAACGGTGCAAACTTACACCACCGACCTTCACCACAGAAACTGTTTTCCTGCTCATTTATAAATAGACTCCCCTTCAAAAGAAAAAAAAAAATTCCCTAACGTCAATCTCGAATCTGGATTTTTGCATTTCCGTTCCTCTTCCCTCAAGATCAAGAACCTTAGCACGCAGAATTTTACTTCTTTTATTTTTTTTTCTTTCTTCTACTTAAAAACTCTGAAGAATTAATTATCAGGAATTTCATGGCAGGAAGATACCCTGATCCGTTTAAATCCTCTTCTTATTCTCATCCACTTTCTGTCAAAGGAAAAGAACACATTAAGGATGATGATCAAAGTAATGTTCAAGTTACAGTTTCTCAAGAACCCGCCCATGGTTTAGCCAAGAAATTTGGTAGACAAGTTAGATATGACAAAAGAAAAGGGGTTAAAATATTCAGGGTTCCTGCTAGACCCCATGATTTTTGCCCACAGGAAGCTAGCAATGTATCTAAGAAGAATCTTAAATTCCAAGATCAAGAAAGGGCAAAGAAAAGGGCTGATCATGGTGTAAGATTTCATCATAACATAAACCCTAAGAAAGGAGACAAAGAAAAGATGGGCGAAAAAATCATCCCAAAATTTGAGGATATACTAGAAAGACAAAAGTATATTGGTTCGCTTGAAGATGTCAATAATAGTACTCTATTGGAATCAGCCCAGAGAAACGTAATGCATTTGTGGCCATTGAGTAAGGCGCAGAAGATGAGAGAGTACTTGCGAACCATGAAATTCTGCCACAAGGACGAGGGCTGTAAATTTAAGGCAGCTTTCGACAAGCTTTTGACGCTTGCGTACAACATTATGAGAGATCCAAACCAGATACAACATCGTTTAATTTGGCATAGTGATGCTGATTTTGAAGAGAGGGTTAGGAAATTAAAAGGAGGCATGGAGTTTCTTGAGGTTTGGGGATTTGAGAAAGTGTTGTTAAGAGGTGGTGGTGCGTTGTATCTTCCACGTCACAAGGTGGACTTCTCCGTGATCATTTCCGCCATACATGAGCTGAACTATGCATTGAATAATCCATTTTTTGGGACCATCTAAACATAATAAGAAAGTCCATGTAATCTTATTTTGGTGTGTTGTATTAGCCTTTTGTTCAACAGCAAACTTATAGCACTTTTTTTTCTTTAGATGTTGGTCGTTGATCTGCTATTTAGTGAATGTGTATATCGCCTTCTCGTGTGTGTAAAAATAAAAAATTCAAAAAAGAGTTCCCCGAAGATTCAATTTTTTCTGTTATTAGTAGGGCTGGTCCTGAAGAGATTGGGGTTCAGCCTGTAACACACGTCTCAATTTCTCCTTTAAGGCCCGCAATGGAACTGTTGATATAGTACTCTGTGCTGATCCCTGGATTTTGCAACTGCACCAAGACCCTAAGCTCCTCAAATTTAGGTTTAGGTATCGAAATTAGAATCGGAATGAGTATGACAGGATATAGGTTTGGAGTATATATGTTTGGACCTGAAAGTGATATTTGTTTGGTATTGAAGTGGAAATGAGTATGATAGACATTGATGGTGTTTGGAACGTATCAGAATTGAAACAGGTATCAAATGTGAATGGCCGGAAAAATTTGACCGGTCGGAATAGTGTCCGGCCGGCGGGCGTTGACCGGCCATACCCCTCATTCCCCTCATTAATATATCAAAAAACGATAATCATTGTCAAATACTAGATATCAAGCCAAAACC
This sequence comes from Eustoma russellianum, assembly GCA_036186865.1. NCBI lineage: Eukaryota > Viridiplantae > Streptophyta > Magnoliopsida > Gentianales > Gentianaceae > Eustoma > Eustoma russellianum. The sequence goes on from AP025041.1 coordinate 2,787,724, forward strand.
CATTCCCCCCATTTCCCCAACAAACATTGGATTCTTCCAAACCCATTCTCTTAATCGAAAACCCCGACCACACACTTTCTTAGTTTGATACTGATCCATAGTACCTGTTTGTTTTAGATTCTAAATTCTTTAAGCATTTGTGCCTTCTCCTTTCCCGCAAATCTCAAACACACCTCAACACCAGACTCTTCCCAACTTACAGTGAGGTGATCAAGCCTCCAATTAGTGAACCATGCGTCTGTGTCTCCTTTTTTTATCAAAAGGATCACTGCATTTATATAAAAATCAATATTTACACCCTGATCTACAGCACTCTTCTATGTTTCAAAGAGTTCAACATTCACATCATTTGCTACCAAAATATCTAATGTCCTACGCTAAGATTCTCGCAAAAAAAGTGGACTGGGGGAAGTTTTTCCTCTGCCTAATGGGTCTCTTTGTTTCGTCATATCCAAATCCCGTTCACAATTTCCCTAAATAGGTATCTCCATCCCATTAGTCTAGTATCCCTGCCGCAATTCTCAGTCATATTCAAATCAATCCATGCCTTAGGAGTTGGCACCTCCATGAACTTCTGGCACCTCTCTGGATGAACCATACGTTGCCAAACTTTTTGTAGCCACCAACAATCCCGAAAGTCATGTAGCTCCGCCTTACCATCATGATTGCAGAGGGCGACAATTATGTGTCTTCTGAAGAGAAAATGCATTGCAGGGACGACATCATGCCTAAGTTTCCAAAGAAATAGATTCGCCCGCGTATGTCCTTTCAGCCGCCATATTTTCATCCATATTGTGTCTTTTAAACTATCATCAATTTCTTCATGAATCATGTACGCCTCTTGAACCGTGAACCTTTTCGGCCTATCCCCCTTTCCAACCCAAATGCTTCCGTCATGTAGGAAGTTGGAGGTTGCAAGCCCTTTGCGCAACAATTTAGCACTGCTCCGAATTCCTCTCCATGTTGTTGAAACATTTTGTTTGTGAGATTCATCCAACGGTGACCCATACTTTGAAGTCAAAATGTGAACCCATAGCTTGTCCGGCCTCTGGATCATTTGCCAGCCAATCTTTGCAAGGAAGGCTGTGTTCATGTCCCTCAGCTTTTTAAATCCCAATCCAGCGTACCCTTTCGGTTTACATAGAGCGTCCCACGACATATAGTGCAATCTTCGTTCCCCTTCCTATTCGTCCCAAAAAAAAACTGTCGCATTTGCTTTTCCATACCATCAATAATTGTTTTGGGAAGTTTGGTTGTTTGCATGGCGTAAGTTGGTAGAGCAGCCAAAACTGACTGTATTAATAGCCCTCTAGAAGATTGTGATAGCATTCTTGCCTTCCATGCTGCCAGCTTCTTTCGGATTTTGTCTACAATAAACTCATACGTGTGGGACGATACCCGCTTATGGAGGAGAGGCATTCTCAAGTAACTTCCGAGATCATCGGTGGGTTGGATCTTTAACTGCGTTGGATCTGATCTACTACTGCGGCGCTCGTATTTTTGGAGACAAAAAATTGGGATTTTGAGGTACTTATCTTTTTGGCCAGCTTGAGTGCATAAGCTTTCCAAGATCGACATCATTGTTACAGCCTGCTCTACTGTGGCTTCACCAAATAAAATTAGATCGTCAGCAAAAAAATATGTGAGATACTGGGGGCCACCTCTACATAACTGCACTGGCCTCCACGCACCAGAGTTAACAGCTTTATTAATATTCTGCTTTATTAATATTCTGACTTAGTACGTCCAGAACAGTCTGTGTCTCCTTTCAAACAAACAATAGCCTTCCCCACTTCAGAGTCAACTTCCACATCATTTAATTGATCCTTTCACATCTCCGGATCCATTCTCCAGAATTTTGACTGTTAAATTCAGGTAAATCAAGCTTAAAACTCCTGAAATCATTCCTAGAATTAGATGACTCACCTCTGTTTGTTGATTGCTGAACTGAGCATCTAGGTGTGTTTCAAGCTATAGCCCCATCTGATTGATCCTTAAACAAAGCTTGAATAGAAACTCACAGATTCGCTAGTTGATACATGATCGCTTCATAGTTGGTCTTCAAATCAGCAAGATCTTCATCATGCTGCTTGATCACCAAAATATGCTTCCCTTGCTGTTTAATCTAATCCTCAAGTATCTTCAGCCTCGTTCCATCAGCCATAATTGATAATCAGGCCAGAGAATCCCTTATCTGATACCAATTGTAATGCTCAAGCTCAAATTAACAGAAAATAAGCAAAAGAAAAGAGGGAAATGGATTAAGAAAGAAATGAAGAAGAGGAACATCGATGGATAAATTTCGGCATAATATCTCAATGGTCTCAACCAAATGATTACATCACACATATACCGCTCACTGATCAGACACAAAACATTCCTCTCTCCTCATCAAACTGGGTGATTCTAACAGAGACGAATACGACAAAATAAATAAACGGCTAAAATTAAAACATAAAGGAAATAAATGAACGTTTAAGATCCTGCCACGTGTCCTCCCATTTATACATAAATGTCACAACGGCCATCAACGATTCCAGCGCGCCAAAGGGAGCTTGATCACATTTCTTCCAGTCGTTCCAACAGCCGAGGCATCACACTCTGCCTAAACGTTCTGCTTTTTGTCCTCCAGTTTTTATCAAAGGGAAACAGAATTTCCCTCTTACTGAGATTGATCACAATTCATCACCCCCTCTTGGTGGAGATGTCAAAGAGAAAGAACACGGTAAAGATTACGAAGAAAGTAATGTTCCCGACTTGCCGTCGTCCATTAGCCATCAAATTACAGTTTCTCAAGAAGTTGCAGATGATACAAGAAAACGGATTATAATATCCGGGGTTCCAATGAGACCCTATGATTCTTCCTTACATGAATCTAGCAATGTATTTGACAAGGATCTTGAATTCCAAGATCAAGAAATGGCGAAGAAAAGGGCTGATGGTTTAGGACATTCTTCTGAGACTCACTTTTCTCTCAGTTCATCAGAAACACTTGTTGGAGATACCGACCTGAAAGATGATCAAAGTAATGTTACAAACTTGGAGTCCTCGTATAGTAGCCATCAGAGTACAATTTCACAACAAGGTGTGAGGGGTTTAGGCAAGGAAATTGATAGAGGAGTTTCAAGTGATACAAGCAACGAGTTCTCCAATCAAACACTCTGATTCTTCCACACATGAAGCTGGCAATATATGTCAGGATAATCTTGATATCCAAGTTCAAGAAAGGCTAAAGAAGAGGGCTCATGCTTCGGGATTATAGGATTCTTATGAACTTGCCAACACCAGAGCTTTAAGTCCAAGACCCAGTGAAAAGGAGGAAGCTTTCATCAGGAAGGTACTTACTGACAGGGATGTCAATTCTAATAGCCAATTGCGGATGACTGCCGAGGAAGTCCTTAAGATTTTGCCTCTTATGAATTTAAGTGCTGATAAAAAATTGCTAGTCTGCTAGGGTTTAACAGTCAAGATTTTTGATAAAGATAGCAAGAAAGGAAGTACTTCGGCATTAAGAGGAAGATTGGGTGAATATTTCTTTTCTGAGGGTTGGAGGGAGAAATTCGTGAATGAGAGAGAGAGAGAGAGTTGAAGGAGGAGGATGAGATTGAGCTTGAATGGGATGCAAGTGCTGTAATGTTCAACTTTTCTGTTATTAATAAGGCTGGTGATAACACGAGTTTTGAGTCCAAGAACGAACACAAAAAAGAAAGCTTTCATCAGGAAGGTACTTAATCATTCCAATGTTGACCATCATGGCAAATTGCGTTTGGCTAAAAAGGAATTCCTTCATATTCTGCCTCATATCAAATTAGCTGCTCTCAGGCATGGTGAGGGTGAACCATTCAAGATCTTCGATACACAATGGCAAAGAAAGAACTGTGCTCTTCTTTCTTTGCCACTATGTATCTAAGATCTTGAATGGTTCATCCTCACCAGACCTAACTATGCTCTTAAAAAAAAAAAGAACTGTGCTCTTAAGACAACAGCATACCAGCTTTACCTTAATTAACCTTTAACAGGAGTTCGTGGAGAACAATGAGTTGAAGGTGGGTCATGCGAGATCACATCAGCCAGCACCTCTGGATTACTATAATGCATAACCGCCTGCACAATTGCTCTCGCCCTCCTGGCCGGTTCACCGCTCTTGAACACACCCAACCCGACAAACACTCCATCGCATCCCAATTGCATCATCAGGGCAGCATCTGCCGGCGTCGCCACCCCTCCGACAGCAAAATGCACAACGGAAAGCCTTCCCAATTGCTTTGTCCGCATCACCAAATCATAAGGCGCCTGAATTTTCTTAGAAAAGGTGAACACCTTGCCATCATCCATGTTCCCAAGTACTCTGATATCTCCCATCACGGAACGCACATGGCGGACCACCTCAGTTATGTTCCCCGTGTCGGCCTCACCTTTAGTACGGATTATTGCGGCGCCTTCCCTGATGCGGCGGAACGTTTCCCCGAGGTTACGACATCCACAAACAAAAGGGATGCGGAAATTACGTTTATTAATATGGTTTTCATCGTCGGCGAGGGTGAGGACCTCCGACTCATCAACATAATCAATTCCAGTTGCTACGAGAATTTGGGCCTCCACGAAATGACCAATTCGGTGACATAACAGGAACTGTAACAGCCTATTTGATTTCGTTGATAAGTTGAGGGTCCGCCATGCGGGCCACGCCGCCTTGGGCTCTGAAGTAAGCCGGAACACGCTCGAGGGCCATGGCAGCGCAAGCACCGGCTTCTTCAGCGATACGAGCCTGCAGGAGTGACGATGTGCATGATAACGCCGCCACGGAGCATCTGGGTAAGGCCAACCTCAACGGAAAATAGGGATTTCTTGGTGGTTTCGCTGATTGCACTGTTACCGTAGACAGATACGACACCGCTTCCGGCCATCTTCGACCGCGTTGGCTGTTGGTAAGTGTGGGTCCTTCATTTAGAATTGGGGATAAAGGGGAAACTGGCAAATTTGAGGAGAGGCAAAAGGGAAGGGAATGAGCGGAGGCGGTGAAGTGAAGGAAGAGCATGCATTTATAAGGTGCCTGCTGATTCTGCCGACATCCTTTGCCCCTTTTTTAGATTTTGCCCACTAATGCAGTATTAGAATAGGGATCTTCTTCCTTTTTTTTTTTTTTTTTGTTTCCGTTACATTACGAATACCTCCTCTAAGTTTCCAAAAACTACAAATACCCCCTACTCAAAAGATATGACTGAAGTTAATAAGGCCAATGAGATTATCACAATGATAATTGAAATTATTACAATGTGATGCGTCCCCTATGGATGGGTTAGGTCGAACTCCGATCATGAGACATAGATATGTAAGAAAAAATACATATAACATAAAGAGATGTCTTGAAAGCTCTTCAACATTTAAGTTATAATTTTTATAAAAATATAGTCAAGAAGGGAGAAAGAAAAAGAGAACCCCACTTGCTTAGAGGTGGATAATCCCTTTAATAGTAGAGTTATCTTCTGAATTGAGAGTTCTTTACGTCTACATTGTTTTAAGGACATGTTGATGAGTAAAAAAGTTATAAACGGATCGGTTTATCTGAATATATTTATCATCGTGAAAAAATCCTTAAGTTTAGCCAATAAATAGGATTAAACTATCCAACTAGGTGAAGTTAGGCCTGTCAAAACTTACCAGATATCCGACATCCGAATTCGAATTCGGCTGTCCGAATCGAATATGGTAAGAGCTGTACATTCGTTTCAGCGTATTCGAATTCGTATCCGAATAGTATTAGAAAAACAAATACGAATATGGTATAGTCATTACCGTATCCGAATATCCGTATCCGAATAGATATTTTTAAAATTAAATAAAAATATATAATAAAATATATAATAATATATAAAAAAATATGTAAAAATATTTATTTTTAAAATTTTAAAAATATATATATGAAAATATGTATACGGCCGCTATACCACTGTTGTAAATTTGCTGATTTCGAATTCGGATATCCGGATTCGGATATTCGAACAAATTTGAAATAGATATAATACGGATTCGGATATCCGGCACCGAATTCGAATCCGAACAAATTCGAATTCGGATGAATTCCTTAATATCCGTCCGGATTCGGATACGAATTCGGATATAGTTAGACAAAAACGAATTCGAATACGGATACTGTGTTACCGTATCCGTTTTATCCGTTTGACATCCCCAGGTGAAGTCAACCAAAACTTTACACGGTGGGTCGAGATGTATTTAACATGTAAAGATATGAATTTATCAACAACCAACTATCCAACATGAAAAAAAAAAGTTAGGTTGTGTAATTAATAGCCCTTTTCACCAACCTTTTTTTTGTCTCTTTCCTCTTCTCCCTTCTTTAAATTCTTTCATTTGAATACATGCAAACATGAGGCACTTCAAGAATGGTTTCCAACTGATCTCTGTGGCATTACCGTTTGGAATCATAGTTCTGTTGGCGAGAATATTTGCGGTTGGTTCCTACATCTAAGAAAAAGGGTCAATATTGCTGGTTACATACATACTCTGGTAGAATTGACAATAACTGAGTTGCATTTTGCCTTCTCTTTCGCACTTTAAGCTTATCTACTTGTACCTTTCTATTACCTAAGTCACACAGTTCAAAAACGATGCCACAAACAGGAAGTCTAAAATTGTCATTTACTCCTGCATCCATTGTTTGATAACAAAATCGCCCTGCAAGGTTTTTACATGATTACAAATTATCTCGGTATTCATCCTGATATCATACATTGGCCCAGAACACGTGTATCGAATCTATATGTAACACAGGAAGTCACATGTTACAAATAATCCTTATAACCAACACAACTTGAACAAAAGGAGATATATCTCAACAGATTAGCAGATGCATGCTACAAAACTTCATCTTCATATGAAAGATAATTGCTATCTAGTTCTGCATTCATGCTAACCTTTGTTTCCCCTCCACCCAATTCCTATAATATTAAGTTTCTATTGTATCTAGCAAATTTCAGTGTTAAAAAAAGTTTAGCTACTTTAATGCCGTAATGAGCATGGTGCTGTACGGGAAGGGTAAGCGGACGACATCTTCAAAAATCGTCTCTGATTTTCATCAGCAAAGCATAGCACTGAATCCTGGCAAATCTCAATAGCAGAAGAAGGTGGAACAGGGGTGAAGTCCAACAACTTTGAGTACTCTGATATGAGATGATACATGTAATCATAAACCCGAGCCATACTCATAGTTTCCATGTAATGTTGGGCTAATCTGCCTATTGCTTCAGCCTGTTATTCCACGACCATGAAACGTAGGAAACAAAATGAAATCAAATTAGCTCATAAGTTTCAACTCTCACCACTTTCTAAAGAGTTTCAAAGACATGAGTGCTTCTGCAATTTAACATGTGAAAACATACTCCATATGTTCTATGATGTGATACACGTCATAGAGGAGTCATATACCTGCACTTGATTCCACAGCTACTAAGAACTGACTTTATTTGTCTATTCTTGTTTCAAGACACCTTAAAATACCGCACTCGTGTGGCAATGTACTGGTTTAAGGGAAAGGAAAGAATTAAAGATAAGGACACATACCTTCTTTGGGTGTGAATTGCCCCAGTTAACAGCAAGCTTTATAGACTTGCACATATCATCTCGGGGTATGTGCAAGTAATGCCTCTTTGGAATGAGGCCACGGCTGAGGAAATCTTGATATTCTGGTGTGATTATCAGAGGAACCGAACCACATGATAGAATGTACTTTAAACTCACAGACCAAGCATATCCTTCAGCATATATCTTGTACCTATAAAAGCACAAACAGAAGAACAGACAAATTGGACAATTACTTTCAGCTGTGAGATCACATGTATTTGCATTACATAAGAGTTTCCCTGTTAGCATTAAAAAAAGTTGAGTGAATGGAGAGTTGCACAATGTTCAGAGATCATGGACGCCAAGAGGGAAACTGCATTTAGAATTATCTGGGAAATGTATGTTTACTTCAAGAAAAAGTTGAACGATACATGAAAAGCTACATACCTATGATTACATTGCTTGGATAATTTGGACTCCTTAAAACCACCTTTTGCTTCTTGTACCCAATCCTGTGATTAAAAAGTAAACTTGAAAGATAAGCAAAAAATACAGATAGTTGTCCATGGACGAGTTTGATGCTAATGCCAAGAGAAATACCAAAGAGGTAACAGATTTTAGCAAAGAACCTGACGCAAAATTTGTGCTCTCCACTGTGTAGTGTCATTGCACTGCAGCAATTCTGAGCGAACAGGGGAAGCAACATCAGGATTTCCTTTCCAATATGCGATAGGTGACTTCTCACTCCAACTCCGAGCTTTTGAACCCTGTTTAATGCTTCTATATTGTCTATCCCATTCTTCTATTTGAATTTCTGACCTGGAAAAGACAATCAAGAAAAAAACTCAGGGTTACGTCGTTGACAATGGTATTAAATTTCAAGTGCCACCGTCTGAGATAAAGCACTGCAGATTACTTGCTTCTAAGTAACAATTTTTCTCTTATCATAGGAAGTAGGCCGGTAGATGTTCTCAAAATGCAGTGATAAAGTTGTGTTGCATTTTTTATTATACGATGAAGTGAATCAATTGGATTAAGGAACCAACAAACAACTCTTCATTAAAAACAGTCATAAAAGACCTATATACACACAAACTTTCTCAGTAAACATTTAACACAATAGGCCATAGTTGCAGAGATGCAGCAGGTTCAGCTGCATTTTCCTTGCGAAGTCTAAACTCATAAGCACTTAAACTAGAATGCTAAAATTCCCATCAATCAGAAACTATAAAATACATACATGCTGTCTAAAAAAAAATCAGCATGCACTAAACTTGAGTTGGAAAGTAACACATGCAATCACTACTATCCTATTAGGGGAAACACCAAAAGTACACTCTACAAAAGGCTACATTAAGCTAAGAGAATTCCTAAGAACATTTACACAAATTCAACTAAGGAAGACATATGATCTACTTGCGTTGTCTTACCAGCCCCAAAAGGACCAATCTGGAAAGGGAATATCAAAATGCTCCGGCGTTGTGCAGTAACGAAACAATGGCACAGGCATTGAAGCATGCTCAGTACGGTTAATAGTAGGCTTATCCATACAATCAAACATGAAATCTACATCAGGAACCCTTCCAGGATACCTCTTAAGCAGCTGCAAAAGCCCCCATATAGTGAACATTGCTCGACTTTGAACACAAGCATAGTATAAGTCCACATACAATTTACCTCCAAGGATTACAACCCTAAAAGCAGCAAGCTTTTGAGCCTCCATCAAATGGGCAAGCGAAATCTTAGACTTAGACCATGGTTCCAAATCGCGGTGTATATATCTGAATACTGCCGGGCAATTTTTCTTACGTATGCCATGGTCAGATTGGTTGGCATATGGAAAATTTCTATTGGTGGAAGAACTGCTGCCACAACTGAGATAAGTGCATTGAAGGATCTTGAAAGCAAGGGAGAATTTAGATTCTTGATCGAATGATTTTGGCGGGAAATCATGCCATGGGGTAGGCTCTAAGTTGTGGCCCACGATTGTTTTCGTCCTTGAAACAAGATCATCCACCTGAAATATGAAAAGGACATCATCACTGAATACAATCAAGCAAGAAAACTAAAATCCCTCCTACAAAGTCTAAATCTTTTTTAACATTTTGCTTCTCGTGAAACCATTAGCATAACATAAAGCTCCTAACTTTATAGAAAAATCAAACAAACATACACAATCAAGATTTTTTTTTTTTTAGAAGAAAATATACAAACCTGGAATAGAAGGACAAAGGAAAGAAAGAGGAGAGCCAAGATGAGGAAGAAGCGGGGAATAAAAGGACGGATGGAAGATGATCGAGAAGAGTGTTTAGAAGCGGAGACCAAGCGACCCATTGTTGTTTCTGATGGAAATTATGTTTATTGATTTGCTGCAGCATCGTACCATTTACGACAATGGAAATTCGTCCATTGCATCTGACTGACAAAATTCAATGGCTGTAAATGAAGGTTATGGAAAATCTGAAGAGAAGATAGTAGCTGGGAAAATGGTATGGCGTTTGATGGTTGCTATCCCGGGTCGTTTGGTAGCATGTCTCGAGGTCCCCTATGTGGGGACATTGATGACGTTTTGGTATTCTTTTAGTAATTTCGCATGCGATTATTCCGTTAGATGTTGTCATTAATGTTCGTTTACTCTGTCTCCTGTTACACTTTGAGATCTCATTTATTTTTTCTGAACGTATCTCATGTTACTGATTTAATTTTTTTTTAAAAATATTAAAGACATTGATTACAACTAGGCCAAGGACACTACTGTCAAGTAACCAACCTCATCATGCAACTCGACGCTTGGCGTCATGTGGCAGCCATGCATAAACATATCAGAATATGTGATATCATCTCATGGCCTTTGGACATGCATTTGTTAGTATATGTACCTTAAACCATGATTTGGATGTTTATGTTATTCATTTATGATTAATAAAGAGGTTTTATTATCATTATTGTTGGTTAGTATGTTACACAGTTATGATATATGTCTCTGGTTCATTATTGTTATATAGATAAAATAATTTATAACCAGTATGAGTATTGATTTGATAATCATGAGATGATTATGCATATGGTGATACAAATCAATCTTATAGATACTTGTTAGAGAACAATATATTGGATAAACCCATCATGAGATTACTACATGATTAACGTTATAAGTAAATCTCATGATATTCATGTTTTAATCCTTAGACTTGAGATTGTCATAGTTTCCAACATAAGGACTATTATATTTTGACATGATCAAACGTTATCCATAACTGGATAATAATAAAGGTCATGATTGAATATGATAGAAATTATGTAGAAGATATTGAACAATCAAGATAGAATTTGTTGCTCTCTTTTGAGAGAGATATATTTGGACCCCTCGATTAGTTAGACTGTGAAATGCATGGCCGTGCTCAAATGAATGAATAGTGTGACCATGACTTATGTTTAAACTAGATATCGTGTGACAAATGGATTAATGCATGTACTATTATTAGGCTAGTTGGACTTTACTCGTATTAATTGGGTAGCCGTAATGTCTTGCTAGAGACCAATTACGACTTGTTAGTTTAATGGAAATTTAACCAACTGCCAATTAATATGGGCCTATCGGATCACACACAAGAATGCGTATGGGCTGATATTAATAATATTAATAATATTAATTTTAGATATTAATTATTATTATTATTATTATTTTGTTTTTTTGATTATATATATATGTATTATCGGATAATAACGAGAGAATCTATATCAAATATGGATTTTGAATATCCTGAGAGAATCCATATCTAATATAGATTCTGATTGGCTTAACTAATCTGATTTGAACTCGGATTTGAAGTCTACATATATCTATATATATGATGATGCATCTTGTACAAAGATCACACACAATCATCAGAGAAAGACATAACTCGTTTTTGGAGAAAACTCGAATTCTTAGCCGTGCCGTTTCAAGAGCTATCACTCCGGACGGAAGCATTCGTGTGGATACCGGCAGAGGGTATTCGTGTCATCGCACCTACTTCATCCGCGGATTTCGAATCTACAGACCGGCAGAGGGTATTCGTGTCATCGCACCTACTTCATCCGCGGATTTCGAATCTACAGAGGTAATTTTTGAGTTTCTTTCATCGAATTAAACGAACAACATGGATCCTTGGTAGGAAATCGGAGATCAAGTTTTTTTTTCCGTTGCGTGTTTTTGACAGTGATCTTGTCGATTTCTTAACAACATTCACTCACCACATGATGCAAAAGAAACAAAGACACATCAATCAATAAAAGACATGTTCAGTTGAATCTCAAAACATTCCTTTAAGAAAAGCGAAAAGAGACGGATTTCTAATCTTCCAGCATACATAAAATTCCAAAACATGGTTATCTTCATAGCACTTCTGAACAGTGACGGAACTTTATCTTCCTTCATAGCGATTGTCTTTCCCCACAGTACTATCGAGGCACATGTCACTCACATTCTGCAATCAAAATACCATTTTGCCTTGTTGAAGGCTCTCCATATGCTTCGATCACAGTTTCAGCATCATCTTTCATTCCATCCTTCTTTACCTGTTGAGCAACGACAACAAACAAAGAAAATCCAAAGGTCCCGGTAATGCCTTACTGATATACATCATGTATACTTTAGATTCTAGGTTGCCTCTAAACATTGTCCTTTTGATATTTTTAGTTTTGGTATGGCATGGTTTGTAAATAAACAAATTCAAGAAAGAAAAATTTCCCCTTCACAATTTATATTCTAACTGCTGGGGTGTACTTGATAGGCTTGAAATCGAAAAGTAAATGTATGATAAAACTGAGGATAGAGAATCAAGAACTGAGTGAAAGGTCTAAATAGATACTGAGGATAGAAAACACCTTTTAGGCTCAGCACAAATGAAAAATGGCGTTTTCAGATGGTATTTACTTTTCAATACACAGAAGTCTCGCTGAAAACAAGTTCTCTATCTTTTAGTATTAAAGTATTGTTTGTCTGCATCTCACCCCTTCCAGACTTTAACGGTAGCTTTTACCGTCGTTAAGATATACTCTGTACGCTTGTTGTTGTACATATATTCACTTTTCAAATGGAGTAACACCCATCTTATGTAATAGACAAAATATATCATGCAGGATATATAACAGGGACACGCGGACAACTCCAGCTTGAAGGCCCTTTATTTGTTATTTTGATGGAGCAAAATTTGCAATAGGCAAAGCTTCGTGTTTTCGGCGATGGATAATTTAATGGAATGCTTTTCCGGAAGCAATACAGAGAGTAATTTCCGTTTCAAACAACCCACAACAGCGCAAGCAGTTACGATAAAACTTCGGACAATTTCTTCATATTCAGCTTTGGGGAATAATAAAATCATGAAACAAGAATCACTATTACTCTAATTTCCTCTCCCGTTACAAAATACAGTTAAGCTTACCTGAACAGAATAAAAAAAAAGTAAAATCAATATTTGCTTTCCACATCTTACTACCTAAGATAACAAATATAAATACTAAACCGTCTTAGAGACAAAAATTCTGGTAGTTCTTTACCACGTCAAGAAGAAAACAAGGTTAACTTTAACAAACCTCTTAACTGTAAATAAAGTGAACAAGTCATGAATATGGGATTTGATAACTGCAGCAGGAAGCAATCCATTCATAACAACCAATTCGGCAAGACAAGGGAACCGGCAGTTGACCATGATCTCTGAAGCACTAACAGAAGCTCCAGAAACAATACAATACCATGTATATTAAGGTCGACCAAATGCTTCAACCAGTGCGGATTCCACCCAAGAAAGTACTTGGATCAGGACAGTTTCCTGAGAATTGGGCTTGAGAGAAGTCGAAGCCTGGGTTCTGAAACAGACACATTGTCAAGTATTGTAAGCTACAAAAGCTTTTTTGTCATTCTACGATCAACAAAATTGCACAAACGGAAAACTGCAAACATAATCAAAGCATATTCATCAAAAAAAAATACCATCCAGAATAACTGGAACACCAAGAAAGCACGTTTCACAAAAAGAATTCTATCCAATTGAAATTAGCAAGGTGGAGATTGGCATAATTCAAGAAAATTTTGATGCTATCAATTAAGTAAGCCATATCATCTTGATGCTAGCCATTTAGTGGCCAATTTGAATATCTTAGTGCAGCTTCAATGAAATCGACAATTATTTAAATAAGATATTTTGAGGATCCAGCTTTTACACTACAGCTGAATTACGACTTATCTTATGTCTCTTCTTAATTCTTGGGTAGATTGGACATGACGAATAATATCAGCTGAAGTGAATATGCAACAGAAAAACAATGATTTTTCTGACAAACTAGATCAGGCGTCTATCTGTATCACCTAACATATGAGCATTCTTTCCATTCCATTTATGTGAGAACAGCCCCAAGTAATTAAAATGGAAACCAAATCTCCCAAGATCCCTGTCATAATATTCAACTGTTAGTGGCAGATTAACTATCGCTTTGGGTACTAGAGTAACAATCCAATGAAGTGCATGGCCTAATAGGCTAGACAATCAATCTATCAATCAGCTTGAAAGTGGAAGAAAAAGGGATGAGCATTAAATCAGAAGACTGAAAATGATATACATTGAACATCGTCGACAATTTAACATTTGAACTCTGTTTCAAAATAAAAGGCCTCACTACTCATGTTGAATTGGTTCGGAGATATAAACTTGACACCGTAAAATAAAAGTGATGCACATTCCGGGCAAGAAAGCATTAAGTACATTCACATATACCTCCTCTTGAAACCTTTGAAGCATCAGGCGTTTTTGCTCCAAATCAGTAGCGTAAGGATCTAAGTGACCTTCACCCAGTATGGGAGAAGACCATGTCTTACCCTTATCCCGCTTCTGCAGGGTGATGTGCATTATATCATCCTCTGCATTAAAAAAATCGTATAAAATAAGGTAAGAATTCATTTCTTTACCCTTTCTTTAAGTACCCCCAAGTTCTGTCAGAAATCAATTGATTAAAAATTGCAGCTTCTGCTGCATACTCGAAGCGAATTGGCTACTTCACCATAAAGCAAACACATCACCGTTCTAGAATCTTGGTCGGAAAAAAAAAAGAAAGGAAGAAAGAAAGCGGGCGAGAAAACATTACCGAGAGTCCAATAGGAGCAATCCGTCTTGACTGCCTCGGTAAGATCATGCTGAAGCAAGCAAGTGAACAACATTCAGCCATCAGTCATAAAAAGAAAAGAAAATGATTCTCCTGAAAAATCAAGAGAATATAATAGTGAAACGAGAAGAAAAATGTTTAACGTACATTAAGATAAGGAGGGTTGCCTTTGATCCCAACTTCCAAATGCTTGGACTGAATCTTGCAGTAAAATAGCTTCTTAGGAACATTCTCCGGCAAAGTCACGTAAATGTTCAATTCTTCCAGCGTTTGATCCCACTCGAACACTTTCTGACCTGCAAGAATCAATCATAGTAGCGATTTCTCATTTTTTTTCCCTTTTCCCCGGAGATCATAAAACAAGAACACTTAATTGGTGAAAACCTCCGACATCCATACCATTGTGGACGAAGCTATGGCGTTTTTCTGGAGCCAATTTCTCAGCCATTTGTAGAAATTTTTCTTCAGATTTCAATTTAGGGTTCCGTCCCGCAAAATTTCCAGGAGTTCTCCGCCGTAAGGTGGACCTCTAATTCTTGGATGCTGAGCTACGCCCTGTGCGGTGGGGGTTCAAATCTCCTCACCCCCACTCCCTCACCGCACGCGTCACCGCGTGACAAGTGGCAACAGGGGAGGGTGGTGAGGCTAGATGAGGGTTACCCTCATCCAGCCTCACCGCCCCCACCTGCTGCCACGTGTCGCGCTGTGGACCGCGCGGTGACTCACCGCACGGTGAGGAGATCCCAACCCGTGCGGTGGACCTCTTATTCTACAAAAATAGTTGACGTGTAATGTGCTGTGACATTCACTAATATATATAACCGTTCTAACCTTTAAAAAAAATTAATAATTGCGTTACATAGTATTGTCAGCTATATTACTTAACCAACTTATATTGTTTATATAGATTATGAATTCACAAGTCATCTAATATAAAATTTATATGTTAATTTTTATTTATTTCCAGTGTTTCAAGACTATTCCTAATTAAACACAAATGTTATAATAGTTATTGTTAGGGGAATGATATATATATATATATATATATATATAAATACACAATCTTTTCATTTTTACACTATTTTTTTCATCTCATGATTTCTTTTTGACTATTGATCAAATAAAAAAAATACTTTTATATAAAATATCAGGTCAACAACAACAATACCCATTGCCTTTAAGGCTCCCGCCTATGGCAGAGTATGGAGAGTCGGATGTACGCAATCATACTCATGTGTTATAAACACACAGAGTATACAACTATCATTATTATTAGATGATCCACGGTCCAAATCTTATATTTATTGAAATCAAGTATCCTAATTATTCTACACACAAAACAACAAAAAGATATTATATTTATTGAAATCTCTAACACGTCTCGCTCGCACCGATATTTTCTATTTGACTAGTTTTATAGTCGTCCATAAATAACTATCATTCATTTATCAACTAATAATATAAAAATAATTGACATTTGTTAATTCGAATGTGTAAAAAACATGAGGTCAGTTCTATTCCTATTGGATGATTGACCGCCTTAAAATTTGTCAATAACACATGCGGTTTTGTTATGTGTTTTGGGCACCTGGAATTTCTTCTCTTGTGTTGCGTACGTGTAGTTCACATGAAACAAACAAAGGCAGAAGTTTCCAGGAAATTTCTTCTATTTATGCCCAACGGTGCTTCCAACTTTCATCATCCCCAGTAATATATGAGGCCTGGACTCTTAGGCTTCTGTTGTAACGGAAGACGAGAGTTCAATTAAAATCCCACTAAGAATTTTATATTTATTTTACTGGATTTTACAAAGTGGTCAAGTATCGTACTTCTTTCTATCACAAAATCAGAGGTAAAATTGCACTAATTGGCTTTTACATTTTAAACTTGTGGACGTTTCACCATGTGTATCAACCTTCTAAAAAAAACACATAGTATTCCTATTCTATCAAGATTTCCTAAAACAATGTTAAGTTGAGAATGAATTTCCTTTTTTAACCATAAGATGATACTAATTTTATCGGTGTGACTTACTGAATCATCGACTATTGTATTTTATTCGAGCGGCAAATTAACCAATGTATTTAAGGAGCTATATACAAAATGAACTTTATGCTACTCACTAAATACGTATTATATACTATTTGTGTACTTATAGGTTTTAATATGGTGAAAAAAAGGCTAAGAACAACATCCACTTTTTCAAAATCATCATTGACCAATAAATAATTACTAATAATAAATACTAATTAGAAAAACAACCAATTACAGCCTTTTTTTTATTCTAATGTTAGCATCTACATCGTTATTTGACATAAAAAAAATTCTAGTGTGCTGGATTTTTAAAAAATATAAAATGTATAAGGACTAAAGAAAAGAAAACGTCACTGCAGAAACGCATCATATAATAAATTTCTCCTTGCTGCATGTGTCATTGAGTTCTGCCTTGACTCCCACAACAAAAATCAGCAGATATATTCAACAACAGCCACGCGTTGAGTTCATCACTCTATATCTCTCCCACCGTCTGCTGAAAAAGCATCTAAAATTTAGCATCGAATTTCTTCATTTAGTTGTTCAAAAAGAAAAATAAGATGGTTTCAGTAGAAGAAAGCAGGTGGGATTTGGAGAACAGAGAAGAGTTTACAGAGCAGCAATGCATCCAGAAAACAGCTCACAATTTATCTACTTCATTGTTGCGTAAAAAATCCGATCCTGCAATTGTTTCAAGAATTCGTTTTCAGATTCTTCGTCAATTCTTGATAGATATTCAGCAAGTCATTTTTGGAACTAAGCTTTGCTTGCTCTTTCCAGCTGTTCCTTCTGCAATTGTTGCTCACTCTGTTTGTTTTCCAAGAGTAAGAACACCGCCGTCTGCATAATACAAAAACTTAAATAAGATTTTCATGCAGAAGTTTTATGAGTTATAGCTGTGCATGTGGTATTATTTTGTTACCAAATCATGGGTGATTATACACATACTGATGTACATGTTAACATATTTCCATTTCAAATGTAGTCAGACACTATTCCTTGACTTTAGAATTTAATGGAATAAAGTAAAACGACTCATTATTACTTGACTAAATTGGCCGCGCTTCTTATATTGTGAAGTAGTAGCTGATCGACACAGCTTGACACACCATTATGGGTCATTGATAAATAACCTCCTTGTGTTTCTAACACATGAGTATGGTTGTGTACATCCGACTCCGTATACCTCGTCATAGACGGAAGACACGAATGAAATGGGGTAATGTTGTTGTTGTTGATGTACATGTTTAACATAATTGCAAAAAGGTAAAGCAATAACAAAATTTTGCATAGTAATATGAAGATTGATCGTCTCTTTCGTGTTGTCAATTCTTGTTTTTTTCTGACATATTAAATTAAGTGCAGGCATGGGTATTTGGTCTGAGTTTGCTGGGACTAGCGCCGCTCGCCGAGCGTGTCAGCTTCCTCACTGAGTACGTGGGTTTGCCTCGCTTTTTTCTTCCTGCCAATGCACAAGTTAAGCTCTTCAACGTCGTGTTAATTTTTTTGGTGGTCATTACAAAGCATTTTAGTACTAGTTTATGTATTAACCAATTATAATTAACTATCACAAATTTTAAAATACTTCAAAAGTTACTTATGACGCCTTACTAGTTACTATCATAATCAGATAGTGACATGCTCATACAAATCTATGCATTTCATACTATCATTCAAGTGATATGATATCTTCTTATAACATGTCAATACTCTTTTGGTATTAGAGTAACTACTAAGTTATCATCTCTTAACATGTCAATTTTTTTTGTCATAGAGTAATTACTAGAATACCATATAATTACCTTTTGAACACTATAAAATAAATAAATATATATATATATGTGTGTGTGTGTGTGTGTAAGGAGGTTCGACATGTTAGCCATGGTCGGTCTCTTTAAAACATAAGGACCCTCGATTCTCTATTTCTTATTATTAGAGATTAACTAATTAATAATCAATAATTAATTGTACAGATACTTAGTTGTTACTCATTCATAAATAAAATAAAGTTAAGTAGTTAACCCTGCTTTTTTATGTTACAATAGCGTAATAACGTGATACAACATTCCAACTAGATTTAGGCTTTTCTTGTCAAAATTTAAATATTTATAGTACTTTATTGTGATGAATTCTTGCATAAACAGTAACGGAAAAATGATAAAAAGGCTAAAAAGAAAAAGGTATAATAATGGTACGATAAATTCTAAAATGTAAGTGTGTATTCATAAAAAAATTGTATATTTATAAAAAATAAGTATGTTTATTCATCACTCTTTAGTACAACCATTACATACACTCCCATTTTACATGTGTCTTTGATTAGTTATAAAAATAACTATTATATTATAATAATTCATCGGCCATTATAAAATCATTCTACACCCAACTAGCGTACGATTAGGAATGAACTAAATCTGACCAAAAAAATAATGAGTCAAATTAAAGTATGATTTCGTACTAGTATAACACAAGTGACATTTTTTTTTCTCTTAGCAAAATGGTTTTATTGTCTTAGAATTCGTTAGTTCAATTAAAATAATCTATGGCATCTAATGACGGTACTACGAAGATGAAACTGTTATGCTCACATAGTCACATGAAAGAAAAAAAACCCAAGTGAAGTCGGTAGTTAAAAATACGTCAGTAGAGACAATGTTGAGTAACTAACCGGGTGAGATCAGAGGAGGTTGAAAAGGAGGCAAAATATGAGGCCTCCAATCACGTCCCGTCACGTGTAAAAAAATTGTCTTTTTTTTAAAAAAAATTGAATGTGGTGGGACCACTGACAATGTTTTTTACACGTGGCGAAACGTGATTGGAGGCCTCATATTTTGCCTCCTTTCCAACCTCCTCAGATCTCACCCCGTAACTATGGGTTTTGGATCGAAGCTTTTTCCGACATCGTACGTCTTTAGTTGCTTTTCTATTTTCATTTCCTTTACCTCGTAACTTGTTACACAAAATCATATACTATGGGGCTCAACTCATTATTTATTTTTTTAACTAAATGATAACTGACTTGATTTGTTGTCTTGTGTTGGTATTGCTGCGGTCAACACCTGCGACATTCAAAAGACAAGTCGCATATTTTACGGGCCCAACAGGTAATAATCACAGGAGGACAATTAGTTTGATATACTTCACCGATGTAGCAACATATAAACTATTAGTTGCTTTACTTTAGTATAAAAAAAGCATTATAAAAAAAAGTATTAAAAAAGCAAACAAAATAACAAAATAGCTAATGTTTATGTGTAACGTACATAGTTTGTGCATCAAACATTGATACATCAAATAATCTGTTTTGATGAGTATATGCGATCTACTGTAGCAATGTTTGTTGTACTAACACATAGCCAATTAATTGTTTCACTCTAATATATTTATAAAAAAACGGAAAACAAGATTTTCAGCTGTTTATGTGTTAATGCAACCCCATCAAATCATATTTCTATTATTGCGTCATCTATACAAGTACATATACAGTCGGTGTTCTCACTGGAACCAAATTCTCTATCCTTTGGATGTAGGTATGTAGGTATTATTTGTCTGCGTCTTACCCTTCCTAGACCCTAGGGACAACTTTTACTGTTGTTCGGATATATTGGGCAATGTATGTTGTTGTTGTGTTAGTGCACGATTGATGCATGAATGGTTGATATTTATGTGTTAGGGCACGCTTGATGCACCGGAAGTTGGTGCAGCACATGTGATGTAGTTAGTTGCTATGGTAGTAATTGGTTGTGAACGATGGCAAAACTTGTCAGTAATGTAGCATTGTAATTGCAGTTGGTGGTCTACTAAATGCAACATGCGGCAATGCAACTGAGCTGATAATAGCTCTATTAGCACTTCGTCAAAGGAAAACGCATATTCTCAAGTATTCTCTTCTTGGTTCGGTTCTTTCCAATCTTCTTCTTGTTCTTGGAAGCTCTTTTCTCTGTGGAGGCCTTGCTCATCTTAAAACAGTACAAAGATTTGACAGGGTAAGGTTTCCACGACAAAATACTTTTTTTTTTAATGTTTAAGTTCCCGTTTCAGAAGTCTTACATAATTGGGGATTGACAGAGGCAAGCCGATGTTAACTCAATACTATTGTTGGTGGGACTACTTTGCCATGTGCTGCCTTTGATATGTAAACATGCATTGGATCCTACTGACTATGCTGCCCATTCTGTTCTTTTGTTGTCGAGAGGAAGCAGCATTCTTATGCTACTCGCTTATCTTACCTACCTCCTCTTTCAGTTGAGAACCCATCGCCAACTATTTGAATCCCATGAGGTACCCCTTTTTTCACCCCTAAATGGACACTATCATCTTGCTCTTGTACTAATTTGTACTATTTTATTATTGTTTTGCAATATCCCATCATCAATATTCACGTATAATGTATTATAAACCCGTAAGTTATATGGTCAACACTTGGATCATAAGGAACTTTTGACTTGATCAAGAATTATATATTTATCATGGCGAATTTGCAGGAAGATGATAGTGAAAGTTCTGAAAATGGTGCAGTGATTGGATTTTGGAGTGCTTCTTTTTGGTTAGTCGCCATGACCACTTTTATAGGTCTTCTTTCGGAGTATGTTGTGGGTACTATTGAGGTAATTATACTTCATTAGATGAACTAAATGTCTCCTTTTCTCGTAGTATCATCGCGTTTTGTATCGTTAATCCATGAGTAAGGAGTAATTCCTTGTCTGATATCAGGTTGCATCAGAAACATGGGGGATTTCTGTGAGCTTCATTAGCTTAATCTTGCTTCCAATAGTTGGAAATGCAGCAGAACATGCAGGATCCATCATTTTCGCGGTTAAAAACAAGCTGGTAATTAAGTTAATAACAACACTGGTAACTTTTGATATGAGATTGGGCTAATAGGAGGTGGTATTTTCAAATGCAGGATATATCATTGGGAGTTGCTTTAGGATCTGCTGCCCAAATTTCAATGTTTGCGGTAAGAGATGATTTGTTATTAGTCATATGAATAAATTGATGTATTCGTCATTTAATCGGTTTGAATGCTCAAGCAATGAACTTTATCCTACAGAAAATCAAGAGCAAACAAACTCAGACAAAGTTCTCTGCCTAGTTAGGCACTATATGATCAAGAAACATTAATGCATAATATGTATAGAATTTTGCAGTTAATGAGTAAATGGGACGGCTCGGGCTAAAAGAAACCTAAGATCTTGCTAGCCGGAATATGTTGTTATTTGATGCCAACAGATGAGGAGGACAAATGATCTGTATCCACATAAGCTAACATTGGTTCTGCATCTTCTCCTAGGTTCCTCTTTGCGTAATTGCATCATGGATAATGGGTATCAAGATGGACCTCGATTTCAAGCTTTTGGAAACTGGTTGTCTAGCTTTTGCAATCATCATTACCATCTTCTCCTTGCAGGTATGCTCAAGATATTCTTTACCTTCCTGCAAACAACTAACAGAATAGACGCTAGTTGAAAATTGAAATTTGACTAGCTTAAGGTGGACTTTTGCTAGTCAATGTTGCACCATGCTATTGCAGAATATCCCATATAGTTGATATTGAAATTTTGCTCAAGATATTCTTTGCGGTAGTGTGTTCTGTTTGTTTTTTTGACACAGGATGGAATATCACATTACATGAAAGGAGTGGTTCTTTGTGTCTCGTATTTGGTCATTGCCGTCTGCTTCTTCTTTTACAAGCTCCCCTCAGGTTAGCTGACATATAATTGCAGTTGCTATTACGCTTAGAGTCACTCCAGCCTTGGTGCTTAAAACTTTACCTTACATCGATATATTTCTTTTATAATGCTGTTTTGCAACTAGATACATGATATGATAACAAGTTGTTTTCCTTATATATCACGTGGCTAGTTTGACCTACGTCTTCACGATCATACAAATCAAACGACTGCTATATGTTGTATGTGCATGTCTGTGTATCTCCCTCCAACACAAATGCTCAATTTCTATCAGAATGAACTGCATGTAAATACTTATTTCATTTTTTGCATCTCAAACACATGATTTCGATGACATGGCAACAACTTTTACGGTTACTCAAATCTATCATAATACTTTTTGCATATCACCCAATTCAATAATTTGTCTTGACAAGTCATTATATTATCTGACATTGTGAAATTAAACCATTATATCGCTCGTCAAAACGATCAAACAGTGCTCGATTTTATTTTTTTTGATTCATGCAAATATTACTCCTTATGTCATGTCTGTATAACAATCAATTTTTCTTCTCATATTCTCGCGTATTTCACTTATCTGTCAGGTTCAATCCAAGCCCATTCGAGGGGATACTAATACTAAATATATATGCTGCCAACCTGTCTTTATGATTATGTGAAAGAAGGGGAGGGAGAAGAAGCAAAATTGAGAAGCGAAGGCTTGCGGTTCACCAATTTGCAGGACATCCCAAAATGTTAGGAGTACCTTAAACAGAAAAGGAGAAAAAAAAATTTCTTGAAGTAGAAAGACCCGTCTGCTGCTAGTGTTTGTATGCCGATATATCTCATTGTAGAACTTGAGGTGGTGAAAAATGAATTCTCAACCCGGAATGAGGGAGAGGCCATTGTGTTAATGAGATAAGGATATGTTCATGTTAATGAGATAAGGACATGTTGATTTGTGTCATTTAAAGTTGGGAGAGGTTCCTGGTTGATAACAGACAAGCGCACCACTAGGTAGGAGTCATCTAATCCCATCAGAAACTGATGTACCTGGTCGACCTCTTTGTGTTGGACAAGGAGTTTCCGAAGATTACACGTGCATGCATTACACAAGCACAGCGGAAGATCGTCATAGTCTTTCAACTCGTTCTACAGTTTCTTCATTTTTCCATAATAAACCATCACAGAGTCACCGTTTTGGGTACAATTTGCAAGTGCTTTCTTCAATTGTTGCACGCGGGGTACGCTCATTACAGCAAATCGCTGTTTTATTTCATCCTACAATTCCTTAGCCTCCCCTGAATAAGAAATTGTTGATCGTAACTTAGTTATATAGTGTTTAGAATCCAAGCCACGATCATAGAGTTCACTGGCTCCCAGTCTGCCAAGTCCGGGGAGTCATCATTGGGTCGTTGAACGGAACCTTCTAAAAACCCAAACTTTCGTCGAGCAAGGAGCGATCTTCGGACCGCCCAAGCCCACCCCTTATAGTTTGTTCTCGTCAATTGTACCGGAA
This sequence comes from Eustoma russellianum, assembly GCA_036186865.1. Taxonomy (NCBI): domain Eukaryota; kingdom Viridiplantae; phylum Streptophyta; class Magnoliopsida; order Gentianales; family Gentianaceae; genus Eustoma; species Eustoma russellianum. Next base: position 2,811,673 of record AP025041.1, read on the forward strand.
TGATGAATAATCCAGGATGATCTCCGGAATGGAGATCATAAAGTGATACTATTTTCTTGGTTTGTGAGGTTCCTGTTGCCATGAAATAATTCAGCCGAGAGGGAGGGTATGGTCGATGGCGGCTAAGAAAAGAGAAGAGTGGAGGATAATGAGTCTGATACCATGAAACAAATATTTTGGGAATCGGAAATCTATCTTTCTTCTATTTATCACCTCAATTTATATTGTTACAAGACAAAGATATTGCCTAAATTATAGCTAATCTATCTAATGGTAATGTCTATCCATATCTTTACACCATAATATAAATCATTATACAATAAAATATAATCACAAAATCATGAACATATCCTTATGTTAATCCTTTATCTCATTAACATGAACATATCCTTATCTCATTGCCATTGTTATCGTGTTGTGTCCAACGTTGGGAAATCAACCTCTTCTTATTTATTTTGTTCTTTTTATGTGGGGAGATCATGATTTGCAAGTTTTCTCATGCTAATTCTTTTTAGTCTCTAAGTTGGTCGGCAAGATAATTGATAAAGACATGTTTGATAAAAACATACGTATCCTTCTTATTTTAATATTATTGATGTTCACTTCATTATATTGGTCAAACAAGATTCACCTTTATCAATTGATGATATGTAATTATATCAAAGGTATAAATATCCAGTTTCCCATATGGATATAGAAGTATTCTTTTACATTTGAGTTAAAGAATATTTTTTGATTCATAGAGATATCGAATTTGTAATGTTGCTATTCGAAATCGTGATCATTGTATCTCAACGCTGATTATGGTATACTAGAAAACGTTTATTATTAACAGTTAACATCAAACTGGGAAAAGTTCAAAGACAATATTGTAAAGACAAATCTGTTTAACTTTTTCTAGTGACATCATTTAGTGTATACTTTCTTTATATAGTTACTGTATAAAGAATGATAAATATATATTTTTTTTATAAATATATTTTATACCATTGATCTTATCTTATGATTCATTTTTCATTGTTGATCAAATAAGAAGATGTATGTTTATAATTAAAAATGCGTATTTTCATTACCCTCATTATATTCTATTGTCATCTAATTTGCGAATCAAAAATGAAAAATAGAAATAGGACAAGGGGGCCGAGAGCTAAATCGGGTGCACCCTTGCTGATATAATTAAATATCAAATCTAGTCGCTTCTCATGAATAAAAAATATTATGGTACTTTCTATTTTAAATATAAGCCACACTTTGCATTCATTGCTTAAAAATACTGGTTTATAATTAATTAAGATCCCTTTCTAGATGCTTTCATATTCTCCATATGACCTCAACCAACTTATAGGTAGGATACACGACAAAACTGGAAATGTCACCAAACACCTAATGCAATCGGGTTGAGGTCGGAGGAGATAAAAAGATAGGCAAAATATGAAGTCTCTAATCACACGCCACCATATGTGTAAATTACTTTTTTTTTAAAAAACAAATTTTTTTTAACTTCTATCCTTTTTGTACACGTAACGGTGTGTGATTGGAGACCTCATATTTTCCCTATCTTTTTACCTTCTCTAATCTGAAATGAATGCGATCCGTAGATGAGTTAGTCATTAAGTTAATTATGTCATACATGACATCACTGATAATCGTTGTTTGAGTCCTAAGATACATAAGTGATATCACGAAAATAAAGTATAGATCTTCTAAAAATACATATATATTTTCTGCAGTTATATAAGATGAAGATACATATTCGCATACATGTTGAAACTTGAGTTTACATGAGGTGAGACATATATACACTTAAAACCTTAACTCAATGGATAGTGATACCTCATCTTCATATAACCCAAGGCAATAGTTGTTGGTACCTCATCTTCATAAACCTCATGTATTTTATCTTAAATTGTCCGATGTGGGACAATATTCTCAACACCCGCCCTCACGTGACAACGTGGCTTGATATACACACGCGCCTTAGAACCAGTCCTCAATCACAAACCAACTTCTGGACTTGGGTTAGAACCAGTCCTCAATCACAAACCAACTTCTGGGCTTGGGTAAGGGGAGACAATGAATGTCCAATTATGGGCCAAGGAATGTGTGAGTCCACATTTTTAACTGTCTCTGATACCATGTTGGGTTTACATGAGGTGAAACTTACATCCAATCAAAACCTTAAGTAAATAGATGGTGGTACCTCATCCTCATATAACATAAAGCAATGGATGTAAGTATCTCATACTCATATAACACATATTTTATCTCAACTTATCCGATATGAGACAATATTCTCAACATACACACTCGTAATTACACACATATTAGAGCTGAAGATACTTACACTCGTAAACTCATCAAAACAGGAAATCCAATGCCCCGCAAAAGGGTATCTTAATCTTGTTTATTTTACAAATCTTATATATTTTTATTATTTTATGTATTTTAATAAAATACAATACATACAAAATATGCAACACCTGATTATTCTCTGACCGTCATGTAAAAGGACTTAAATCCAAATGGTCTACTCCTCTCACGGATTGCTCTTCAGATACAATCTTTCACAATCTTCATGAATCACAAGTTAGGTTTAATATAAATGCTATTGAGATCGAGGAGATCAGTTGGAAAATAATTGATTGATAACTGCCTTGAGATATGCCATCATAATTAGATCTTTAAGTAGTGAATCCGACATCAATTAGTTGTGTAAGATTGAGGGCAAAAGATTTTGTCTGCAATCCAATACAACAAACATTATACTTTTGAAATGACACGTTTACCCTCCGAATCAAGCAAACTTATTCTTACCTTGCTTATGTTAGTCCACGTGACGTAAATATAAAATTAAAACTTAATTTATCGGATTGAAGAAAAAAATTCTGGACTGTGCTTGGGAATGAGATTTTTTTTCTCAATTTTGTGTTCTCGGTTTTATGTCCAAATATGTTTATAGATTGTTTTACTCTGTGTTATGTGTGATTTATATTTATGTTCTATACATAACACAGCGTTTACATATAAAAATACATCAGAGACGTTTACATATAAAAACACATTAAAAAAAACTAGAGATATGAATTGGAAAAAAAAAGATTTGATTTGTATGCATAAGGTTTTATAAATCTAAAACTTGCACCAAGGTTAATATCTTTAGCTTGAGTTAAATTCTAATTAAAAAGAATGTATCACTATTATATAGAAGGACATTTTGCATGTCATTATCTGTGCTTGTTAAGTTTGTTTGCCAGCTATGTGAATATGAAGGAACTTATTAAGTGTTAGTCTTGAAATTTGATATGGATTAGATCCTGATGTATAAAAATCTTTTCAGAATTGATATAAGACACTCACCAATCACTTGATTCATTTCCAGGCGCAGTTGACCGACCATTCATAAGCAACAACAATTGATATTGGAAATATGTAACATCTAATTACAAAGATCAAGTAAATATACATAACCATTAGTATTATTACTACCATTATTGTTATCATTATTATTATTACACTCTAATATCTTACAGAACCGGATGTTTAGGAACTAGCCAAGGAAAAAAAGAATGCAAGGAAATGAGAGAGAAGCAGTGATTTTTTTTTTTTTTTGCGTTATATCTTATTAGATGCATTATGAGATATTCAGTTGGTACTCGGACGTCGAATTGCTCTACAAGTAAAATAATACAGGTTCAAAACCAGAGTCAGATACAGTGTAGGTATTTAACTATATGGTTCAAAAGTTTTCGATCCAATTGCAATAGGGATATTGACCCAGTTTGCATTGGATACATTATGATCATCTATGTATATGACAATCTTATTTAGAAGACCGTTGAGTTTTTTGATTTACATCTTCCACAAAACTTCTTAAAACTAAAAGAGTACGTCTTTGCAGTATGTATATGACCTTTTGTTCTACAAAATTCTAGGCGTATGGTGGAGCAGAATAGTGATACTTACAATTACATAACAAGATTCCAGGTGTACGGTCGAGCGTGTTGTTCAATTTGTCAGTACTTGTAGATATTAAATAGTGCAATGTTAGTTGTAGGACAGATCAAATGCTGTTAGAAGTGTTCAAATAAAATCAAATAGCCAACTTGAGAACTAATTTCAGAAAATAAAGTTGAGTACGTGTGTTTTCTTTCACATTCATCAACAATAATATTGCACGCAGCCACTTGCTTTTGATCCTACGTGTATCCATATGTGTGCACAACTCGAAGTGGCAACTTGGCAGGACAACTCTGAAGCCCGTGGCAACTTGGCATGACGATAGGTAAGTATGAAATTCAAAGACTCCTTTTAGCTGGAATTTTCTTTTATTCAATCAATTTGTTGATCTTTGGATCATATACGATGACCATAACGAAACTAACACTCTACAAAACGATAAATATAATTAACATAGATTTTTAAATTTGATACCGTCTGACCCTATAAAAATGCATATCATCAAGAATTTACACCAAGTATTCGAATACAAATACAACGTCAGCTCGACATGTCTCGAAGAACGCAGGCATAAAAGAAAAGGCATACGTGTAGGAGAAAAATAAATTCGTGAATATCAATTTTGTCCAAATTGCCTGACGTAGCCGCTGCAATTTAAGAAATATGTGAGAGACAATACGCCACGTTATCTGTGCAAATAACAATATGGCCAATATTAATAAATTAAGAGAAAAACAATTTGGAATTTCCGTTCTCAGCGTGAGGCACCCTTAGAACTGGGAGTCAAAGGTCAAGGCGGTTGCTATAAATTTTCAGTTGAAACGTATTTATTCGGGTTAGGATCTCCTCACCTCCACTTTTCTCACCCCCTTGTGACCGCGCGATACGTGTCAGCAATGGAGGGTGGTGAGGCTAGATGAGGGTCACCTGCATCTAGTCTCACCACCTTTCTTGCTGGCACGTGTCGTGCGGTCACGCATAACCGCACTCCCCTTGCGGTGAGAGGATCATATCCTCTATTCAAGTATCTCCCCCCCCCCCCTCCCCCCAAAAAAAAAATTTATACATTAGAACTGCGAGTGCAACGCGAGGAGATAAAAGTAAAGAAAGAAGGGCTATTCAAAATCGGGTTCAGATCTCTTCATCGCTCCCTCTCATCGCATGCGTCACCGTATAACACGTGGCAGCAGAATCGTGGTGAAATTGGATGAGGATTCGGGTTCAGATCTCTTCACCGCTCCTCCCTCACCGCGTGCGTCACCGCGTGACACGTGACAGCACAGGGATGATAAGGCTGGATGAGGGTAACCATCCCTGCTGCAATATGTCACGTGGTGGAGAATGCACTGCGTGGTGAAGAGATCACATCCGTTTAAAATCATCTTACTGTTGACCTCCCAAAACAATGCCGCGTAAACAATGTAGTAGTCAGATTCGTTTTAGCCACGCTAGCGAATACTATAACTGATTTTGGCGTCTCCGGTATTGAAAAATATACATATTAATTTATCCCAAATATTAGTTGAGTGAATCTATTTTCTATCACGAGTATATTAAAGGCATATTAAATTAATTATAGACATATTAGACCAACAGTATTTATAATAAAATGACGAATGCATTGTGTTGTTTAATACAAAACATAATAAAAAATAGAAATAATCATAGATCAATCATAAATATATATTCTTTTCTTGATAAATATATGTCATTGCCATTTTTACACATTTGATTTCATCTCATGATTTATTATTGATCGTTCATCAAATAAAAATGATTGTGTTCATCAGATAAAAGTTATTCATTATTGACCATTTCCCTATCTTTTAAATTTCAATAAGTATTAAAAAAAGTTTAGTGAAAAGTCATATCTTATATGACAAATTCTTGTAATTTTAACCCCAAAAAATTAAGTAAAAAAACGTGCCGTCTGAATTTTTACGAAATGACCAAAATTTAGACATCATTGGTCATCCAACAGTATTTTTTGGTATCAAATGGTTTAAAGTCGTACTGACTAAACTCTTTCGATACCTGATAAAAAAAAAAAAAAAAACTCTTTTGATACCTGGACATCGGATACAACAACACATACTCGGTATATCTCAATAACAGCAAAAACTATCGTAGTATCTGTAGAGGGTGAGAGGTAGTCAAACAATACCTCGATTCCAAAATATAGAAAGTTTGCTTCGAGTAAGACCCCAACTCTATATGTACTGGAACAAATATGACAACTATGACATACAACGCGACAGGCCGAGGTAACCATTAATTTAAAAACTTATTTTGGAGTAATTTTTTGCCTTTCTATTTCCAGTGGAGTCAAATACATACTCTTCTTTGACTTTGAAATATAATAGAATAAAGGCAAGTGACTTACTAAATTGTCTGCACTCTTATATTGTGAAGTAGCAGTTGATCGACACAGCTTGACATAATTTTCATTATGAGTCATTAAGAAATAACAACTGTCTGTTTTTAACATATGAGAATAGTTGCGTACATCCAACCATCTATAACCAACCATAGGCGAGAGCTTTTAAAGGAATAAGAGTAACGTTGTTGTATTCTAGACTATTTTTTGAAAGCAAATTGCATGTTTTTCATGAGTAATTTGATGATAACAACCACTTTAATTATTGTTAGAGCCCTCCTATCGATTGAACGATTTACTTTGACCTACTGTCAAAACGATGTCAATTTGAAAAGCCGAGTTATTTGTCATCTTCATTATCCTTCGCATGATTTAATACTATAAAGTTATACTCTTTTGTCTCATGTATATTGTTTTAATTTCTATTTTGATTTGTTTCAAAAATATCGTTCACTTTCTAAGAATAGTAATATATTAGTCGTCTAAGTTTTTATATTATCTTCCCAATTAACACTTACATAAATTTTTTATTTTACCTCAATTAATCGACTAAACATAAAATAAGAATAGCGACCAAAATAATTTGACTTTTTTAAATTACGATCAAGTCAAAATATGATATATTTTTAAGATACAGAGAGTATATACATATATGTAAATACACACACATATATGTATATATCTGTGTGTGCACTTAAATATATATTTAAATATATGCCTATATACATGTGTGTGTGTATGTATGTATGTATACGTGTGTGTATATATATACACATATATTTTTAGATGATGAAGTTAAAGAATGGTTGTTATCATTCTAGAAACGTAGGTCTTATTAGTTGAGATATTATGAATGAATCATAAGTTGTTGTGACGAGAATATTTATCATATTATAATCTGAGTTTTTTTTAGTCATGCCATATGTATAGATAAGTTACCCCATAATAAAAACAACGGCTGTATAACATATAGGCCAATCATGTTCAGGTCTAAACCTTAACGTTGAGGTATGGTTTGGTCGGCAGGTACACAACCATCTTGAGTGGATGTTAAAAAGGTGAGATTGTCCCTAGGACATAGCCCAACTGGTTCCGGACAGGAGTTCTCGAAAGAGAGGTCAGAAGTTCAAGTCCTGCCAAGGGCAAGAAAGTCCTTTTCCAGCAAGTGCATTGTGTGGGAGCTTCCTTGGCCTGTAGGCTTGCCGGTAGTTCCTAATGCAGACTACTGCGTATATGACCAAGCTCCTGCTAGCGGGTCGTTGGGTACCTGATTTACATCTCTACACTACCTTTGAGACTGAGTGTAACAGCGACCCTTACTGGTTGGGGTTCAACCTTTTAAAAAGGTGAGATTAAGACTTGAGTCTGTCTATTTAAAGCTACCAAATGATAATCAAATATCACACAACAAACTGACACCATGGGTGCCAAGACAGAGGACGAGTCCAGAGGTGTAGCAGCCATTTTTGGAGTCTCCGGACTCGTTGGAAAAGAAATAGCCAAAAGGCTACTCTCTGCTTCCAAATGGAAAGTCTATGGCATTGCCAGAAGACCCTTACCTCAAAACAACTTCTTCCTCAAAAACCCAAATTTCCACTTCATTTCTTGTGATCTCACCAACAAATTTGACACCCAACAAAAACTATCCCCCCTAGATGACATAACCCATGTATTTTGGGTCACTTGGAGTAGCCAATATCCTCTTGATACAAAAGAAAGTAGCCAACAAAACAGAGCCATGATGGTCAATGTCTTGAACACTTTGCTCCCAAGAGCAAAGTCAATCAAGCATGTATCTCTTCAAACAGGTACAAAACATTATGTCTCACTCCAATCTTTACAATATCAAGAAGAGGGCAGTTACTATGATGAAGAATCCCAGAGGCCCATTAGCTCTGGACACAATTTTTACTATGATCTTGAAGATTTACTCAAAGAAAGATTGTCTTTTTCTAAAATTGCATGGTCAGTCCAAAGGCCTGGTTTGATCATGGGCTGTTCTGATACGTCATTTTATAACTTCATTGGAAGTTTATGCGTTTATGGAAGCATTTGCAAATATCTGAATCTTCCTTTTTTGTTTGGGGGGACAAAAGAATGCTGGGAGGAGATGTATATGGATGCATCAGATGCAAAGCTAGTAGCTGAGCAGCACATTTGGGCATCCACAAATGAATCAATTGTATCAATTGGATGTGGTGGAGCTTATAATGCAATAAATGGAATGGCTTTCACTTGGAAGGAGATCTGGGCAGAAATTGGATTAAAATTTGGATTGGTTGTGAAAGAAAGTGAATGTTTTTCTGAAAGTTTCAGTCTTTGTAAGGAGATGGGGGACAAGAATGAGATTTGGAAGGAAATGGTGATGAAAAATGGGCTGGTGGAAACAGAGATGGAGGACTTGGCTAACTGGGAATTTATGGACATTTTGTTTCGATTTCCTCAGAAGATGTTGTGTACAAGGAAGAAAGTTGATCGGCTAGGGTTTGAAATGAGGTATAAAATTCAAGATTCGATTCTGCATTGGATTGATGTAATGAGGCAAGAGAGGTTTATTCCATGAAGTTTCCAGATTAGAGGGAGAAAGTTCGTTTGTTCATTACAGACAGATTTTTTTATGTTAATATTCTAGTTGAACAGAATGGTGGAAAGAAAAAGAAAATTTTGTTTTACTCAGCTCGCTACTGGATACTACTACCTTTTCAGTTCGTTTGTCTTATTAATGATTAATCTAATGAAACCTATAAATAAATGATGTGTTGATTTGTAGATAAATTTATGTGAAATGTGGGTATTGATTATTAATTAACGAAATTGAACAAATTAGAGGATAACAATCTTTTTTCGCCCTTTCATAACTATAAATTTTTTAGGTTTGTTAACCAAACAATAGTTCAAATTGACACTTTCAACATTCATATGAATTTTCAGTTTGAACATTGCTTTAAATTGGCTTCAGGGAGTATCAATTTAAATTGAGTAAAATTCCAATTTCAACAATAATTAGATTTGACACTTCCAATATTTATGTTGCAGATTCTTCTAGGAAGCCCAGAGGAATATGCTGCTGAGGGCTAATTAACTGGCGTTTTTACTTCTTTTTTCTTTTTGTAATACCAACTTTACATACATTAATAAGGGAAATGAAAAAAGAAAACAGAAGTGGTCCTGTTGGTGTGAAAATTAACTATAACATAGAGGATAAGTAGTAAAATGTTGTGGTTCTCCTCATTAATATCTCCATGTTTCACTGATCTGGTCTCCAACTCTAGTCAACTAGCCACGACTCGTTCAAACCCAATTTCCCATGGAATGGGATCAGCCCGATAATCTGCAAGTGAGCATGATTCGACCTCACTCAATCTCACACCTTTACTAGCCTACCTGTCATTCAGTCTCATTACCTCCTAGTGTCACGTATCATCCGATGTATCAGTTTCGCTCATGTGTTGAGCGGATGCAACTTTGTTTTTCACAAGGAAAATTGCCTTTTGACAGCTTAAAACTCGTTTAAACCCAGTTTCCCATAAGTAAAATTGCCTTTTGACAGTTTAAGGAGTTCTGTTCTAAGGTAGAATACATGTTTTATTTGTTGCAGTATAAAAATTGAATAAAGATACTATCTACTTGTTGCAGATTTATCTTTGGCAGAATTTCATTTGCCTTGGAAAACCATTTCCAATGGCATCAAAGTCTTAAAGGATCAGAAGAAGAAAATTGTATTGCCATTGGCTAATAGCATTAAATAAAGGCCAGCTCAGATGCTACAAGTCAAACTTTCTGAAGCCTTCATTTTTTTTGGTAAATAAAACTTAGCAGATAATAAAACAGAATTACTAGTATACAATCAAATACTTACTAATTTTGGAACAAAAAAGCCAGGGGAGATCCCATAATGAGTAGAAAGCCGAAGATAACAAAAAGGCCAGAGAGGAGATACCGTAATGAATAGAATGCCAAAGAGATAACAGCAGCCAAGTGCTGAGTGGGAGGCATCATGCCGTAGAAGGTAAAGTAGGTGAAGGTGAGAAACATGAACAAGATGTAGAGGAAGAACATTCCTGCAAAAAAGGAAGCAGAGAAACGAATTGAACCAACGTTCCGCCAAAGTTCCACAGTCCACCACCACCACCACCCGAGCAACACACACACACACAAGACAGAGGGGAAATATAACCATTCTCCAAAAAGAGAAAGTGAAACCTTACCCACTGTTCTCTCAAAGTTGATCATGAAATAAGTTATGACACCATATATGACCGTCTGAACCGCAATATATGGATCTCCACAAGTCCCTGCCATGTCAGAAAGGGGAAGTTATCAGGGAAATTTTGCTTAAGCATTGCAAAGTTGCAACAGTATTAAAAATTAGAAATTTATGCAGCACATATTTTCCAGGTTCGTTACTGATCTGATACTTCCATTTTGGTTTTCCCAGATTTTTGTTCTATTGCATTTTTAGAATTTTTTACACACTGGCAGATCAGAGTTGATGCATGATCAAGTTTTAAATCAACTTTTGAAGATCTTATAATATGAACCATACCAATGAGCCCCTTCAGGCTGATTATCTTTATTTAGAGATCATGAAATATGTTTGATCTCAGCTTCACTAAGATCCAAATGATGTTGCGCAACTTTGGCAAACCTATGTCAGGATCAACACTCAACCTCATTTCTCTCTCTTCTTACACTTTCATGTATAATTTTGATACATTAATTCAGAAGGAACATGCTCAATGATTTATTTCATCTATGAGGAAGTAGAAATATACTGGGAGTGAAATACCTGTGCAGCCGTGTAAGGGAACGGAGAGTAGATTCCAGCTGCTCGCTCTCTGTAAACTGTTCTTTCAATTCAGACAATTGGTTGTACAAAAGAAGAGTTGTTCACTCCAAGGAACAGGGCAGCAGAATATAAAGCCCCCATTAATGCAAACAAATTTTGGGTCGAGTCCTGTAATAATAAAGGAATCATATAACTGGAAACAGGACTATATCACAAGCACTTGAAATTGTAGTTTTGTGCTGGAAAGTAACTTGAATATTTTCCCAAAAAGCTACTGCTAAAGAGGCTAGCTTATTCCTAGTTTTAGAATGTTAAACTTGCATGTATCGATCGTATTATAACATACTAAGGTTCAGAAATTACAAAGAGTTTGAGAAATAATGCCAACCTGGCATGCATTTATGAAACCATAGAGGAAATCGTCTGTAGGGACAATACCGGTGAAATTACCTTCTCAAGCCTATATCCCAGAATATAGTTCCCATGATGATTGCACTCATTGTTGTGAAAAATAATCTACAGCATTATAAGAGGGGCTTCACCAATACACAAGATTCTGCTTCCAAAGGCATATGCAAAGCTGAGATAATGCATCTTGGGAGTAACAGTATCAAACTTGAGTGGTTCTGAGCCAGTAGGTGGAACAACTAAATCTTGAATGGGAGCTTCAACATCCCCCTATATTACATTACAAGAACTTGTCATAGTTAAAGAAAATGATGTTCATAAGAAAGGACACTTAACGGCCATATTCACCTATATATTTGAGACTTCTGATATAAAATTTCAAAGTCTTCACCAATTCTTTCTTGAGCAGCTGGTGAACATATTTCCAGCATCAATGTTGCTGGATTATAGTCATCAGGAATTGGGGGAATCTTAGGGATGTTCCGCAATAGACAAATTAGCATAGAAGATCAAAAATTAGCTTTAAAAAAATACTATATCTCTGAGCTTAAAGCCATGAGAAAAGGCATGCTAACAGCAAGAGAATTGGGTCGCAGAAGAGTCATCTTAGAGTCTGATTCTTATACTGCCATCAGAGCACTTCATGGGTGCAAGGAAGTCCTATCTATCAAGCATGTAATCATTGAAGACTGCAGGACTTTGCTAAATTGCAAAGATTGGGAAGTTATGGCTGTTTAGCAACCTAGACAAGCCAACAAATTAGCTGATGCACGGGCAGTTTTGGGGTACAATGCTGAAACACCTTTTAAGATGATTGATAATCCTCTTACTAAGATCCTACACATTTTGGAACATGAAAAGAGACCTGTTAGCCGGCTAGCCGGTTTGGTACGCAGCTTCGTCTCCAAAATATTATCACAGACTTTCAAACATTTAATTATGACAATATTTTTGAGAATGAAAGGAGTATTATTGTCGAGAAATCCTCAGTTTCTCTAACCGATAAAATAAAAATATTTTCTTTAAGTAACACGACATGGAGAAAAAGTGAATAAACGCCATTGGAAAATTAGAATCTATTGTAGACTGTAACCGTACTTCTAACAACTTTACTTTGACATTGTCCTTCACCCTTCCAAATGTTTAAAGCAATAACATTTAATACATTATTAAGAACATATTTGGAGTAACTAACAGAGTTACTCAATTATCCTAATGAATATTTAACTTCAAACTTCATACAATCTGTCCATAATTTTGTTTCCGTTTTAACATTATGAATGGGAAAGTTAAGTTACCATAAGCTTGTGGTAAGATATTAACATAATGGACAAAGAAGTGAAATTTAAAGATGGGGGCTAACTGGAGACGAGTAAAAAAGCACAAGGGAGCGCAGCCATTCACTCCGGCCTAAATATATAGTACCATATATCCGTGGTACTTAATTCAATAAGACAATTCACAAATATTCACCAACGATTATGGTGTGGTCTTTACCAACAATAGTACGAGACAAGACCAGAATCGTGTCCCAACACATACCATGGGATTTTCTTTCCCGTTGATCTAATGATCCAAGAACTCGATTGACCATGGATTCTGTTGAATGGAAGAAATCCACGTACCATCTATTCCATAAGCCTACTATATATATTTTCTACTGGTAGCAACCATATGTTTCTACAGCACAAATGGCAGATCCAATCATGGAAAGACATATGCATATACATGTAATATCGAGCTATAATAACAGAGCTGTCAATTCAGTAAGCTTCCCAGGAGCGAATTTCGCCATCTGTTGTTGTACGAGTGGTCAGCGAAGGTCTCATGGTCACAAGAGCAGACTCATTCGCTCCGGCTCTTAGGGCAGCTCTTCCTGCTTCCAAGAACCTCTCCACAGCATCCTCGGCATAGCGATTAGCCTCAGCCACGGTCATTGTTCTCCCAATGTCAGGATATGTGTTAAGAACAGAATCACCATTAAGCTGTGATGCTAGCTGGATCAACTCAATCTGAAACTCAGAGAGTTGGACATCTTCCCGTGGTCCACATGGTCTTAAAGATTGCCTAACCTCTGGAAGTCTCTCTGAACATTCATTCAATTCCGTCAATTATACACGGTCATCAGTTTCTAGTTCTTTAAAAATTAATAACAGCAAGGTCAAATTGCTATTATGCTATCTTCACACAAACATTCATTATATGCAAGATGGTGTTTTCCAGAGGATAGTAGCAGACTGTTCTTCAAAGAATAGTGACAGCCGAAGAACAGGGAAAACTGTTCTGAGACGATTGCATACACAACCAAATGATGAATATATCGCTTCAGTTCTTACACCAACACCATAGAGGTGTTTTATACTAAAACTTATTTATACTTTGTCCACAACATGTTGAGATAGAAGAGTTTTGTACTTTTTGGGTGATTTCAAAGACCGCTTTCAATTTCTTTCCTGCTTAATCACCGGCTGTCTCCTAACCAAGTACAAGGCAACAGGCCGACAGCAGACATCTTTTTGCTAAATTCAAATCAAGACTCATTACTATTGATCACAATATCCACGGGGAAAAAGTTTTCTTTTGATAGTAGCAGTTCACCGTAACCCATATAATTAGAGGTTGATTATGTTTCATTATCGTGCACCACTACAGCTTGTATGATATCCATGATAGCTTCACTCCAATTCTCCATTAGTTATGCAAGCAGAATAACTTTTAACATCTGCAGCATAGTAAAAGAGTCTTCCTGAAAGTAAAGTTTCGAAGTCTTCAAACTACCAATGCATGATACAAGGACCCAAGAAAGCTACGACAAGGTCGTCAATTGCATATATTTTTTGGATCAACAGTTTGTACTTTCACACAATACAAAACAGATTGAATGTACAAAGGTACTCTCTAAGTACAGGAAGTCAAACCTGGACAATCGTCTCGTGGAGTTTCGCGAATCCTGAAATAATCCTCAAATGTTCCAGCCCATGCATCCCTTTTGGTCAGGAAATTTGATTTCAGATTGAAAAGTTTCTTAACAGTAGCTGGGATAGATGAGTGCTCAAACTGTGAATCTGGGGTTGGGCCATTTGGCTCATGGATAACTGCAGTAGTCAAAAGCAATCAGTAATGGGAAAAAGATAGCAAAGTAGCCTTTTGCATCTCCCCGGTTCTAACATATATCTAAAAACTAAAATAGATGCATAGTTATGTTATCCTCGTAGATTTTCTTCCCAAAAAGAGTTCGGGTCAGTATTTTCCATGTCTTCAAAAGGGTAGTACTATATCTTGCATGTGAAAAATCCAAAAATAGTCAGTCGACTCCGGTGCTCATGCGAATCCTACATTATATTTTAACAGGACGTTGTTTTTGCAACTCGAGATCATAATCTCAGAAGTCAGAACACAGACAACTTCCACCACTGAACCAAGTGTTAAATTTCTCAACATCTGCTGAAAGTACATAAATGACTAAAACCCACAGATATAGTATGTTCCTATATCATGTCACTTAGTGCATCAGGCAAATAGTTAAGAGGCCAGGCATGCAATCAACCATTTACAGGTTTCTCAGTGCGTTACTCGAAGCTTGTATATAGTGGACTTAGATCTTCTCATGCTTATGCGTCAAAGCAAGACAACTCTAATACAACAACACAACAACACAACAACACTCAAGTCGCAAGACAACTCAAATAAATGCAAATTTTTGGGCCCACAGTTATCTATGGTAAATGCCAACTATGACAATCACAAAAAAAAAAAAAAAAAAAAAAAAAA
>AP025041.1:2834440-2885191 GCA_036186865.1 Eustoma russellianum
AAAAAAAAAAAAAAAAAAAAAAAAAACTGTTTTTACAATCCGACCAAACCAAAGACTCCAGGTCATTATCAAGAGCATTATAACACAGTTCTTCACCGTAGGTAACAAAAGGGGCTAATGCGAGTTCAGGCATCAAAAACAGGAAGTGGAAGTAGCTAAAAACAGCTCAATCACCATAAATAATTATTTCACATTTCCTTTGTTAAATATCTAATGCAATAGTTCTCAAAAAAAAGAAAAAGCAATACGACATGAAGTAGTTCATCACGATGATTTACATACAAGAAGACTGTCCAAAGAGTAAACAATTTGGACAGTATAAATTCGCAGAAATCACAAACCAAATCAGGAAAAAAACACCACCACCAACACAATACTCTATCAAAAAAAAACTACCGTTTGCTGTCATAATCAGTGACCTCAGAATCAGTAACGGATCTGGAGTGCTGCACAATAGATCGTCCGATCGAGTTGATCCACTCCTCTTTCTCCTTTTCGGAATCGGCAATGAAGTACATAGTATCTCGGCTGGTGGACAGCTCAAAGGCGAAAGGTTTGTTGATCGTATCCTCAGCACCTTTAACAGTAAGGCAATCGGAGACGGAGATGACGCCACGTGGAACGGAGCCTCGGTTTGATGAGTCGTAGTTGTCTTTGAACCATAATAACTTGCCTTGCTTGAGAACGAACCACCGGCGACGCCAGGTTTTGATGTAGTCTCCTTGCTTGGTGAGCCAGCCGGAGCGTTCCGGATTGGACCAGAACTCGATTCCGGTGTAGTCCGAGGGTTTAGGGTCGGCTCCGGTTACCGATCGCCACAGGCTCTCCATGGAGAATTAGAAATTTTGGAATGGGAAGAGAGGAATTTTTGATAAGAGGCGACAAATCATATGATGAATTATTGGCCAGTTGATTCCGAATATTTCATGTCACAACTATGTATTTATTATATTAAATTAGCATTTGATCATATAGTTTGACGTAATTTTTATTATGAGTTATTTAGAAATAACTTCTGTCTGTTTCTAACGCATAGATATGATTGCTTATTTCCGATCCAATGTTGTTATATATTCCACGGTGTAGTTATCAATTACCAGAATGAAGAATATTTCCACGTCCCATATTTCATATTTGGAATCATTCTTTTTTATTTCTAGACATTTCAAGCACACATTCATCTTCTATTCTAATTTACAAGGAATTATATGATTTTTCAAAACTATTCTTATATTTGTTTAAAAGCTGACAACTAATTAGATGTTAATCATTGAGACACAAGCTTTACTTTAAGGGCCGTACGTACTCATAGTATTTTGATTCTTCCTAACCATCAAAGGATAAAAAACCACTTATTATGTTATACGATAAGTATATCCATGTGTTAGAAACACACAGATGTTGTTTCCCGATGACCCATAATGAAAATTGCGTCAAGCTGTGTCGATCAACTGCTACTTCACAATATAAGGAGCTCATCCAATTTAGTGAGTCATTTTGCTTTATTAATCATATTCCAAAGTCAAAAGAATGTGTGTCCTTGACCCCATTGGAAATGGAAACTAAACATGATTTCTTAAAGGTTGCTTTATCCTCGGTTGATTCACTTCTAACACCACCAAGCACACAAAAGATACTTGTTCAGTTTTACACAAGTTTCCCCTCAGACAAATTTTTCATCACTTCTCAAAGGTTGGCTCCTACACTTCCAAACGCCATGTTTCACTGGATCACATTTGTTGCATTATCACTCGGGAGTTTACTTCTTCAGCTTCTTTGTAAATTCAGCAATATACTTCCCCTGGTAAAAGGCTTGTTGAAGTTCAAGCTCTGTAGGTTGGCGAGTTCCATCGGCTGCATAAGTTCCGGCTCCATAGGAAGATCCACCCTTCACCTCATCCATCTCGAACATTCCCTTTCCGAAAGTGTACCCAAGAGGTACAAAAATCATGCCATGGTGTGCCAACTGCGTTATGGCTGTGAATCTGCAACAAGCCGCAAAATTCAGGAGCATAACATGCAATGTAGATTGTATATGCATCGGTTTCTTCTTCTCATATCTAGGAAGTAGTTTGAAATGGGAGGTATTGTCATTTCACACTCCTAGTAACATGTCCAACCGTATCTCCTGTGCACAATCCATCTACCATTCGGACTGTCCAAGTTACTCAAGCTACCAGAGATGGGAGGTTTCAAACCTGACAGCATATCCCAAATAACACAGACGAGATCCTCACGAATGGGATATCAGTTAAAATATCCTCAAAACATTACAGTTTTCATATCAACATACAACCAGCATGCTAGAGTTTTAGCTGGATTCTGCTTCATAACAATGTAAATGAGAGTGCTGCATTGCTGTTAGAGCAACTGCTGAAATTTGGATAGTCACCAGCAAACACTGTCGATGCACTTGATTTGAAGGAAAATGAGATTTAGAAATACAGTATTTGACTCGGACAAAGTAGCCTCCGGCTATTTCTGAAGACTGCAATACCTGATCTTCTTTCTAGGCTTGAATAAAGGTAACAACATTTAGGCTGGCTGTCAATACATTGGAGGACAGTGATTCAAAATCCTCTTGGGTTTAAGAGCACATCAACAAGCAAGAGCGAGAGACTGAATGTTGAAATCATCAGGCTGTTCATCATGCAGCAATTGAAAGAAAGGGAAGCAGCATTTTGTATCAAAGCCTCATTTAAAAGCATCATTAGATGCTGAATTATCTTATTTTCCCAGGTTCCTCGAAGTTTCTTGTAAACAATTGTGACCTTATTTTATCTCAATCAAATATGTATATTGAACCCCGACTGTTCACAAGATGAAGTTGAAAGTTGAAACAATCCAACTATTTTACCAATCAAACCACACTGCAGCCTATATCAGGCAATTGAGCATCAAAGACAGTGAAGTCAATTTTCAGTAAAAACACTAATCAAACGATATTAAACAATCAGTAGTTTGGTGAAACGACTAATAAGTTAATGCAGCCAATCAAGTATTCTCATTAAATAATTGGATCAAATGGAGAGGGTAAAGTAAAAGCTCACGCAGTAAGCTCCTGGCCACCGCCATGGAAACCGGTGCTCCAAAATATCCCGGCAGGTTTACCGGCAAGTGCTTGGGAAGCCCAAATCTCATGAGTGGAATCAAAGAAAGCCTTGACCTGGGCAGCTATCATACCGAACCGAGACGGAGAACCAAAAAGAAAACCATCAGCTTCCATTAGTTGTTCAGGCCTTATCTCAGGCACATCATCTGCTCTAGGACCAGCTTTCATCTTCTCCAATACCCTCTCCGGCAACGTCTCCGGCACCTATATCTTTCAATCAAAATTATTTCATGACTCAAACAAACACAAATTCCAGGAACTGAAAAGTTTGTAATTAAGCTACCTGCCAAAGGGTAGCCTCGACGCCGTCGACTGAATTGGCTCCTTTTTGTATCTCTCTAGCCATGATCTCCACATGTCCATACATGGAATAATATCTGCAACCAGAAATCAGTATCACTACCAAAATCAATCGACCAAAGCTGATTATAGATGGTAAAATTCAAAAGGGATTATGTTTGATTCATCATATACGCGTTGCGCTTACACTATGTAAACCTTAGCAGGGGCCATAATCGTAGGATGATGCAATTTCAGTAACAGGGAGAGCGATCCGTGAACAAATGAAGAAGAAAGGGAAATTTGATTAGCTTGTTTATGTTTCTTTATTAAGCACAGAAGATTTAGTAGAGTGATGATTGCTATGAGGTCTTTCGTGTGCGTTACATTTCCAAACAAAGCTAGCAGAAATCGCACCAGACAAACATGCATGACAAGACCCCTGATTTTGAGAAATCGCCACGTCGGAAAACCTTATCGTTGGGTAATAAAGTCAGTTCTGTAGTTACACGTATTATATGAAAAAGTATATTCTATTATATGTTCTATCATATAAAATTAAAATATGTAATCAAACTAATAGCCTCTGATAATAAAGGATGTGATATAGGATTCGATAAAGAAATGTCTCTGTCATATCTCATCGCAGACTCACTCACGCACATGATTAACTAATGAGTTTCTTGTACACACTAAGCTTTTTATATTTGTATAAGATGACAACTATAACATTAATTGACGTAAAATTAAATGATATCAAATGATAACATATATCTCTGTCCTCTTTACAACACATAGTAACTGAACTTTTTCTTTATTCATCACCAATTGATTCGATCTCCTGCCGTTTGGATAGAGAAGGTAGTATCGCTTGAGAGTTGAGAGTAATGCTTTAAAGAATAATTATTTATATCACACAAATATTTCATGAGTTCTTCTTCATGTATTTTGTATTGGTGGGTTGCCTCTAAAAGCACAAGAATTTTGAAAAATGGAAACTTACACACCAATTACATTAAAGGGAAATTATTTCTCATGGTATATTTTTCCTCCCCTTGATGCATTACAACAATTGCCCAAATCCCATCATAACATTCCCTTGATGCATTGCAACAATTGTCCAAATCTCATCATAACATTCTTATATTTGTCTGATACACGAAAAAAGTTTTCAAATCACAAATCCCAAAAAGTAGGATTTCCTAACTTGACCATAACCATGACTAACAACAGCCTATGACTTAGATGCTGATTGATTTGTGAAGAAGAATATGTGAAAATATTGCTCCTCAAATTTGCAGCATTCCTCCTCCTAGACAGCACAATGAAGCTATGAAATGGAGTGCTCTCAGCAAAGTTCTACCACTTCTTCACATTTCTTGACAGCAACAAAGAAACTTCAAAGTGGTGAAGGAACATTTACCATAATGCATTCTTATCATTTCTTCTCCACAAATGATGACTCTGCAAGGTCTATAGCTCGAGCGAGAGCAGCAGCTTTATTTTCACATTCTCTTTGCTCGTCGCCGGGATCACTATCAGCCACTATCCCAGCCCCAGATTGCAGATGGGCAACCCACTCTTGTCGTTTTATATCCTTCTTGTATGAGAACATAGTATCGTACCTTTTAACAGTTGGGAATACTATGGTTCTCAATGCAAGTGCAATATCCATATCACCAGAAAATGAAATGCCTCCAAATCCTCCACTGTATGGCCCACGTCTTGTGACTTCCAGCTCATCTATCAACTCCAAGGCTTTAACCTGTGACATTAGAAAATCGAGATACTTTAAACCTTCACAATAATCAGGTCTAAGATAGCAAGCAGGCAACTTGGTCGCGATTCTCAATTCTTTTGAGATAAAGCCTACCCTTTACATGCATACATCTTGTTTCAACATTTACATTCGTGAAGAAAACTAAAAAGGACTCTAAGGCTAACTAAAACCATGGATGCTTTTTGTTGCCATTAACTGCATCCACAGAGAGAGCAAGAAAATCACAACCGTCAACACGAAGGATTACATAATTTGGCTTGCTGGATAAACATAAACGATTAACTGCACCAATATCTAATCTAATAGAGAAAGTAACAATCATATAGAGAAGAGGCGAGCTTTAAACAACCTTTGGAGCACCGCTAACAGTTCCTACAGGCAATGCAGCACGGAGAACATCCCAGCTTGTTAAATGATCAAGTAATTCGCCTGTCACCTGCAAAATAGGCACCCAAAATCTTAGGAACATTTCAAAAAATATTGTACTTTGAATAAGAAAAACCACAAATGCAGTACGAATAGGAAAAATTCTCCGAATTCCACCACCAGCTCATCACCGTCCACCCTCCTCTTGCCTTATCTGCACCACCCTAGCTACCATCGGTCTCCATTCTTAAAGCCAACACTTCCACCAGAAGATTCTATTCCATGAGCAAAATGAAGGCACTGAAACAGTTAACACTTTCTATTGAATAAAACTATGAAAATGATTACAAATATACATTTGTTAAAGGAAGAAGAGGGAGTAGGCCGTGGGATGGAGGAGAGACTGCAAATTTCGCTTCCCTTTCCAAATGGGTTCCTAAACTCACAGCTACAACCTAGGAACTATGGCTGCAATTTCATTGATTTTGTTATAACTAATGTGATGAATAAAGTTTTCTCTAATAATTTCAAAATTCAATCTTAAAACCCATAACTTGTGTCTATAATACACTATTCACTAGAGATGGGGTTGGAGGGAAAAAGAGACGGTGATGAAAGGGGCGGCCGGATATGTGGGATGGCGTGGGAAGGAGGGGAGGTGGCGTGGCGGGGAAGGTGGCGGGCAGGGAAGAGACGGGGTGGGAGGTAAAGATGGAGTTATGTGGTGGTTTTGGAAATTGAGAAGAAGAAATGAATCCTTGAAATTTTGCAAAAGATGGAAGGTTCGGGGAGAAAGTAATGGAGGTGGATAGAGGTTGGGGAAGAACGTAAAAGAGGAAGTCTGCTGGTTGCAGATAGGAGAAGAGGAGGGGCCGGTGGTGGGCTGGTGGTGGAAATTAAAAATAAAAAAATAAAAAACTATACGGTGCCATTCAGAATGGCACCTTAGACAGATGCCATTCAGAATGACACCTTAATTATTTGGGGAATTTTTCTCATTCGTAACGCGTTTGTGGTTTTTCTCATTAAAACTACAATATTTTTTTGAAATCTCCCGCAAAAACTTATACCCACTATTCAGGATGCAAAGTGATTCACGTCTGTTCAATGACGTGCACTTCTTTAACTTCACAAAGATACAACAGATTGACCTAAAATTATATTGACAATATAAAACATATTCAGTATCCTTCATAATGAAAGTTATTATTTATTGAATATAAAAGAATACTGAAATGATTATTTCCTCATGCTATAGTATCCTCCACCCAGGCAGAACGTTTACCCTTTCAATTATGTTACCTCTTTAAGGACTACGTAAAGTTCCTTCAAGAATGACTTACTGTTGAACTAATGTGCATAACATGGGAGTATCTTTCAATGTTCATAAGTTTTTCCACCTTCACGGAACCAGGCTTTGAGACCTACAGGCACAAATTGGAAAGAAAATCAACGTGTGAATGAAATGCTCATCAGATATTAAAACTCTATGAAGCATTCCACGCCATGTCATAACTATAAATCTACAACAATTCTACATGGATGAAAAAGAGAAAATGCTCCAACAATTCTGTGGTCGTACATGGAACTATCAAGAAGCTTAACCAGAGAAGAGCAATGTGCAGCAAAGAACACAGGGATAGACCTAGCCTCGGAACCAAGTCGATATACAAAACATAGAAATGGAAAGCCAATTGGCAGTCACAGTTGACCAGCTAGCAGCCATGGAACAATCAAGGATGCATGTAGCAGGCACCTAAAGAAAGTTGTGCAGTTAAGGAACATCAACACATTTGTTTAAAAAAGTAGCATGCATGAGATGAACTTTACTACTGGTCTGCCAGTGGAGGTGCACTGAGAGGGAGGTGGAGAGTTGGTGATGGACTAACATGGCAGAAAATATAATAGAAATAACAGAAAAAAACCTTTCCAACATCATTCCTTCCCAAGTCAACCAGCATAATGTGTTCTGCTCGCTGTTTATGATCATTAATCAACTGTGCTTCCAACATATAATCTTCTTCAGGCGTCTTACCCCTCCGGCTGGTCCCTGCTAACGGCCGATTTGTTATTAACCCCTGTCAACAGTTATAAAGGAAGCCTGTGTCACAAAACACTCCATCTCTAAAAGGGATAAAAAAAACTGCAATTTAGGTGGAATTTAGGGTTTAAAGACAATGCAGAGGTTCACGACTTGCATTAGCACACAATATGTATGACATTGAACACTGAAGGAAGAAAGACACAACAAATATTACATTAAACATACTACAATTTTACCTTCTTAACTCTAGTAAGGATTTCGGGACTTGAACCAACGAGAATACATCCTCTTGCCTGGTTTAAAAAAAAAATAGTCAGCAACTTCAGAAAGATTAATAATAATCAATCTCTTTTAGAACACGTTTAAAGTATGACACACGGACTTGCAAGTAAGTCATGTATGGACTTGGATTAACAATCCTCAATGCTCTGTAAACTTCAAATGGATCTGCAAAAGTTCTTCGCTCAAAACGTTGACTTAAGACTATTTGGAATATATCACCAGCTAGAATGTGTTCCTTGGCCTGTAGCACTGCCTTCTCATATTCCAAACTTGTCATTGTTGAATTCTTCAATGAAGTCCCGAAATGTCTAGTATGCAAATTAATCGATCCTGAAGCAAGCCTAGGACTGCACTAAACAATTATTTGATCACTAAAATAAAAATCACCTAAACACTTGTAACCATTGCCAAAGCCCAAAAAGAAAAAACAAACAATAAAGATAGAGGCTCACGGGACTATATCACGCACTCTAGACACCAATGTATCTAATCGATCCATTCCATCATAGAATGCTGCTTCAACAGAAGAAAATTGATCCAGCCAGACCCAGTGTATTACAAATGCTTTCTGAAATAAACAAACAAGCAAGATTCATGAAAAATCTAGTAACAACATTAAAATTATCAACCAAGAAGGTTAAAATGACATAAAACAGAAATTATAGCAGAGAAGCGTATGACTGTCTGCTGTAACCAAGAAGGTTACTCACGCACCCCACTAACTCATCATAGAAAAAAAATGCAAAACTGACTTTTAAAATGATAGCTCAAGAAATCAAAGACTAAACCATATTCAATTCCAATGATTATAAAGAACAAATGAATAGGTTAAAGTATAATTTTAATATTTACCAAACCCAAAAGAGAGGGACCCTGGTCTATCTGCAGAAGTATTTAGGCATCATAACAGATCAACACAATAACCAACATATTCAATCGGTCAAAGGTAAGAACCAGAAAATTAAAAACAACACCGTGAAGGAGAAGAGACAATATTTTAGCAAGAAAATAAGAGACCTTCTCCACATGATCAAACACAATGACGTCGTCATAAAGGCCTAGATGAATGTCAGGAAGACCTCTATCATCCATAGGGGCATTTGAAAAGGGCAGCTTCTTCTTCTCCACATAACGGACAGAATCATATGAGAAGTAGCCTACCCAACCACCTGTTATAATAAATAGTTTCTCATTGTCATGATTAATAAATACAAAACCTTTACTCATAACTACTTCACTTATTACCATGAAGTGATTACGTTTGCTCCAGATAATCACTCGAGACAATCAAAGGCAAGTTGCACATCACACGATATTCTGCCTATTCTGTTATTTGGTAGGTTGGCCATTTGAAATAAAAAATAATGGCCAAGACAAAAAAACGAGGCTGTTATTCAGACTATGAAATATCTTTATAATTCTCCCTTGTGGACATCTCTAACCCCAAAAGAACGAGGAGTTGCGAGTGCCATGTGGACAATAGATCCTTCCTTGATTGTTTGCCGATTCACCGAATGAATAGTTACAAACTACACAAAGCTATTCTAATGCATAACTAAGAAACAGAAGATATAAATATATGCTGCTAAAAGAGTAGAAGTGTCTTCATCATATGCTAAAGTCAAGCATATGTTATCAAAGACACCAACAGAGCAAACAAAGATAAATGCATTATCAAAAATGAAAGAACAATTTGATTGTTATTTACTATCGACGTCCAACCCAAAACAAGACAGAGGCGTACATAACCAGCAAGTATTTCAAAAATATAACAAATTTGGTCGAGCATGGTTCAAGAACATAGGTGTTATTGCAGTTATTTTATTTGATAAGGAATCTTACAGAACCTGGTTATACATTGCCGGGACAAAGCAAGAGAGCAACCACTTGGAAATAATGAACAGATGAAACGATCTAGTTATATCTAGCTTACCAGTTCAACCAAAATGTATTTCGTTATACTACAGCAGCAATCACACATCCAACTTATGTGCACTAGGGTATTACTTTTGTGTCATATACATAGTCACTAGACTTTAATACAACAAAACAAGGGAAAAATACATTACGAAATTCCTCACCACAAAAAGCTTCAGGTAGCTCCTCAATTCGCTGCGGCTTCCATTTCTCCATAATACTACGAGGAACAAGCATCGGATCCTCTTCGAACTTTTCTGTTCGTCTTCCTTCACGATGATCCATCATGGTTACCAGGTTCTCTTTCACGACAATTTCCATGGTTGGTTGAGCGCCAATAACACTATATCGTCCCTAACACAATTTAGTCCATCTTAAACAAAGAATGCACTTGGCAGAGGAAATCTGGACTCAAGTTTCATTAATGCTAGTAATTTGAAGCAACAGCAGCAATTCAGAACTTTTTCCTCAAATGAAAGATAAACCAAACTAAAAAGACAAGACGAAAGAAATCCCCTTTTTTTCCCTGAGTGTTTGGAAGTAAAGCATTATTAGTTACAAGCTTGAAACTTCCAGTCAGGTTTTCACAGTATCTAGTCGATATTGCTTTTACTAGCATCAAAACCCCAATCTATTTTAGTCATGAGCGTATTGACAGGTCAATCAGTCTTCTATCCATATAATTTCAAATCAATACAAGCACAAAGCTACACATCCTAGTAAATAAAATGACATTTAAATTCAATAAAAGCTAGAATTAGGTTTAAAGAATTGAGGCGACATGCCTAGAAATGGAACTACATATATCCAGTGCCAGCACACACGCGCATTGTGCCCAAAAAAAGTGTCCAAAATGTGCAATAGTTTTGTCATATATACATATGGAGAAAGTATTCAGTTACTCTTAGTCCCACAGTGAATCAATAAGGTTCAACCAATGAGCGTAAATTATGATATTATGTCTCTATTAGTTTACACAAGAACTACCATAACTTGGTTAGTACTAATGAAAGAAACTACTGTTAGCAAATGGTTAACGTCACACCAACTATACACTAAATTTGTTTAGGTAAAGACCAGAGCTTCTGGGAGACCTTTTTGTTATTCGATTGTTCCCCGCAGAAATTTTCTCCTGCATTTGCCACTGGTGACATTCCTACTATAAGTTCTGATAGACATGACAATACATGAGAATTCCATTATTAGTAACAACTAAAAGCTGAGCCGCATAGTCTAAAGAAGAAAACAACGGGAGGATAAATCTTATAAGGCTGCACGCATGCATCAAAAGAACACATAAGAGGGTATTCATGATACATGGTTATATACATAAGCGTACAACACACAAATACATGATGTCAACATTTCTGTCAACATAAAATCAGGCAAGGTTGATGAAGCTTACAACGTTCGAAACTTTGTTGCCAGGCTCAACGGACTCAAAAAGAAAGCTGGGAGCATCCCTATCATCTTCCTTCACCAAACACCGGTAAGCCAACACTGGTGTCAGGTGATCAGAGAATATAGGCCTGTACAATGGAATCAAATTCCCATGCCTCGCTGCCTCCTTGAATCTGGTGGACTGATCCACTTCACCATCGCACAACAACATCCCAATTCAATCCCAAAATCAAGTCTTTGACACAATTCATCATCAGAAACACGCATATCTTTTCAATTAAAGCAACAAATATTGTCTGAATACAGTTTCAATCGTTCAACCAAAACAAACCCGGGATTTAAAATTCGATCCCAAAACAAGAATTTGACACAACTCAGCATCAGAAACGCGAATATATTTCCAATGAAACCAACATTTACTGTCACTGAATACTATTTCCAACTATAAGCATTCATCCAAAACAAACCCTGATGTTAAAGATACCCCCAACTTGAATTTAGCAAAAAAGAACGCGAATTTCAGTTAAAGCAACAAAATTCTCGCTGAATTTTGATTTCCAACTATAAGCATTCATCCAAAACAAACCCGGAATACAAATATACTCCCCAACTTAAAAATGTAGTATTTACACTCATCAACCATCGCTCCAATGTCATGGAAGCAATCTATTTCTCCAATCAATTGGGCGGGAAAACAGAAGGGAAAATTGTTACCGGGTAGCATGGCATGTGAAATCATGTGATAGAAGAGGGAAAATGCCACTCGTCAAATAGGCAAACCCATTATATCAAGCTTAATTGGAGATGAAAAAAATATTAAATTTAAAAGTTGAGGAGCATATGAGTTATTTTAACACAGCTAGATAAAGAGCAATACCTAGAGATGGCAATGAGAGCGTGGAGCATTTGATAGTGTGGCGGAAAACAGAGGTTTGAGGGACGAACAGACATGGAGAGGGGTTGACTGAGAAGGATTTGGAAATGGAGGGAATGGAGAAGAGGGAACCGGCGGCGGAGAGTCGACCGGAGGAAGCTAAGCTTTCCATGTCAGTGAGAAACGGAGATAATGTAGTGAAGGAGAAAAGATTAGAAGAATGGAGGTGGAGGGGGTACAGTCGTCAACGGCGTGAGGGTAGAAGAAGAAGGCAGAACATGGCGGAGCTTGTCTGAATATTGAGGGATGAATTGGTGAACCACCTCTTTTGCCAACGGTTTATATAGACGTGTAAAGTACGACTTTTCAAGCGCAACGGTAGCTTACAAATACCCATCAAGACTTCTTTGTGATTCTCTCATAGGCCTTCCAATATTGTGGGTCCAGATGCTGGACACACTGTAAGTTGGTGTCAAAAGACCATACCTTGGTTAAGGGTATCATCGTTTTAAAACCTAAAAGCATCATAGATGATACAAATCAGGAATTTAATAGCATTTTGTGTTGATGAAGATTTTACGTAAGGACCCACACAAGACGTCTCTTACAAACTAGGTCTTCGCTCTAACAGTGTCGAAACATCCGCACTGTACGTATCTGTATCTCTCAAATGTACACACTATAACTATTATTATGAGAACATGCATTTCTTGGATAAGATTGTTGCCCCCAAAAGGGCTCTGAACTTAACATACAATGTATCATAAATTAGACCGTTAATGGAATATGAGTTTTGGGAAGATCTCTTTCAATAGGTGAAATCTTTTAGTTTCAAAAAAGCCATATCATGAGGGATAGGATCCCCTGCCGTCCCGCATGGGCAGTAACAAAGTACCACGTCACACGTGGCAGTCCGCATCTAGCTTCACCATCCCCCTGACTGCCATGTATCAGACGGTACAAGGGAGGTGAGGAAAAAGGGGTTAGGAGAAATCATCTGTCGATATGTTATGGTCATCCGCTTTTGTTCTTTCTTATAATTTAGTAGGCCTCAAATCATCATCATCATCCGAACCCAGTATATCCTAACGGCAGCAAAAGCTATCGTTAGGGTCTGGAGAGGGTAAGTAGTAGACAGACAATACCTCTATCCCAAGGTATAGAGAGTATGCTTCCAGTGAGACCCTCAGCTCTATATGTACCTGCATAAATGACATGATAATAGAGATTTGATATGATAGTGTGTTAGTGAGGAAATTCAAGAAATACAAAGAGAGTAATTAGTAGGCCTCAAATATAGTCTTTAATGAGAGACTAATATATTCTGCAGATTTTATATAAATACACACTTTATAAGATGTTTTGTTTAGAATAAGAGTTTTGAAGATATGAAAAGATTAAGATATGTGAAAAAAAAAGGAATCAAGGATTAATCATGATTTGATGGACCAGTAACTAGTCATGATTTTTTAACCCTTGAATGTGGTCACCAATTAGGACGATTGTCCCATATAAATATTGACTTGGATATGATACCAAACAGGTTTTTCTAATGCTATCTATATGTGCATCAATGCAAGTTTGTTGCACTAATTTGGATGAAATCAACAATTGGGTCATGCCAATTATTTGTCTTTTTCTTTGATACTTCTTTCCTTTTAAAAATGTTTTATTAATTCTTAATTTAGCTTTCCCAAGAAAATAAAAAATCTACATTATTACATTTTTAAAAATAAGAATACAGTAATACCTAAAAGTTATCATACTACCTTATCAATTGATACTTATATGATTCATCTAATTTATTTTAATTGACCAGCTAAAGACAAAATGCAAATAGTGATAAAAATAGTTTTATTTTTGTAAATTATATTCAAAATATAGTTTGTCTTCTTACATTCCATACCAAATGTATTGTATAGACCCTACGCAAATATACACCTAAGTGTGTATTGTTTATAGAATGTTTTTGTCTACTATAGAAGTTTTGGAGATAAGAGCTTATCACAAGATTTATATGGATAGGATGGACTAGAATTTATCATGATCTTTTGTACCTAAATATTTGACCACAATTACAACGTTTGTCCTACATAAATATTGATTCGGATATGAAACAGATGCATGTTCTATTGAAATGCTATCTATATCTTCATCAATGAAAGTTTATTGTATAAATTTATATTAAAATAAACAGTTCAGACAGACAATTGTGCCATGTCAAATACTTTGTTTGATATTATTTTTAAATCTACTTTCTAGAATAACTACATATGACACGAAGGTTTGTTAACCTGACATGGGTATATTAATTTGCATACAAAATTTTTACTAGACATATGCAAATTCATCATCTTAGCTTGAATTGATAAATATCTAAAAAATTGAAAAAAAAGAATAGAAGAACACAAAGCTTTGCTCAATACACAATACTCCTGTTTTGGAATTTTAGAATTATTTTTGAAAGTATGTTACAATATTGAAGAAACTAGCCTTTTTATGGGCAAATACTACACATGTTTATATGTAAAAGATATGTGAACAAAATATGCAAAGTTGTTAGAAACTATATGAACAAAATAAACAAAGTTGAAATTGCTATCTACCATTTGAAAAATAAAAATCATGTTTACACATGGTTGACTAATGTTGTTCCCATTTGATTTAATTCTATATTGCCTCCTTTAAATCAAAATCTTCAAACTTTATCATTACAAGTATTTTTCTTCAATTTGAATAATTCCGTCTTCAGTGGCTTTGTAAAAATATCCGCAACTTGTTATTCAATTGGACAATAATCAATATCAATCTCTTTTTCACCAACTAGCTCAAGAAATAAAGTGAAATTTGATATCGATATGTTTGCTTCGTCCATAAAATAATGGATTCTTTGATAACTCAATTGATGATTTGTTATCGCAATAAATATTTGTTGGTTCATCTTGTTCACGATGTAGAAAACCAATAATTCGTCTAAACCATAGCGCTTGTGTATCACTATTTGATGCTAATATATACTCTGCTTCAGCTGTAGATAAAACCACGACTCATTGTTTCTTTGAAGACCACGAGAACACGCCGGATCTCAAAAAAATGCATAACCTGATGTGATTTTTTTTTAGTGTCATCAGCCCAATCATTGTCGGTAGAAGAAAAATATCCATGGACGAAGCCACATATATTAAAATTATGCAACTTTGGATACTAAGTAGTCGTTTGCCAAATTTGCATATATATATATATATATATATATATATATATATATATATATATATATAGATGCACACTTTTTTTTTCCTCCAGGAAAGCTAACATCATTAACGAAGGTGTATCAAGTACTTATATTTGGTACAGCTGCAGTGTAGAGTACTACATAATCAAACTTTGACCTGTACAAAAGTCAGTTTAGTCTTTTGATAGAAATGCATACTATGTTAAAAAATAATAAAAGGTAGTCAACTATAATGTAGTAACAACAAAGAAACAGAAAATTACCTGAGGAGTTTACATGATATAACTCAGTTGGTATTCGCATTAGCATATTGCTCCACAAATGTGTAGGTTCGAAACAGAACACACGTAGCGTGGATGTTTTATTGATGTCTGAGCTAATAATGGCTACACTATTGTATTTAACCCAATTGGGTTAGAGAATTGGTGATTCAATTTGCAGTAATCACTTTATGTGGGTTACTCATAATGTGTTGCCAAATTAAAAAACCGCTGAACTAGTGATTAACATATTCAACGAAGCTCCTTCATGTTGGAATGATGGAAAACCACATGACCGGCCTTTTGCCCCAGAAAACTACCTTACTACATTTGTGCCGTACGTTCTTCTACCTTTTGTCTTTTTTATACAATCTTCCATACTATACATTCTTCCAATCGTACGCAACAGTGCAGGTTTCGTCGTCCATCAGACGTGGCCGTTTTCGTGGCGCGAAACGACATCTGTAGTTTCTGAGTCGACGTTCTTCCTTCCCGACTCTTCATCTTCACTGGCCCTTCCACTTTTTCAAATTTCTTAAACCTTTTGATCCGGCTGCCTTCATCGAAACCCATGACCCGTTATTGTTTTTGTGTTATTAAAGAACAAAGAAACGATTATGACGTCCCCTCCCTTTCCTTACGCGACCCGATATCTGGTCTGTGTAGAGAACATTTCCTTTGCGTGCTGTTCGTCTGAAACAAAAGCACGGATTCTGATTCTGTGTTGCGTGAAGGATGGTTTGGATTTGCCCTAACTTGTAAATCTTGGATGTGATTCCATCTATAATATGATGGGAATCGTTTGGATATGCAGCGAGAAAAAGAAACAAGCATCTTGTTCTTAACTTTTTTTTAATTCTGTTTTTTCTCCATTGTAGAATCTCCATTCTGACGGGTATTAGTTAGCATTATCTCATTTTTTGAGTTAAGTTAGATGCAGGATATTGTTTTCTTGACATGCATGAATTGTAGACTTGAAATTGGTGAGTGGAAAAAATGAATTTTGCAGCATAAAATATACCGACAATATTTTCTCCCAAAAAAAGCAAGGGTGATTCATGAGCACCAAAAGCAACTCTAGCACTTAATATTTAACACATACAAATGTCTCATACATATATATATATATATGTATGTATTGCTCAATCGCAAAAAGATACAGTGCTGGCTTCATTATCAAAAATTTATCCTCCAAAACGGTAACCAGGACGTTACCCAAGATAGATACAGTGCTCTTTAAGTCATTATTTCTATTTAGATTATTATGGAAAAGCCAGGCTATAAACACATTATTATGTGACCAAAGGATACATACATTGAATTATAATTCTCCTTTTTACTCGATTCCATTAAAAGAACGCACAGTTGGATATAGTCTTTTTAGAGATCTAAATAATTAATGAAAAAAATCAGTACAGGTGATTAAACGGCAAGTAGTATCATGTAATGTGTTGCGGTGTTTTTTAAGTAATTAAGCAATTATGGAATCAAATGAATAATCAACAAAAGTACTACTTATCTCAGGACATAGTCGAGTTGGTATTCGAGTTATAATTTACTGTAAAAGATCCAGAGTTCGATTCTAAGAACGTGTATACCATTAGTATTTCTACATACATGCTCCTTGGGACTGGGTTAGTGCGAGATATTTCAACAAAAATCCTACTTTAAGAAAGAGAACACGTTGGCCCAGCCTATTGGTCGTTGAATAATCGACTGCCCGTGAAGCAAGCCGCGTGGGTTGAGCCGGTAAGTTTTTCCACTTGACTCGGACGACGATCACACTTTTGGAAACAACCTACAATAGCCGGTAACCGGTCGATTTGATATCTCCTTTTCGGTGTACCTTCACAATTTCAACGACGTGAGATTTCTCGGAATTAAAAAAAAAAAAAGAATGAGAACTGTTCGTGTATATAAATATCAACTTAGAGCTGCGCGTCCGTCCCCTTTCCCACTTGTTCCACCGCCTCATACTCGCCGGAGTTTCAGTGGTCATTTCGTTGGTGGTGATACCTTAATGCAAGGGTGAAGGGTCTGATCGTGAAATTCTGTGCCTGTGAATTGTGTCTTGAATTTCGTTATTTTGATCGGATTTTGATGCGACGAGTACTAGTTGATGAAGCCGGATCTTCACCAAGGATCTACATGACCTCAAATTAGCTCCGTCAGTTAACTTGAAGAGTTGTTAACATGATTTGAAAGTTGTAGCTGGAATAGCCTCTAATATATCCTGCACAAGAAATCACAGATCAGAGGTCCCGGAGGTTGGTCCCGGGAAAAACCCCCCGACGCTTTAGACCATATCTCACTGAGATTATAATTTAGATGGTGAGTTAAGAGTCTCTCACAGTATAAGCCGAAGAGCCAAGTGTATGAGCTTGCTTTAGGGCATGAATGTTTGAATTCCGGATCCTCTTCTTCGTCTGGATTGGCTTGCTTTTATTGACATTTTCCCGCCTTTGGCCTCTGATGGTGGATAAGACGTTTGCTTGGGGCAGAAAGCCCAAGACGCCGTAGGTCTGCTGATGTGACTAGTAGACTGGCTGATGTGACTAGTAGGCTGGCTGTTGTGACCTTGGCGTGTTCAGAATGAATAACCAATTGTAGTCACTATATTCGAATGACACCTCTGTCTGAGGGTCCCACGGGGTAATGTCGTGCTTGGTTCCTTTGCTGAAGTGCATAATCAAGCCTTGCCGAAGTAAATGATTAAGCCTTGCCAAAGTACAGAATTGAGTCCGGCTGAAGTGGTCTGAAGTGCGGCACTTGTGTAGAAACTGAAGTTGGTGCCGAGGTGCAAGCCTTGACATATTCTTTGGTAATATAATAAGTGTCATGCTGCCCTGCTGAAGTGCAGCCAAGGCTAAACAGCCATGCTTGAGCGTTGTACTGCTGAACTGCAAAACTTGAGTGCTGAGCCACGGGAGTTGAACCGTTGACTGTTGCTGACTAACAAACGATTTAATTACGGTTTATCACTAGTGGATTTAATCATACACATAAATGAACACATGGAAATAGTTGGTTTTTATCTTTTTATCGTTGAGTTCAGGTGATAGGTTTTAATTTCCATCACTATCATTCAAAATATTAAGGTAATTATACTATTTCAGGTGATAGGTTTTAATTTCCATCACTATCTTTCTCTCTCTCAGTAAAACAAATGCTCATCCCTTTGCCTTTAAGAAATTAAGGAGGAAAGGAAGGCTGTAATCGTCTAGATTTTGTTAACTTTAGCGTATCCGGTGATTATATATATTTGGTGTTAATAATATGGTTCCACATTGAACACTTTGAGATAAAATATATAGAGTATACGAGGATGATGTACTACCACCCACTGCCTTAATGTTTTGAATAGATATGAACCTCACTTCATCTAAGCCCAAGTTTGAACATGGTATTAGAGCATGTATAAGATGTGGATCACACCTTGCCTGGCCATGGTTGGCTATTTTTGTCTCCTTTCACCAAGTTCATATGTTTATGCTTGACTTGTGGCTTGTGATTGGGGCGAGTTTTAAAGCGCACGTGTATGTCAAGCCACGTTGTCACATGAGAACGGGTGTTGAGAATATTGTCTCACATTAGACATTTTGAGATAAAATACATGGATTGTATAAAGATGATGTACTACTACCCACTATCTCAATATTTTGAATGATATATTCATCTTATATAAGCCCAAGCTTCAACATTTGGT
This sequence comes from Eustoma russellianum, assembly GCA_036186865.1. Classification (NCBI taxonomy): domain Eukaryota; kingdom Viridiplantae; phylum Streptophyta; class Magnoliopsida; order Gentianales; family Gentianaceae; genus Eustoma; species Eustoma russellianum. The sequence continues at coordinate 2,853,694 of AP025041.1, forward strand.
CATGCATTTCGTCACCTTTAATGTAATGTTCTATTTTTCCATAGAACGGCTAAATCAAAGGCCACCGTCAACATCTATTGAACAAAAAATTATAATCAACAAAAATTCGAGCTGGGAACCTTTGATCTTGAGAATCAACCTTAATAGTTGACTGATAGTTCTATAATCAGCAAGTAAAATACATCTAAGTTTTTGGATGCGTAAGGCATGCAAATAATTAAATCAAGAAACGTGCGAAACATATGCATTGCTGGATCGAAAAGAAACCTTAGATGCATCGATAGGCACATGAAATAATAATTATTATTACGTAAATAAAAGAAGCAATGTGAAATTGTCGGTCATGACTCATGACTTAGGATTTTTGGAGGTAGGCCAAAGAGAAGAAGACGGAAAAAAAAAACACGTGAAAGATGAGGCAAAACCTCATGCACCCATGACCTCTCCCGTGCCTTTCCAAATTGCGACCTCCCCTTTTTATGAATTTGTTGGATTTTTCATATGCGCCGAGTATGAAGGGAAACAGGTAAATAAAGCATTTATGAGAGTACATATGGTAAAATATGAAAGTTAGAATTGTCAAATAGAAGAGTAGAATTTGGAGTCTGAACAGTCAAAATTTTATTCAGTCTTTTTCAGAATTTTCACATAAATTCTTCACTTTGAATGTACATGAGTTTGCCTTTTATAAGGCTTGGAAGATGTAATAAACCTTAAGTCACCAACGTCTATAATAGCGGCTATATTATATATACAATGTATGTACAATATATTCATATGAATACACGAGCTCTGCTTTACTTGTATTTTCTGGATTGTGTCTTTGTTCTGTTCGTCTCTTTATTACTGCCTCTGAGATTCTTGTATTTTTCAAAGTGTTTTAACTCCGCAGTGCAGTCTCTTGTTGTTGCTATCAATCTCTTTGTTTTGCTGTATTGTTATTGTGCTCAGCGTAGCTTGACACATCTGCTTGTCTATTTATTTGCCTTCATCTCGTCTCCTCAGCTTGGCATCTCATCATTGATGTTATCGTTAATGCCTTCACTTCGTCACCTTGGCTTGACATTCTTTCCTTCAGCTTCGCCACTTTATCACCTCGACACTTTTTATTTTAGCTCAACTTTCTTCACATCGACTCTTTGTCACATTACCTCGGCATTACATCCTTTCAGCTTAGGACTGCATCCTGTCACTTCGACACTACATATTCTAGCTCGACACTTCATCTTTGCTTGTGCACTTTACTTTTGTCCTCACCTCGGCTTGGCATCTCGGTTCGACACTTCTTTACTTCTTTCTCATTTTAGCTTAACACCTCAGCTCGGCACTCCTTTGATCTTTATCTGCACTCCTTATCTTTGATCCTCACCTCGATATAGCACCTCGACTCGGCACTCCTTTTACTTCTTTTCATGTAGACACCTCAGCTCGGTATGACACCTCGACTAGCTTCCTTTGTTTATTTTTGCAGACTTATTCTTTACTAGAATTATCTCTGGTTCTCATGACACATGCATGTTCGCCATCAACCCCATCATTTTTAACATGCTAATCTTCAGTTGATGTCAGATTCTTTCAATCACTTTTGTGCAGGAATAATACCTTGATGTATCAAGAGAAACAGCTCCTTTTGGTTCAAGCTGAAATCCTTAATATTAGTTCATCTTATAGACGACACTTGGATTTATTGATCTCCATACGTGAACCGATTTGTCCATAGTTGATGGCATAGACGGTATTAGAGGTTAGATAATTTCCTTCTTAGATAAGGATTAGGAATCTCCTAAGAAGTAGGAGTTTCAATTTAAATTTATTTACTTATTAATGGTTATAAATTCCTATTAGGTTATGGTTTTGTTTAGACTAGTTGGTCTATAACTAAAAGGGGCCGGCCATAGTAGATGGTGCGCCAAGAGCGCCAAGAGTGCCAGCGCCAAGAGTGCCAAGAGCAAGAGTGTCAAATACCAATCCCGGGTAGGGTGATTGGTGAGTCAATGCCGGGGTAGGGTCATTGACAAGAGAGCCAAGAAGTGTTGTTCGGTTTTGAGTTATTTTCCGAATATTAATAAAGTGGGTTGTGCTTTATATGTGTTGTGTTTTGAATCTGTTATTACTTCAATTAGTATCAGAGCAATTGTTGTTACTCCAATTGGTATCAGAGCTGAGGTTGCTAGAAGAGGGAGGAGTCACCGTGGTAGGGTTGCCGTGTGAATGTTGATCCCAGGAGGAGGCTGCCGTGTTCTTCGTATCAACAGAGGCCGGATTCATCGCGCGGTTATTGAAGACTTGTGTGATCAAAGGAGTCCTCGATACAACACAAAAAAAAGAGGCAAGGTTCCGCCACAGCCGAAAGGAGTCGGGTGATTAAATTTATATATATATATATCTATATATATATATATCTATATATATATATATATATATAAAATATAGCAAGGCCTAAAGGAGGTGGCCGATTGCAGATTGAACAGGGGGCAAGAAAATCCTTCGTGCAGGCCGGAGGGGAAGTCGGTCGGAGCTTCCACCAATCTTGCTTGTAACGTTCAAATTCTTGGAAGGATCCAACCACAATGAGTGAAGTCGGTGAAAGTAGCGCAAGGCCCGTGAGCACCACAAGTCAAACGCGTGGAAGACCTTCCGAGCATACATTCGGAAATTAAGGGGGATTGTTGGATAATTTTCTTCTTAGATAAGGATTAGGAATCTCCTAAGAAATAGGAGTTTCAATTTAAATTTATTTCTTTATTAATGGTTATCTATTCATATTAGGTTGTGGTTTTGTTTAGACTAGTTGGTCTATAAATAAAAGGGACAGACCATAGTAGATGGTGCACCAAGAGTGCCAGCGCCAAGAGTGCCAAGAGCAAGAGTGGCAAATATCAATCCCTGGTAGGGTGATTGGTGAGTCAATGCCGGGTAGGGTCATTGACAAGAGAGCCAAGAAGTGTTGTTTGGTTTTGAGTTATTTTCCGAATATTAATAAAATGTGTTGTGTTTTATACGTGTTGTGTTTTGAATCTGTTATTACTTCAATTGGTATCAGAGCAATTGTTGTTACTTCATTAGAGACATATCATACTAACAAATCTCTAGGTAAGATGGGCAAATTTTTTGATTAATTGCTTCTCAACTAGTAAAACGTACAAGGTATACTTGAGTCTCATGTAATGGCTCGTCAGTTGTCTACCACCTTCATTGCTTGGATTTTCTTATGGTTGGATCGCCTTTGAGCACTATTGACCGACAACATAAAAATTTTTCGTATGTGGCAAGTTTTATCTAGTCTACCGTATTACGGTAACATTTGTAGGGAGATATCCAATTCATGTGAAAAAGAAAAAGGATGCTTAATGTGTTATAACGAAAATTACGGAAAGGCGATTCCTACTTTCTAGCGATTACGTAACCGACACTGCGTTAACTGCCCCCGGCGGTATCTGCCGGAAGTGCAGGCTGCTCCGACCTCACCCGATCACTGATGGAGGAAGTCCCCGGCGAAAAGAGCGTAGAGGAGATGGATCAGATCCATCGTAGCGTAAAAAAATACAAGAGACCGGCACCCTGTGCACCCCCATCCCCGGATGGCGATAACCCTCGGATCAACAATGCATGGGCTGATATCTTCAAGCAAGGGCACCCCTTTCCCTCGACCTTTGGGGTTTATACTGGAGCAGATGAAATTGATGAGTACACAGAGGAAGAGGAGTCCATGATCAGCGGCACCCATCACAATGCCGAAAACACAAATGGTACTGGAAAAATTGTTGTCGAAATCCCTCCAGATGAATGGAAAGAGTTGTGGCTTCCTTGGAGGCGTGCTCTAGTGGTAAGGCCATTGGGTCGAGCAGTATCATACCGGGTTCTATCACAACGACTCCCTGACCTATGGACGTTGAAAAATAAACTCGAAATTATTGATATGGAAGATGGGTATTACGTGGTCCGCTTCTTCTCCAAGGATGATTACTCCCACGTTCTTGAGAATGGTCCGTGGATTATTCAAGGCCACTATCTAACAGTGACGAAACTACGACCTGGCTTCCATCCGGGTGTGCACGAACTTGCTTCGACCCTAGTCTGGATCCGGATCCCACGTCTACCGTTGGAGTTCTTTAATGAGAAGGTCCTCATGCGCATAGGAGACAAGTTGGGTAAGGCCGTTAGAATTGATCTTAATACTAGCCAAGTTATCCGGGGTAAATACGCCCGAGTGTGCGTTGAAATCGATCTACAAAAACCGCTCGTTTCTCAAGTAATTCTAAACGGCCAACAGTTGACAGTGGAGTATGAGAATCTTCATATGATTTGCTTTACATGTGGTAAGTACGGACACCGTAGTGAAAATTGCAACCTAAATACAAAGGACGACATGCCTAGGAACTCTTCCCTCGCAATGAACACCCCGGTTGGACCACCTCCTGATCCCTTTGGTCCATGGATGATTGCCCGGAGCAATAATCGACGTCGAACTACACAGACCCACATTGCAAATCTGTACCACCCTGATGGTGAAAAGGGACAACACAATGCCAAACATGATAATAACCCGCGTGGTACAGGGAAGCACCAAGAAACCACCCATCTTGGATCTCGGTTCTCACCTATCGCAACAGAAGATGTTGATGGAGACAATACATCTTCAGTTCAGGAAGCCCAGGTGGTCGCAAATATTCGGAACATACGTGACTCTGGTCCTCCCGTTGTATTCCACACTACTACCAAGGAGCAGATGGTGAAAACACGGGAAAAACGTATCAAGGGAATCTTGGTTAAGGAAACTACTAAAGTAAAAATCCCAGCTTCAAAGGGTAATGCTAGAGGCACGAAGCAACGGCCTCAACAGAAAACTGATGTGACACCCGGCCATAATCAAAGCGCTGAATTGGTATGGACCCCAAATGACTGGCCATCACTATCGAGACCACCTCCCAAAGGGCACAAGCAGCGACCTTTAACTGATATTACTAACAACACTGCTTGCATAAATGCAGAATACAATGAGGATATTATGGATTCTGCCGGAACCTGTAATGCGAACATACACCTGCCCAATGAAGTTGGGGATCAGACGAAGTACCAACCTCCGGATGGAACCCCATTGCAAGTCACTACTGTTCCTACTGATGACCACCGGGACAATGTATATTGCATGGATGTTGAGGACAGCGAAGCAGGCATGGGTGTGGAAGGCCTACCTGCTACCTCTTAATGTTCTCTATGTTACGTCTACTTTCATGGAATTGTCGAGGGGTGGGCTCACCCTCGACAATAAGAACTACTGTACAAATGCTTCGGGATTATAAACCCAACGTGCTATTCCTTATGGAGACCAGAGTTCCTAGTACTCGTGCTACATATATCATGCAACATTCATCGTTTACGCATTTTATGGCTGTTGAGGCACGTGGCTTTTCTGGAGGTCTATGGTGTTTTTGGGATAACTCTTCCATCCACCTACGCCCTATTAGCTGTACGGCCCAGCTCTTGAACGTTGGAATTGAATCTGCAAACACATGTGCTGCCATAATCTCCATGGTCTATGCTTCTCCCACACCCGCTAGCAGAGAGAGTCTCTATGAATACATTGAATCAATGGCAGCAACTATCCGATTACCTTGGCTATTGATCGGGGATTTCAACCAAGTAACTAAACAAGAGGATAAGAGAGGTGGTCGTCCAGTGCGTGGGATTGGAGTTGACCGTATGGTTCGTATGGTTGACATATGCAACCTAATAGAAGTCGAATTTTCTGGACCACGGTTTACATGGACAAACGGTCAATTGGGCCGACTACATATTGAACAGCGACTTGATCAAGCGTGGGCCAATGACCTATGGCATCTACGTTTTGGCCAGACGTGTGTACAGCATCTGCCACGTGTAAATTCAGATCACAACCCAGTTTTACTATCCTTAATCAAAAACTCAAAACATGTACCGCCTACTAAACATTTCAAATTTCAAGCATGTTGGATGATGCACAAAGACTTCATGAGTTTTATGCAATCGGCCTGGCACCATTACCCAGGAGATTTCATTCAAACAACAAGCCGATTTGTAGAAAAAATAATAGAATGGCAACGGGATGTCTTTGGTCATCTCCCGAGCAGAAGGAAAAGGTGCATAGCGAGGCTCTCTGGGGTTCAAACATCCTTATCACTGCACCCATCGGACTTCCTCTCTAGGCTGGAGACTCAATTGCTGGATGAGTACAATGACATTTTGCTGCAGGAGGAAACTTATTGGCAGCAAAAAACACAATTGCAATGGTTATGTGATGGAGAGCAAAATACACGCTCATTCCATAAAACTGTTAATGCCCGTCGCCGCTCTACAACAGTTACCCGACTTAAGAATGAAGATGGTACGTGGATTGATTCACCGGAGGAAATAGGTGCCCTACTGCGACGTCATTATAGCCGAGTATTTGTAGATGGCCATAATACAGATATAGATGCTGAGGATCTACAAATCACTTCCTTGAATCCAACGGACATTGAATGGATCAACAAGCCAGTATCATGCCAGGAAGTTGAGGATGCGGTCTTTCAAATGGGGCCATACAAAGCACCTGGCCCCGATGGTCTCCCCCCGATATTTTATCAGCATAACTGGACCCACGTAAAATCTGCAGTAACTGAATTTGTGTTAAACGCCTTCAGACGAGGACACTTCCCTGCAGAACTGAACACTTCACTGATCACTCTTATTCCAAAGAAGAACCCGCCTGAAGATGCAACTCAATTTCGTCCCATAGCCCTCACTAATGTGGTGGTCAAGATCATAACAAAAATTGTGGCAAATCGACTCAAGACGGTGATCGGAAAAATCATCTCCCCGATGCAATGCGCATTCATCCCTGGTAGGCAATCATCAGACAATATTATTCTTGCGCAGGAAATTATGCACTCTATGCGAAATAAGAAAGGAAGAAAGGGCCAAATGGTGGTTAAAATCGACTTAAAGAAGGCGTATGACAAAATTAGCTGGCCATTTCTAAAACGGCTACTCTCAGCCATTGGATTTAAAGATGAGATGATTAAAATTATCATGTTTTGCATTTCTTCGGCCTCCTTATCGCTCCTATGGGCTGGACGTCGACTGGAACCTATTAAGCCGCAACGAGGAATTCGTCAAGGCGACCCTCTAGCGCCGTACCTTTTCCTTCTGTGCATGGAAGTCCTAAGCGCTAAGATTGATCGGGCGGTACTGGAAAATAAATGGAAGCCCATTCGAACCTCCAAAACTGGGCCTCACATATCTCACTTAGTTTTCGCCGACGACTTACTGCTATTTGGAGAGGGGACTGAGATGCAGGCTAAGATTATAACGGACATTATGATTGACTTCTGCAGAATTTCGGGACAAACGATTAGCTTGAAAAAATCCACTGTCATCACCTCCCCTAACATTGCTACGACTTTCAGCTCAGCAGCATTCGGACAGCTGGGTATTAAGGGTACGGAGTCTTTTGGTAACTACTTGGGTCTGCCGTTGATCCAAGGCCGCATTACCACGCATACATATAGACACATTGTTGACAAGGTCAGAACAAGGCTAGCTTCTTGGCAAGCTAAACTCTTCCCACAGTCGGCCAGATGCGTACTAATTAAGAGTGTGCTGTCCATGATGCCTACATACGCCATGCAAACGGTACGACTACCATCTAGTTTACTTGAGCAGATTGATAAAGTATGTAGACAATTTTTTTGGGGTGAATATGATGGCATACGAAAGTTTCACTGGTGCTCATGGGAGAGCATTTGTTCCCCTAAAGATATGGGTGGTTTAGGCATCAAAAGGATCAAGGATATGAATACCGCTATGCTAACCAAAATAGCGTGGAAGATCCTAACATGTCCGGACGCGCTTTGGGTACAGGTCCTGAAACATAAATATGGTGATTTACTTGAGGATAAGCGTCTTGGCAATGTATCTTCTCTATGGCGTCATATTAAATCTACGGTTCCCTTACTTCGTTTTGGGCTTGAATCTTCAAACTTCATGGACGATAGCGACAGGAGAGTTCAAAGCCGGTGGAAGGGTACTACATCTGGTACCTTCACAGTCAGCAGTGCGTATGATATCCTCACTTCTGGTGCCCTCCCTCCAGCGGACCCTACGTGGAAATATATTTGGAAAATGAAGGGGCCGGGAAGACTAAACTTCTTATTATGGCGGATCAGCCGTAACCTGCTCCCTACGTCAGCCTTGCTTTGCTATCGTCATGTACAGAACCACAGCCATTGCGGTATATGTGGTCATCCGGTTGAAGACTCTTTACATATTTTGCGAAATTGTCCATGGGCTGCCGATGTTTGGCGGCATTTGATAAGCCACATTGAATGGACACAATTCCATCAAGATGCAGACATTCATTCGTGGGTCATCTCCAATATCAGAAACAACAGGCGTCATTCGGCTTTGCAAGTGGAATGGAGATACTTATTCCGGGAAATGCTTTCAAGCTTATGGTTCTGGCGAAATCAGTGCGTTCATGGCCATATAACACAACTTCCGCCATCGGTAACTGTAGTGAAGATGGGAGTGAGTAGCGTTAGAAAGCTAGAGGTTGCAGTGTCAAATTTGTGTACCCAGAATGTAAATGATAGTACGTAGATGATTTTTAGCTAGGTTGGCTTTGTACAACACATTTGTGTTTTTTTGCAGAAGTTAATAAAGTTCCTTTCCATCCAAAAAAAAAGTTTTATCTAGTCTAGGTGGTTTCTTGTGTCGTAATTATATGATAGTGCTATAAATAGTATTTTGTTCAGAGTTTCATAATTAATTTACGTTCACAGAATTGATTTGGTAACGTAGTTTGCGTAAAAATTATTAAGACATATTTATCATGCACGACCGAAACTGATCTAAGGTTACTAAACCAACGGTGGCACGTAATTGTAACATGAGACAAACTTGACCAAAAATGGAAAAAAAAAGAAAAAAAAAGAAGAAGAAAAGAAAAAAAAAACACAAGAATGGGCCAAGCTAATTGGAGCCCGGGACTTTGTTGGGCCATTGTGGTTATACGTCGGGTGACCATGAAAAAGCCTAATTCGGGCAGTGTCAGGCTTGGTGGGACATACATGTTCGGAATACCAGAGTATTATATATTATGCGGAAAGCTCAAAGTAATAAAGATAGCCAGTTTACTGAGTCATTTTGCTTTATTCGATCATATTCCAAAGTCAAAGAAGAGTGTGTTATTAACTTGGAAAGCAAAATAATGATAAAAATAACAGAAGAAAAAGAAGTAGGAAAAGGGGAAAACAAAAATGAAGCGTGGTGGTTAAGCACCTCGTCTTTTAAGCATGTGGTTGGGAGTTCGATTCCCGCTCATGTGAATAGGTCAAACCATTTGACCAGTCCCCTACCAGTTCGTGTGCTGACCGCAGAGACGGAGAATTAGATTCGTTCGATTCCCGCTCATGTGAATAGGTCAAACCATTTGACCAGTCCCCTACCAGTTCGTGTGCTGACCGCAGAGACGGAGAATTAGATTCTAACTTTCAGATGAGAGGATACTTCGAAGCAACCCATTAAAAATGAAGCGTATGAACGCATAATTTTTGCTCTCTAAAGCATGCATGCGGTAGCTGGCGAAATTTTCCTAATTATACAAAGTATACGGAGCATATGGGCTTTGGACTGAATATTGGATCTCCAAAGCTCATGCTCCAAGAACATTCTGTAACTGACGTACTGCATGAATAATTTGGGCCATTATTTGATTGGGTTTTCAAAAGGCCTTAACTGTTTTCCTTTCTGGAAAGTTTCAAATACAACCGAAAATAATGTCATCCAATTTATAACAGTAACACAGATTCTTGCAATCATATTTCGATGACACCAATCACAATATTCTCTCAAGGGTAGAGATGTTATATCTCAGCATGTCTCTTATTTTCCGTCATATTGATTTATAAGATTATGTCATGTATATTACCATTGTCACCTCCCTTAGTATTTTACTTTAACACAAATAACATGATCTCACATAATATGAGAAAATATAGAATAGAGGATGTGAGATATACATAAATCCTTCAAATTGTATCTGATTAAAGCCAGATATTATAGACACTCCCTCATTTCTATCAACGAGCATTTTGAATTTTTCATTTATAAAAAAATACCACCTTAGTTCATTCTTCACGAGATGATCTAGCAAATGTGGAATTTATGGTCTGGTTACTGAATCACATGAAATTTTACTCAACTCACACTCACATGTATGAATACATACATGCATGCATACATACATACATACATACATACATACATACATATATATATATATATTTGTGTGTGTATATATCTATATCCATACAAACATACATACGGTGCATGTGTGTGTGCATGTAAATATGTCCATACATGTGTGTGTATGTGTGTGTGCGCTCGTATAATAAACGGTGTGTTTCTGTGTGTAATATATATTTATTATATTATCACATGATAATATTAGCATCGATTTTGATATTCTCTCTATCCCACTTCTAGAGCATCATGTTCATTTTTTAGATATCTCAAATGTTTTTATTTTTCATAGTAGACCTATAAAATTATATTTGGTTATAAAATTATCTTTATAAACGACGAGTGAAGGTAATGCATTGAGGTAAGCAAATAATAAAGCAAAACGTCAAACTCGAAATTTACGATAGTATTGAGTAGAGGTTAGGGTTATATAAGTAGACTATGAAAATAATACCTAAAAGGTATAAGAAATTAGTTTAGTTTGGAGTAAATGGTTCGTTGTTACGCAGTAGAAATATTCAGAGTCCAACAGCAGCACACCACCTTTTTAACCTTAAACATGTTTCTTAAGATATACGACTCGATAGTACAGCGTCTAGTGTGACGTTAAGTGAAGTCAGTGACGTAGTGTAAACATTCTTGTCTGCTGTTTTTATACATGATTCCGGTCGGTGAGTATTATTTGTAGTGGAAAAAGTGAGAGATAGAGCGGTCTTCTTTGTCATCATGTGGATCATGCTTTTCGCTCTTCCCTCCACTGCAGAGTAAGACACACAAAACTACGTATGTGTGTATGCCAAAACAACCAAGACAACCATCATATCTAGTAATTGGAACAGTATAGGCTATGCACAAACTAATAAGCTTTGGTTAATCTGTCAAATGAATTAAATTGGAACTTAGAAGAAATTATATAGAGACAAAAGAAACTAAAGTTTGGGATTCATCTTTATTCTTGGTATCAATCAGAGCTCGAATCCATTCTCTCTTTTTTTTTGGGTCTTTGCGTTAATAATAAAAAAAGCCACTATACGATGTTGCGATTCGAACATGAACATATTTGAACAAATTGTTAATGCTTCTCTTGCACTCCCTTGGATATTTGTGTAGTGTTTCAATCTGGTGACTTTTATTCGGTCTGAATTGATTATTTCAAGGATCTAAAGGTCTAGCAAAAAAAAAAAGGTTGGGGGGGTGGTGGTGGTGGTGGTGGTTATATCTTACTCATCTTTGACAAAAACGTAGATGCTCATAAAAGAATTAGCTGAATGCATGAGTGACCTGAAAGATTAGCATTAGATTAGATTAGAGAAGCATTTAATTCCCCCATTGAAATCAATTATATTTATTTATTTCATGTGCTAAGTGAGGGCGGACTCTAGAGCAACTAGTGATGTTTTGCTTTGTGACCTTGAGGCCACCGGTTCGAACCGCGAAAACAGCCTCTTACACAATTGTAAGGTAAGGCTGCGTATATCAGATCACGAAGCGATCCAGCCTCTTCTCGAATCCTGCACAAACACGGAAGCCTAGTACACCGGAAACGTCCTTGGCTAAGAAATCCTTGGTTAACAAGCCTTCACACATTGTAGTTGAATCGCTATCTAAGTTAATAGTTGTACATCTCTACTATCATTTTATCAAATAAATCGATCCTTTTCCCTGTATTGATGCTGACTTATTAGAACAATATACTAATGCATGTAATTTTGGAATATAGATTGTTAAACTTATGAAAGTAACAAGATTTCGCTCACCCATAAATAAGAATCGTAGGAAGTAGGCATACTTTCATGTATGAACATCCCTCCTACCCAAACTAATTAATACATAGATTGATGGACGGTCCTGATTCTTGTCCCAATCAAATGTGGATAATTCTGATTTCGATTATTGAAATGATAACTATAAATATATGGAAATGGTAAAACATTTTTCTGGATTTTTTAGCTTAATTACTAGAGTTTTATGAAGGGCGATATTGTTTACATCAGTGGTGATTCGATGAATCTTTATTCAAAGGTGGTACATCTTTCTATTTTCGTAATACAGATTATTTTCTGAGCTTATGTGAGTTCAAAGCTAGCGTCACGTAGAGCTGTGATTCTACTAGTTTGGAAGTGTAATAACGGTCACACAATGTTTCCATTTCCAATTCCAATAAATTCAAAGAAACTTTTTTTTTATTATTTTGAAATACAATGGAATAATAATTTAGATGCGAATCTATATTGTGAAGTAGCAGTTGATCGACAAGCTTGACGCAATTTTCATTATGTGTCACCGGAAAAAAACCTCTGTGTGTTTCTAACACATGCGTATGGTTGCGTACATCCAACCTTCCATACTCCACCATAGACAGAAGCATGTAAGATAATGGGGGTAATGTTGTTATTGTAATAACGGTCACACAACAGAAAAATTTGCAAACCTTTTTTTTTGAGTCAAAACACATTTACTCTTCTTATTTTCTGTTTCCCATATTAAATCAATTATCGTGGTAATATAACATAACTTAGAATATGTAAACTAAATATATTGAATTAATCTGCTTTACACTGATCATTTTTTTTTTTTATAAATACAACTCAATAATTATTTTGAGGAATTATGTTTAAGTTAAAAGCTACAACCTAACGGGACCTAATTTACACTATACAACGACATATAATTGTGTCTAATTTTTTTTTTAATCCAGACAATGGTTAAGTTAATATTAACTGGGCATTGAATGCAAATATGACACGTCCATCAATTAGAGTCAAGGGGTAGAAGAGGAAGGCAAACCAGCCATGTCTGAACCTAATTATCTAAGCATTCACTTCTCATCAAATCAGCAATTAATTTGGAGTTTAATGCTTTCCTTGATTTCTCCCTCTTTATTGTTACCATAAAGTAAGAAAGAAATCAAATGGCATATGAGATACCAATTTTAGCCTGATCCTCCACCCTTCATATGTTTTCTTATTTTATTAATCAAAATAAACATCAAGGGAGGTACTAGAGGGACTCTAGGAGCCTGCTATATTTGGGTTCAGAGAGGCTAAAGATGAATCAAAATATGTGATCTTCAATCCGCATCGGCACGTGTAAAAAAACAGTTTTTTTTTTTAAAAAGAGCAGCACTCACTTCTTTTAGAAACTGTTTTTTCACACGTGGCGACGCAGATTGAAGGTCTTATATTTTGGCTCACTTTAGCCTTGTGCTCTGTTAGCTTAAAAATTGTCAGATTAAATGATATAATATATCTAATGATAAAACCGTGTGAAGCTATTCTGGATCAATGTTGTAAACGTTTCAGCTCAATGATAGTAGAGATGACGTTTTCTTTCACATTTCATAAGAGAAAACGTAAGTTTTATTTTAATTTTTTCTTTTGTGGACTTGGAACTGGATTTAAATGTCAACTATTGGCGTTGCACTTTTTCCGTTGTTACATGTTATTTTGTCGAACTTCTTCGAAAGAGTTGCTTCATACCCTAGGTTTATTAGGTCGATGGTATGATATACATAAACATAAGTAATAGAAATTTTAAAGGGCGTTTATCGTGTATTAGGATTTCGCGTTAGAGTCGCATAAACAACTTTTTATAAAAAATATAAGGTAAAACTGTGTACATAAACATCTGTTGGAAAAGTACGTTAAAGTACTTTAAAATGTGCTCCAAACTTATATAAAAACTTGTATGAAGTTGTTTGGGAGTTTGAAAGATGTTATAAACACTTTGAGCTTGAAAAAGGTCACTTGGATCGATCCATGTATAGATTGGATCGAACCAAGTGAAAGCTGGAATAAAGTTGGTGTTCTGTTGGACATAGATCGATCACATCGATCGGTCGATGTATAGATCGAACGATCGATGTGGTGTGAATGCAATGTCGTAAACTTTCTATCCAACATAGATCGATCGATGTAGGCAGGATGCAAAGCTGAAAGTTTCTGTCCGACATCGATCGATGACATCGATCGATCGATGTACCAACAGTCAGAACTTTTCACTTTGAATTGCATCTTTTGGTCCAAGGTTCATTTCCCTTCACATTTGAACGGCTAGTAACTGATATGAAAGTGTAAAAAAGTGCTGAAATGATCTTTGAATGTTGACAAAAACACAACCCAAGGCCTATATATAGTAGACCTTGATATCTTAAATAAAAACTACAACTTTGCTAAAACTTAGTAGATTTCAGCACTTTCTCCTCCAACATTCTTCTCTGTCATTCTATTCTACTAAGCAAGTTCAATTTTTCTCTCTTAAAGCAAAGGGAAGGAAGATAGCCGTTATATCATGGGAAGCATTTGCTTGAAGACTACCTTTCTCTTCGGTAGGAGCAAAATTGCTTTAAGGACAGTGACGATCTTGTCACGTCTCGGCTTTGTTTTCTATTGGTTTCATATTCTCATTCTATCTTTCCAACAACATCTTTCCATATTCAGTATTCTTTTTTTTTCCCTCTCAGAGGAGTGCCTCATTCTTTTTCAGATGAGATCGGTTTCACAATTTTGGGTTGACCAAAAACTTCACGAGAACAAAAAGTAATAATTTTTGACCCTCTCATGAATGAAAGCTTGCGAAGCAAATCTTATCTCATTCTTTTTACCTGTTAATGTAAGCATACATTCTAAATTGTTGGCGTTTACACTTATATATAGATATATAATTTTTTGAATCACAATTAAAGTTGTCCATCAGAAGAGAAAGAAGAAAGCTGAATAATGATATCATAATCATAATTTTGGTGAAATTTTTTAGTATAACATCATATTGGGTCGGATAAAGTACAGCTTGCTTTTGCATATTCAAAATATTAGTACGCTCCCCTTCTTTTTATGTGTATTTATGTATCTAAATATGCTAAGACGATTCAAGTTAATGCTCAAATTAGAATATGCATCGTATCGCACACCTTTAATCTGATCTCTTGTATCACTTGATACAAAATGGAACAAAATAAGTTATAAGATGTATCATATGTTTTTCACTTTCCAAAAATGAAATAAGTTTCCGGGAAAACGATAGTGCATTGAACATGAATTAATTTTGCTAGCCGAAAAATTAATTATTCTTAGCTATATTTTTGACCCGATAATCTCTCCATCTCAAATTCAACTAAATATGTCTGAGCAGCCTCAGTACATAACTCAGTTAGAACTTAAGTTGGAATTTGTTTCAAGAGGTCAAAAGTTCGAGTCCAAAAACACGCACAGTGTGAGTGTTTCACTGATTCTAGGCCGAAAGTCTGGTTTGCACGAAGACATCTTGCATGGGTCACTGCGTAAGTCCTCATTTAACCTAGGAGGTTATTGAGCTTCTAATTTGACCTAGAAGGTCGATGAACTTCTGATTTGCATTCTCCATAATGTTAATTGAGCTTAAGGCGGTGGAATCGAATGTCATTTCCTCCAAACATGTCTGAGAGGAAGGCCAGGGGTTACTTTCACCTTCTAATCTGATTCGTTTGATCAATTTTCAAATCAACGGCTCTAAAGCCTAGCAACTCATCACAAGCCTAAATATAAGTTTTTCTGACCACCTTTATCATATACTTGTCTTTCTAACAAAGAAGAAAAGCTGAAGAAAAGCCCCTTTTGCTTGCTTAAAACTAGCCTCCTTTTTTTTCTCTCTTCACATTTAAGTTCTCCTTCTCTTCTTGATGGACGGAGGAGGAGGAGGAGGTGATGGCGGTGGTTTTCCATACGGGAATTTTCTCCTGCCACGGGGTCCACCACTAAGAGCCATTGACAAGTTCTTGTGGGGCCAGTCCCAATTTAGCAATAGTACTAATCATAGTCAAGAAATCTTGAACAATTTCAAGAGCAATGGGACTTTGCTTCCAGCAGCAAATGTGTTTTATGATCATAATTTGCTTGGTGGTTCTTCTAGTTCTAATGGGTCAATTCATGGGCATGCAAATGGATTGATGACTTGCCCAAAGCTCCAAGATTCAAGCTTTACCGAGAGGGTTTTCGTCAATAGAACTCCCAATTGCGGCTTTATGATGAATCCTAGTAATTTTGATGCTGCTGATGAAGTGAAATTTGGACAAAGAGGCAACAGAGGTGGTGGAAAGAAAGAGAAAAGTTCCTCTTATATGAATCTGATCAAAGGCCAATGGACTGAAGAAGAGGACAGGTTCAATCTTAGAGAATTGTTCTTTTTTATGTTATCTTTTAATAAGTATTTAATCATTTTTTGGTTATGTAGTAAATTGATCAGGTTGGTGAAGCATTATGGGGTGAAGAAATGGTCTCAGATTGCAGAAAAAATGGTGGGGAGAGCAGGGAAACAGTGTCGTGAGAGATGGCACAATCATTTGAGACCAGATATTAAGGTTGTCTATAATTTTTTATTCGTGTTTTGATTTCGACTATAATGTTCTCTTTTGATCTGCCCTTTCACTTGCTATTTTTGAGCAATTTGATGCAAAGATCCAGGTTCTTCCGACATCTGAATATTCAGTTCTAAATTCAATGTGCTTGGGGGCTAATCTATCAACTCAAATCCACAGCGGCTTTTTTTGTACCTGGCATTGATCATACATTTTTCTTGACTAAAAACCCTTCCCCACCCCCCCACCCCCCCCCCACCCCAAAACATCCCTTTTATTCATGGAAAGAGAACTTTCTATTTAGGGTTTTGTTTCTTCGGAAAAACTGATTCTGTCCTGTGAATTATCCTTCAAGCCAAAAATTAACCATCAACGACATAATTTCTGGAAAAATTTCATGATATGACCATTTTTTTCCCTAAGAGAAAAAGGTCAGCTCCAGTAATGGTGATTGGGAGGTCTCCGTTTTCTGAGCTTTACAATGTATCCAAATGTTTTACTTAGGCTCCAATTATCCAGATCAGCATTAGATATGAAATCTTCTTAATGAGAAGGCTTTCACATCTTTTGCCATACTCATAATTCTCACATATCATTTTTCATGTGATTCTAACTAATTTCGAACAACAGTAATCATGATCGATCTGTTATCAGTTCTAACTCACCTCTAACGGTTTTCTCGAAGTTCCATATATATAGTCTAATGTTATTATTATAACTATTAGACACTCATATTCCTACGTGTCATAATGCTTATTCATACAACACGTTAGAGAGAATAAATATATACATATATTATTATTATTATTTCATTATTATTATTATTTGGTTGGGAAATTTTCAGAAAGACAACTGGAGCGAGGAAGAGGAGAGGCTACTAGTACAAGCACATATGGAGGTTGGCAACAGATGGGCAGAAATAGCCAAAAGAATCCCTGGAAGGACCGAAAACTCCATCAAGAACCACTGGAACGCCACTAAAAGAAGGCAAAATTCGAAAAGAAAGGTGAAAAAAACTGATGGGCAAGATGGGAAGAATACTCAAACTCAACCCTCTCTATTACAAGAGTACATCAAAAGCACATGTCCCGTGCCCCAATCCCCGGTTGCCACCGGTGGAAGCACCGTCACTACTCCGGCTAACTCCGTCGTCTCCGAGGACCCTTCTGCCCAATTCAATCTAATCTACCATGAAATCTCCCAATCAAACTCGGAGGAGTCCCCGTCTTATCTTACCCAAACATATGATGATGAAATAAACTTTATGAAAAACTTGTTTGATAACAACTCTAACGTGTCGAAAGTTGAAAATTCCACAGGGATGAATACTTTAGGATTTGGCTACAAAAATGATGAGAAGCTGCCAGGTGGAAACATGGGATATGGGTTTTTTTCTTACTCAGTGGAACAAAACTTGTCGGAAATAAAGAAGGAAGAAGAAGCTCAAGACATTTATCTATGTCAACTTCTTGATGGTGAGAGTAGCTATCAGCATCCAAGCAAGACGGAGGTGGATTCTTCTGGAGCAAGAAAGGAGGTGGATTTGATTGAAATGTTATCTAATTCTCAGTTTTCTCATGGGAATTCAAGCAACAGCTTTGTGTTTTGAAGTCAAGGTGTCTAGAAGAATGAGTCTAGGGTCGAGTGTGAATGTGATTATAGGGTTTTTATATGTTGTATAATTGTGGGAACTGTTTACTATTTCCTCCCAATTCAGACTATAGTCTTTGTGGGGTTCTATAAATTTAAGCCATATGTATATATGATCTAATCGTGGGTTTGCATTGGGGGTTCTCTTTTTTCTTTTATGGTGAGATGCAAATTTGTATTATATGAATATCAAAACATCAAAGGGATGTATCTCATACAGTAGCCCCATTTATAAAACGGCATGTCGATCTACATGCACTATTCAGTAGCTATCTTAAACAATAAAAGCATCGGCTATGTCTAAAATATGGGGAAGAGCTTGTACATTACTCTGTACATATGTGTGCGTACTCTATGTACTACATCCCTTGATACAAAAACCGTGTTTTCAAAAATGAATCTATTTCGTGCTTGCCAGATGTGGTTCACCATAGCTGCCAAGACAATTTTTGTTGTCTTGGCTTTGAGGCCTTCCCTTTTAGTTTGTCTGAGCTCCAGGTCAGCAATCTATGAAGGGAACTAAATCTCCATGGAAGTCCAAGCCAGGCCGAGATGGATATCCAAACCTTCCCGGTGCCGAGCAGGAGAAGAAGAGGTGAGGTAGTGTCTCTTGTCCCGCAGAGCAGAGGTGGCATGCATTATCGTCCAAGTAAACAAGCCTATCCTTGGTGGGCAGCCTGTTCAAGCCAGCCAGCCATAGCTTAAAAGAGTGTTTCGGAGTGACAGCTGAATCCCAGACGATCTTGGCCCAATTGACTTTTCTACCTTTCTCCCTGAAGTGATCGTACGCCCGATGAGGTTTAAGGATATCATCCACCATCTAGGAAGTAAGAACACCTACAGCTGAGCTACAAAAGCTTGAGCTGGCCAGCAAATCGTCTCTGATCTCCAGAAGCATTTTTAGAAGGGGAGAGTCAGTGCTGCGTCCTGCTCTTGTCCATAACAAGGCGTATAGCTTCTACCTATGGTTCATCCACTGCACCCAGAGTGTATCCTTCTTGTGATGGAGGTCTCATAGGTGTTTGGCTAACAACGCTAGATTCCAAGCCTTTCTGGCCCAAAGTGAGGAATTTTCCTATAAGAAGTGTAGGCAAATTCTGTTTACAAGGGACTTGACTGTTGTTGGTATAGGCAGAGCACTTAACCAGAAACAGGTTACGCCTTGCATCACTGATTTGATCAACCATAATCTGCCAGCGTATGAAAGACTATGCGCATTCCATAGGCCCACCTTATCCATCATTTTCTTGATGAAAGGGGTGTAGTGAGTGCACCGGAGTTTGTGCCCAGCAATGGGTATGCCCAGGTATCTGAAAGGCATAATTCTTGATGAGAAACCCGTGCTGACCTGCAGCCAGTTGGTACCCTGACCAATTCCTGTATGAAAGAACTGAGACTTGGCCAGGTTGATCATAAACCCTGAGCATTCATCAAAGATATTCAGTGCCTCTATGATTCTTTACACAGAGCAGACATCACCTCGGTCCCATGTTTATTCCTCGTCAAGGCATTAGTCTTACAGTGGCCGTAGTTTGCCATTGTTTTTGAATTTTAATTGATCAATTGATAATAAAATTAAGACTTGAAAGCGTTATTTAGAAATCTACAAGAATTTATGCTTCATGTCTAATACTATTTCCATCTATTTGTCTTTTATTTTTGCCTTTTATTTATACACGGCCATGGTTATACATAATCATCATAAAGTTTACGGTTGCTTCTTATATGTAAAATACAGTGACGGTACCTTAGAGATGAGTCGATTGGTGTGTAAAATTTCACTTTTTATTTTTTTTTCAACTGACTGGTGACCATTTTGTTCGTTCGAAAGCACACATAGCCATATGTAGTCGTGTCCATTTACAAAAGAAATTGTTTTGCGTAATTTGTTAATTTTTCTAAAATAAATGAGATGTTAAGAACTGGGTATGATTCAGATATCTGCAACTATTTGATTAGTCCCTTATGTTAGTGTTTCCTTTGCATTTGAAGCTTGAGCTTGACTACATTGTCAAGTGTTCAAATCACCAATTCAGCTTGTCTTAGTTTGTGGATCCGTGGTGTTATTGTAAAACGTATCTAAGCCTAAGTATGGTAAAAAAAAAAAAATTAAAATACTAATATATTAACTAGAGAAATCAAAACATCAAAGAAATGTAAATTTATTACTTTCCTTGTCAGGCCATCAATAGTGAGAAGCAACTATTTTCTAACAAATGTCTTCTACTTATCTATTTATTGAACTCATAATGTCTTGGTCGAAGATAATCAAATCATAGAAACAATGACATAATAGACGTGAGATGTTTTTGTACACTAGATGGCCTTGACAATGACATAAACATGAGATCCGTGCCCTTTTTGTATAATTACAAGTTGTAATTCAACCGTTTAGAAACATGTGTTAAGAACTACCTAGTATACCATGTTCTGTAGCGCCCCGACCCGGACAGCGGAATCCGAACCGGTTCACCCGTCGTAGCTTACTGAGAAGACTACAAGACGTCTCATCTCTCGAATACACATCATCGATGACGTAAGAGAAATAAGTGCGGAAACATATCAAATCGACTAAATCATCAAAGTAGTACGTCAAAGACAATGTGATCACCGACAGTGTACATGGTCGCAGCCATCTAAAACCTCAAATGAATAACCAAATAAATGAAACAATTGAAAACAGTTGTAACTAGCTAATCAATCTCCCCAACAAGGTCTAGGTATCCCATTCAGCCCACTCGCCGTCATCCTCGATAAAGATCATGTCGTAACTAGGCTCATCTGCAATGACAAAAGGTAGTACCCTTAGCGAAAAACGCTAGCAAGTAACCCACTTATAAGACATACGGGATCAACACATGGCAAGACATGAGTAATAGATAAACTGAGGGAATTGAGGGGCACATGTCTTGTAACTTTCAAATATACACAAGCGAGAACGCAATAACGCAAGTACACCAATTTACGCGCAAATAACAATTCATTGGCCTTCAAATAACATTCACGTTCATACCACACTGACTCTCGTGATGCATGTCAAAGATGCACTACACTACACAATCACAAATGCTTATGCAATTCTTTTCAAAACAGTGCAATGCATGTCACAATGTCCGGTCACATAACTTTATGCCCTGTGGTGGGCCACAGCTTGTCTTTATACCCTGTGACGCACCACAGCTCAACTTTATACCCTGTAATGTGCCACAGCTTGTCTTTATACCCTATGACACATTACAGCTCACTTTATACCCTGTAATGGTTACAGCTTGTCTTTATACCCTGTAACGCATTACAGCTCATTTCGCAAACTTTATACCCTGTGCTAAGGCACAGCTCTTATCAAATCATAATGCAAATGCAAGTGCCATGATGCAAGACCCCATATCTCATTCACATTCCACGCTCACATATGCAATTCACATTTACATGCGCAAGTACAAGTACCACACAAGGAACACTAGCTTATTCGTCCATACTTAGCCCTCAACTAGCTCGTCAACACTTACCCTTGATTCTAAAGTTCGTAACCTACGCGAGTATCCTCATTTCCCCTTCATTGAACTTTGAGACCCCTCGCACGTCCATTTCCTAACCCGTCTAAGTTATTCCCGTTGAAACTCGATTCGAGAATCCGTTGAAAGCACCAAGTTTGATTCATCATCCTAGACATGTTCCCGAGTCTTAAACTAACTTAGATCAGGTCTTAGAAAGTCACTAAGGTCACCCAAAGGCTCCCCGAACGTTCCCCTTCCTTCCTCTATTTTCCACAAAATTCCAGGACTTCATCCCCTAGCTTCGATCGATCGATGTCCAACTGGGGACATCGATCTCTTACTTCGATCGATCTATGTCCAACTGGGGACATCGATCTCTCACTTCGATCGATCGATGTCCAATCTGGGGACATCGATCTCTCAGCCTTCTACACATCGATCGATCGATGTCCTTCTGAGGACATCGATCTCTCAGCCACCCAGACATCGATCGATCGATGTCCTTCTGAGGACATCGATCTCTCCACTTAGATCGATCGAAGTCTGCGATTTTCCAATCTTTTCTCCGTTTTCTGCAACATCTGCAGTACCAAGAACACCACATATCCATAGATCAACCCCAATCAATCCAAACCTAAGACTCAATCGTCCAACTCTCTCAATCCCAAAAAAAAATCCTATCTTTTCTTCAAACCCTCCTCAACCACGCAATCACAACAAGAAGGGATTCCAGGGTAGGGATTTGCATGATTTCACATAATCCACAACAACAACAAAAGCTTTTCCATATACATTGGCCAAATCACGAAAACAAATCACATAAATCATAAACAAATAACCAAAGAACGAATCTACTGCATGGTGATCCAAATTGATAATAACATAGGCCGTTTTTCTTTCGCAAAACGTAGGAACTTATAAACAGATTACTTGCCTTTGATTACTCGAAGTCGGATTGGAAAACGAACTAAGGCTGGATCACTTCTTGGGGGTTGTCTTCTTCTACTCCTGGGAGAACGGCTAGGGTTGTGAGGAAGCGTCGTTGGTTTCTGAAGAAACTGACGCTTTCTCAGTTTATATATGGTCAGGGGGAAAAGTTTGGTGTTTCTAAATTACATTTTATTTCTTATTTATCTTAAAGGATAAATCCTAATTATTAAATTCTGAAAATTAATTATAATTAAACTCTAATAATAAATCCTCCATTTATTTCTAATTAGTCCTCATATTAATGTCTAATTAATTTTCTTGACCGTCATTAATTTTCCGCAAAAATCCTTCTTTGTCTTTTGATTTCCCTGCTGAGGGTGCGGGGCATAACATCCCTCCCCCCTTATAAGAAGTTTCGTCCTCGAAACTGGCGTACCTTATTGGAAGAGGTGTGGATATATCTCCTTCATTTGTTCTTCAAGCTCCCACGTGGCTTCGCGCTCCGTATGGTTACTCCACTGAACTTTGACATACGGAATGACGCGTCGGCGTAGGACTTGATCCTTTCTGTCCACAATCCTCATTGGATGTTCTTCGTAAGTGACGTCTTCTTTCACATCTAAGGGTTGGGCTTCAAGGACATGGCCCGGATCCGATACGTATTTCCGTAGTTGCGACACGTGGAATACGTTATGGGCTTGTGATAAACTGGGAGGTAAGGCTAGTCGGTATGCTCTTTCACCAACTTTACCGAGAACTTCGTAAGGGCCAATATATCTCGGGCTTAACTTGCCCTTTACTCCAAATCTAGCAACTCCCTTAGTTGGTGAAACTCGTAGGTAAACCTTATCGCCCTCCTCAAACTCCAACGGTCGTCTTTTGGAGTCGGCCCAACTTTTACTGCGATCTTGGGCCACCTTGAGTTTCTCTCTTATCACCTTAACCTTTTCCACCGTTTGCTCAACCAACTCTGGTGCTGTGATTGTCCTTTCCCCAACTTCGTCCCAACAAACCGGGGATCTGCACTTACGTCCGTATAAGGCTTCAAATGGCGCCATGCCAATTGCACTGTGATAGCTGTTGTTATATGAAAACTCCATCAACTTCAACATGCTATCCCAGTTCCCTTTGAAGTCTAAGGCGCATGCTCTCAGCATGTCTTCCAATGTTTGGATGGTCCTCTCGGATTGCCCATCCGTTTGCGGGTGATATGCTGTGCTCATTCTCAACTCCGTACCCATAGCTTTCTGGAATGCTCTCCAGAACTTAGAGGTGAACTTGGGGTCACGGTCTGATACGATGCTAACTGGGACTCCATGTAGACTTACAATGTTATCCACATAGATATTGGATAGCCTTTCATACGAAGTACCATGAGGCATGGCTATAAAGTGAGCCGCCTTCGTTAAACGGTCTACAATTACCCAAATCATCTCGTTCCCATTGCGGGTCTTGGGTAGTCCCATTACGAAATCCATCGTCACATGCTCCCACTTCCATTCTGGAATCTCTAGTGGCTTCATCAAGCCACCAGGTCGTTGATGTTCCGCTTTGACTTGTTGGCATACCAAACATCTCTCAACATATGTCGCTATTGACCTTTTCATCCCTATCCACCAATAGTTTCTTTTGAGGTCCTTGTACATCTTAGTACTTCCGGGGTGGATAGACATCCTTGAGTTATGCGCTTCTTGAAGCAATTCTATTCGAAGCTCGTCTTTAGCGGGTACGCATAACCGATTCTGGAACCATAGACTCCCATCTTCTCGCAACTGGAAGTCTTTTACCGGTCCCGTGGATAATTGGTCGCGGATCTCTTTCAGTGCTAGGTCCTCATACTGTGCCTCTTTGATCCGGTCTACCAAGTTTGGGCTGATAGACAAAGCTGTGAAGACATTTGCCACTGAATCTACCATTTCAAGATCAAACTCCTCAATCTCTCTTTCCAATGGAGACTGTCTTGCGTGGCTAGACTTCCTGCTCAATGCGTCTGCCACTCTATTGGCTTTACCTGGATGGTAGTTGATGGTCAAGTCATAGTCCTTGAGTAACTCTAACCATCTTCTTTGTCTCATATTCAACTCCTTCTGCGAGAATAGATACTTTAAGCTCTTATGGTCCGTGAAGACTGCACATTTCTCTCCATATAGATAGTGTCTCCAGATCTTAAGGGCAAATACCACAGCTGCGAGTTCCAAGTCATGCGTCGGGTAGTTCTGCTCATATGGTTTCAATTGTCTTGACGCGTACGATATGACTCGTTCATTTTGCATCAAAACACAACCTATAAACAGAACGTTAGTTTAAGACTGGCATATGTATATACACTGCATCAATTGTAATGATGTACATACCTAGTCCTTTCTTAGACGCGTCACTATAGATCACGAAACCGTCGGTGCCGGAAGGTTGTGCCAACACCGGGGCTGTGGTCAATCTCTTCTTGAGCTCAGTAAAGCTCTGCTCGCATTCAGCAGTCCATTCGAATTTAGTCTTCTTCTGAGTAAGTCGACTCAATGGTACTGCTATCGTTGAGAATCCCTCAACAAACTTCCTATAGTAGCCTGCCAAGCCTAGGAAGCTTCTGACTTCGGTCACGTTGGTGGGTCTTGGCCATTCAGTGATGGCTTCTATCTTCTTAGGATCCACAGAGATCCCATCTTCAGAAATCACGTGACCAAGGAAGGCTACACTCCTTAGCCAAAACTCACACTTACTGAATTTGGCATACAGCCTTTGTTGCCTCAGTATTTGCAACACCACTCTCAAATGTTCAGCATGAGCTTGCTCGTCGGGAGAGTAAACTAAGATGTCGTCGATGAACACTACTACAAAGTGATCCAATTGTTCTCGAAATACGGTGTTCATCAAATCCATGAAAGCTGCTGGGGCATTAGTTAGCCCAAAAGGCATCACTAAGAATTCATAATGCCCGTATCGGGTCCGAAAAGCCGTTTTAGGTACGTCTCCGGCTTTCACCAGTAACTGATGGTATCCTTGACGAAGGTCAATCTTGGAAAACCATCTAGCTCCCTTTAGCTGATCAAACAAATCCTCAATCCTTGGTAGAGGATATTTATTCTTAATGGTGATCTTGTTCAACTCTCGATAGTCGATGCACAACCTCATGCTGCCATCTTTCTTCTTTACGAATAGGACTGGGGCTCCCCATGGTGATACACTGGGGCGTATCAATTTCTTGTCCAACAACTCTTGAAGTTGCCCCTTTAGCTCCTTAAGTTCAGCTGGAGCCATTCTGTAGGGTGCCTTAGATATCGGCTCTGCTCCAGGGATCAAGTTGATCTCAAACTCCACTTCCCTCGTTGGTGGCACTCCCGGTAGATCGTCCGGAAATACATCCTTGAACTCATTTATTACCGGTATTTGGTCCATGGAGGGAACCTCCTGCTTCGCATCTAGTGCATACACCATAAATCCCTCAGCTCCCTTTTGTAAGGCTTTAAAGGCCTTGATCGCCGTCATGTATATCTTCTTTGGAGCCTTGGTTATTTTGACGTTTCCTTGCACCGTGATGTCATTCATCTCAGGGTCTTTGAGGGTCACTCGCTTAAGTCTGCAGTCGATGTTGGCATGATTCTTGGTCAGCCAATCCATGCCCAATATTAAGTCAAAGTCCTTCAGCGGTATCGGGACCAGAGTCACCGAGAAAAACTTCCCATCTAATTCCAACTCACAGTCCTTGTACTGATGGTGAGAAATCAGTACTTGTTCTCCTGCTGCCTGTACCCTAAATGGGTTCTCAAGCCACTCGGGTAGACAGTCGAGTCCTTTGGCGAATCGCTTAGAAATGAAACAGTGGCTAGCGCCACTATCAAACAACACGTTCGCAGGTACTTTGTTAATTAAGATCACACCTAATCATAAGAGGGTAACACATAGAGGTTTTCACATAACACATATTCAATCATCAACTTAAAGGGCTAAAGTTTCAACTTAAACGACTATTATTTAACTTAGGTCATACCTGTCACCACATTTGCGTCCTCTTGGACTTCCGCGTCTGTCATGGCGTGGACTCTAGCATTGGGCCTGCCTCTCTGCTGCTGAGTCGGCCCTGCACCTGTTTGTGGCTTAGGGTTCAAGTCTGGGCAGTCCTTGATCCTATGGCCTGACTTTCCACATCTGAAGCACGCACCTGATACTTTCCAACATTCACCCACGTGTCTTTTATGGCAGTGCGGGCATTCTGCAGGTGCTTGCCGGTCGGGTTGGTTTGGCTGTGGTGCCCTTTGAACTGGCCCCGTTTGTCCCTTCCTGGGAATCTTGACCCAACGTCCGGGTCTACCTCCACTTGGTTCTACCCTCGGCCTCTTGCTCGATTCTTCCCGAGCCTCTCTGTTCTGGGACCGACGCATGTCACTCTCCACTCGGTAACATGCATCCAGCATTTCTTCGAAAGTTTTCAAACTCGACCCCGCAATAGCCGTCCGGATGCGGGGATTCAGACCCTCTTCAAACTTCAACATCTTCATCCGATTGTTTTCCAATACCATGGGCGTGAATTTGCCCAAGGCATGGAACCTGTCTGCATAATCAGAGACAGACATCCTTCCTTGCTCAAATCTATCAAACTGCCTCATCTTTTCCAATACGGCAGTCTCAGGCACATAATAGTCCTTGTAGGCCTTCACAAATTGACTCCACTGGATGGGAGAAGTCATCTTGGGCAGAATGCCGTTCCACCAGGCATTCGCTCTGCCAGTCAGGAAAGGTGTGGCTACATCCACCTTGTGTTCTTCCGGCACTTGGACCAGCTTGAAGCATTTCTCTATCTCATCAAGCCAAAACCCAGCTACCTCTGGGTCAGTTGTCCCTTCAAAGTTTGGGGCGTGCATCTTGCGCATCTCCCCAATATAATACCTTATGCCATGCTGCGGTGGTGCTGGCGCAGGGGGTTGTTGCTGTTGTTGCTGCTGCTGAGCAACTCCTTGGGCTATCACCGTGATAGCATCTATTAGCGCTTGAGGTACTAAAACTGGAGGTGGTGGTGGAGGGTCATTGCTCTCATTGCCACCGTTACCTTGGTTATCACGTCTAGGAGGCATCTTCTGCAATATCACGTCATTAGTGTCGAGCAGTTCCAAAATAAACGTGAAATCCATAAAGGGGTACAAGGCGTAGTTCATAGGTTAAAACGGTTACATCTTATTTGATTTCACTAATCGCGCTCGTACACACACCCATCCCAGATCAAGCTTAAATCTAAGATTGCTTACTCAGACTAATAGATCATCTTAAGGTAAAGATCATAACTTAAGACTCTACATGTCATAACCTAGGTTTCCGAGGTAGATCTGAAGCCTAGGCTCTGATACCACCTGTAGCGCCCCGACCCGGACAGCGGAATCCGAACCGGTTCACCCGTCGTAGCTTACTGAGAAGACTACAAGACGTCTCATCTCTCGAATACACATCATCGATGACGTAAGAGAAATAAGTGCGGAAACATATCAAATCGACTAAATCATCAAAGTAGTACGTCAAAGACAATGTGATCACCGACAGTGTACATGGTCGCAGCCATCTAAAACCTCAAATGAATAACCAAATAAATGAAACAATTGAAAACAGTTGTAACTAGCTAATCAATCTCCCCAACAAGGTCTAGGTATCCCATTCAGCCCACTCGCCGTCATCCTCGATAAAGATCATGTCGTAACTAGGCTCATCTGCAATGACAAAAGGTAGTACCCTTAGCGAAAAACGCTAGCAAGTAACCCACTTATAAGACATACGGGATCAACACATGGCAAGACATGAGTAATAGATAAACTGAGGGAATTGAGGGGCACATGTCTTGTAACTTTCAAATATACACAAGCGAGAACGCAATAACGCAAGTACACCAATTTACGCGCAAATAACAATTCATTGGCCTTCAAATAACATTCACGTTCATACCACACTGACTCTCGTGATGCATGTCAAAGATGCACTACACTACACAATCACAAATGCTTATGCAATTCTTTTCAAAACAGTGCAATGCATGTCACAATGTCCGGTCACATAACTTTATGCCCTGTGGTGGGCCACAGCTTGTCTTTATACCCTGTGACGCACCACAGCTCAACTTTATACCCTGTAATGTGCCACAGCTTGTCTTTATACCCTATGACACATTACAGCTCACTTTATACCCTGTAATGGTTACAGCTTGTCTTTATACCCTGTAACGCATTACAGCTCATTTCGCAAACTTTATACCCTGTGCTAAGGCACAGCTCTTATCAAATCATAATGCAAATGCAAGTGCCATGATGCAAGACCCCATATCTCATTCACATTCCACGCTCACATATGCAATTCACATTTACATGCGCAAGTACAAGTACCACACAAGGAACACTAGCTTATTCGTCCATACTTAGCCCTCAACTAGCTCGTCAACACTTACCCTTGATTCTAAAGTTCGTAACCTACGCGAGTATCCTCATTTCCCCTTCATTGAACTTTGAGACCCCTCGCACGTCCATTTCCTAACCCGTCTAAGTTATTCCCGTTGAAACTCGATTCGAGAATCCGTTGAAAGCACCAAGTTTGATTCATCATCCTAGACATGTTCCCGAGTCTTAAACTAACTTAGATCAGGTCTTAGAAAGTCACTAAGGTCACCCAAAGGCTCCCCGAACGTTCCCCTTCCTTCCTCTATTTTCCACAAAATTCCAGGACTTCATCCCCTAGCTTCGATCGATCGATGTCCAACTGGGGACATCGATCTCTTACTTCGATCGATCTATGTCCAACTGGGGACATCGATCTCTCACTTCGATCGATCGATGTCCAATCTGGGGACATCGATCTCTCAGCCTTCTACACATCGATCGATCGATGTCCTTCTGAGGACATCGATCTCTCAGCCACCCAGACATCGATCGATCGATGTCCTTCTGAGGACATCGATCTCTCCACTTAGATCGATCGAAGTCTGCGATTTTCCAATCTTTTCTCCGTTTTCTGCAACATCTGCAGTACCAAGAACACCACATATCCATAGATCAACCCCAATCAATCCAAACCTAAGACTCAATCGTCCAACTCTCTCAATCCCAAAAAAAAATCCTATCTTTTCTTCAAACCCTCCTCAACCACGCAATCACAACAAGAAGGGATTCCAGGGTAGGGATTTGCATGATTTCACATAATCCACAACAACAACAAAAGCTTTTCCATATACATTGGCCAAATCACGAAAACAAATCACATAAATCATAAACAAATAACCAAAGAACGAATCTACTGCATGGTGATCCAAATTGATAATAACATAGGCCGTTTTTCTTTCGCAAAACGTAGGAACTTATAAACAGATTACTTGCCTTTGATTACTCGAAGTCGGATTGGAAAACGAACTAAGGCTGGATCACTTCTTGGGGGTTGTCTTCTTCTACTCCTGGGAGAACGGCTAGGGTTGTGAGGAAGCGTCGTTGGTTTCTGAAGAAACTGACGCTTTCTCAGTTTATATATGGTCAGGGGGAAAAGTTTGGTGTTTCTAAATTACATTTTATTTCTTATTTATCTTAAAGGATAAATCCTAATTATTAAATTCTGAAAATTAATTATAATTAAACTCTAATAATAAATCCTCCATTTATTTCTAATTAGTCCTCATATTAATGTCTAATTAATTTTCTTGACCGTCATTAATTTTCCGCAAAAATCCTTCTTTGTCTTTTGATTTCCCTGCTGAGGGTGCGGGGCATAACATGTTCTCTGTTGTCACGTTTGAACGTTAGCACCCTCACATATTCCTAGTTAATTTCCCATTTATGGTGGTATTTTTAGGGGGTGGGATCCTCTCACCGCCCCCAATATTACCCCCCACGTGACCGCCCGCCACGTGGCACGGGAGGGGGTGGTGAGGCTGGGTGGGGGTCACCTGCACCCAGCCTCACCACCCCCCTCCTCTGCCACGTGGCAGGGGGTCATTTGTTACCCCCAAAATGAGGGGTAAAGAGATCCGGGCTCTATTTTTAGTTGCTGGGAGTGTCCCTTTTCGGGTTGGGTCTAATTCTTCTTTCTTTTGTACATATCTTTTTGGAGTTTTGGTCAACGCATTATACATCTACCTAAATGGATTATTCAAAGATAGGACATTGGTCTATATATATCAATACACCAAAACTTATACTCTAATAATGTAGATAAATACACAAAGTGCATTTTTTTCTCACAAGTTTTATTAATAATAAGGCTCAATAAATGAAAAATAGAGCGTTTTTATAATCCATTTTCTCTTTTATTTTACTTATCGTGGGTGAAAGATTGTAGTTAATGGTATATAATGAAGAAAAAAGTTCATTATGCCAGAGTTTGTGACTAATACCTGATTATGAACAGGAGAATATGTAGGAAGTTAAAAGCCGTAGTAATGCATGTTTTGTATGTTTCTCCTTTTCATAAGCCATGCACTTTAATGATATTTTGACTGCTTCAGGAAACCTTTAAGACCTTTTCCCTATTACTAGCTACATGATATTCGTAGCACCACAAAATTATATGTCATGAAATTTAAAGAAATTATATTCCATTTTAATGCTACATGAAGCGAATAAATTCAACGAATGACCACTATTTATCTTAATAATTATTCATTAACTAATGTGCCGAGTCTCACGTTGATGATATTTTACTACGCCATGAAATTTTAATATCTTTATGTTTTCACTAGCTACTTTATTACTGTAGAATATGTCACGACTTAGTTAGCTACATTTAATACAACATGAATTGATAAAAGTCAAGGAATAACCACTACTCATCCTAATAATTAGTCGTTAACTAATGTGTTATAATAGTTTGTAAA
>AP025041.1:2885201-2974730 GCA_036186865.1 Eustoma russellianum
AGGTGCAGAGTTGAAACTTTCTGTCCAACATAGATCGATCACATAGATCGATCGAAGTGACTTCGATCGATCGATGTGACAGATCGATGTTGGTCAGAATGAAGTTGGAAGCTACTGTGAGACATCGATCGATGACATCGATCGATCGATGTGCCAGCAGGTGCAACTTTTCATCTAAAGTTGCAACTTTTGCACCATGGAACCTCCTTCAACCACCTTGCAACGTCTAAAACTTGTCTGAATGGAGTTGAAGAGTCTATAAATAGGCTATTACAACCAATTGTTCAAGACATCTTATCTTAGAGTTGTTCTTGCATCGTAAATACTTCATCCTTCTCATTTTCACTCTTGTTCTTGAAAGTTCATTGAATCTCAATCATATTTGTTGAGGATTAGAGATTGTTGGCTGTTGTATCCTTGGAGAAAGTTTGTCTATAACCCTACAGCATCTAGTGGGGGCAAATATTCCTTAACCCGAGGATTGTTACGAAAATGAGGAAACAAGACAACAAACAAGAGAAGAAGTATGTGAAGAAGCTTGGCTTGAGGCGTGAGAATCACTCTCCGTAAAGGAATATTTGCCCTCGGCAAAGCATATTATCCTCATGTCTCTTATTATTTTTTGGCCTGCCATTGCATTTCATAAACTTTTAGAGATGATGCTACTTATATGGTATCTATTCTTTTCGTTGGGATAAAATTTAAGTTCTCCAGTATGATGTTTAATCTTAAACTTCTTCGTGAATTAAAATTTAATGCGATATGAAGTGATAAAATTCAACGAACAACCGCTATATATGTGTGTGTATGTGTGTGTATATACATATAGTCAGACACACAGACATAATTTCGTAAATTTGAGTAAAATATCAGGACTTCAAGGAGTATCGAGAAAGTTTTTAAAAAATCCCACATTGCGTTCTCAATCATTTTATGGTGGTCTCTTCTCATCATGGTCTTCAAATTTTAATTAATAAAAAAATTTACTGACACAAGAAGCAAAAACAAAGCCGAAAGTCTTGCTTAAGGAATGGGTTCAATGCATGGATAGGTTAATCTTAAACAACAAACCCTTTGATAAAAAGAAGAAAAGTCCCCTTTGCTTTTTAAAGACCGTCGAACCATGTCAATGGGCCAAATTGTGGCGGCTCGTGTGTCGGCTTTGCCTATGGGCATGCCTACATTAAGCCTTTTCTTTCATTCCTTTTTTTTTTTTTCCTTTTTGGTAAGTTCTCTCATTATTATTTTTTTCTTTTAACCAGAAAAACTCGACCCAAATCTTAAAGCCAGAAAAAACGCTAGACCACTTAAAGCATTTCGCAGACTTGAGCTTGAAATCATATTTTCACAATCGGGCCTAGTATAATATTAGTCAGGGTTCAGATCTTGGCAATTTATGTATAAACAGAACATGTATACACGTAAGGTATAAATGGTACATGAATGTCGTCTCTACAGCCTACTCTCTAGTCTTTACCCGAAGGTGTGGAAATACACGCCATTCACTTAGTTTTTTTTGTTGTTAAAATGCTAATATATTAACCATAGATATCCATGCATCAAGGGGATGCTACTCATATAAAATCCCTACTTGTAGGTGCATGTGCTGACCTACATGTACTATCTAGTAATATATAGCAATCTTAAAACACGTGAGCAGCGCCAATGTCTAATATTTGTGCGTCATTCACTTAGTTACATCTATAAAGCTATTTGTTTACATTAAAATTTCCGAAACTGAAGTTCGGAATAGTACTACTTGGATCCTTCAATGCAATGAATTGCACAGGCTCTCCGTATTTTTCTATTGTGAAATGATATAGAGAAGCTTGTCAAACATTTCGATACTAACATTGAAACTTCTATTGAAGATTTGTAAAATGACGTTGTAATATCTCAAATTAGAAGATCCATATGTTTATTTATACACACATGCATACGTTTATGTGTGTGTATATATGTATGTATGTACATGTGGCTATATATATGTGCACATGCATATATGTGTATATTTGTGTTCTAGTATGTTTGAGACCTTTATTAGTATTAGGGGTGAGCAACGGTCCGGTTCCGGTTCTGACAGTTCCGGAACTGTTAGAACCGGGAAATGTTTAGCATGTTATTTTTAGAACCAAACTGGAACCGCGAAACTGCGGAACCATAGAATCGTGGAACCATTTAAAACGGTTCGGTTCCGGTTTAGAACCGCAGAACCGTGAAAGCAAGAAAACAGTTTTTTTTTTTTGAAAAAATAGAAACCAACTCCATCAATAACTCACTCTTGTCATTTGGCAACACTCAACAGAACAAAACAAAAAATGAATGCAGCAAACAACACAGCAGAAGTAATAGCTAATAAGCAAAAATGAATGTTGCTTAAATGGCTAAATGTCCAGCTTGTATCCTGTCAAGTCATACTATATTTTATTTGTAAATCTGTCAAGTAATACTAATGATAGCAAGAAACAAAGTGAAACATTGTTTCATGTCATCATCAAAAAGTTAGATACACATAGTTTCCATTCAATTCCATCATCAAAAAGTTAGTTGGATTTTGCATCCTTGAACTTAAAATTATCTCGGATGCAGGCATACAGAAAACAAGAAGAAAATCTTTACATATTTGATACTCGAGAAAATTAGATGCAACAATAAAATGTAGATTTAAAACTTCCTAATATAAAAATTTTTAACCATATGAGTCAGTTTTCATTTCACGCAACGCAATTAGTCAATGACGCAAGTTTTCTTCTTTATTTTTAAAAAAAACTATTATTTATTATTTATATTAAAAAAGTAAAATATTATTATCTATACGGTTCGGTTCTGATTCTAACGGTTTGAGAAAATTAGGAACCGAATTGGAACCGTGAATCAGAAAAACGGTTCTAGAACCGAACCGTGAAACTTAAACAGTTCCAGTTCGGTTTAAAATCCATATTTTCGGTTCGGTTTCGGTCCGGTTTTACAGTTCTTAGTTTTTTTTGCTCACCCCTAATTAGTATTATACTGCTCTTATAAGGGCTTGATGGACCTCGGTTATAAAATATTGATTAAGTCAAGAATTGATCTTAAGAGTTCATCGGGGCTACGGAGTCAATGATTCTGTAGAAGGCACTTAGTTCCACCAGAGAATAAGGCAACGGAAAGACTTAGCACTGTTTTTTTGTGACTCCGTAGAAAATGATCTTTCTCTTGGAGGGTTATTTATATTATCATATGATTATTTCATTTATGAAGCGTCAATAATAGTGGACCAATCCTAATCGGGTCTAAAAAATATTATTATTTATCTTTTAAGAAGCCCAATAGCAAAGAGACAAGACAGTTGACTTCATAAAATCCTACCACTATAAAAAAGGGCTTCCACCTCAAGGTATGCATCTTCTTCTTTCTCTAATTTCGTTCTCTTTCCTGAACTCTGAACTCTATGATGACTTGAGCGTGGAAGCATCCTTGGGAAGTCCATTCCCCATCGGTCTTAGCATGTGTTTTTTTCTTGCATATCTATACACCTTCTTTATGGATAATTGCAGATTAGATATCCCCTATTTTTCTAGACGCAATATTATTTAAGTTCTAAATTCTTTTCCTTATATTCATCGGATGACGTTTTATCGAGTCAAATATTGTTGGAATATCATTGCTACAGTTAGAAAGTTAAAAAAAAAACGCCCCAGGGGCATAGTCCAGTGGTAAGTGGCAAAGGTGATTGGGGCTAGAACCCCGATGTTCCGAGTTCGAGTCCGTGTGGAGACAATCCTTGTTGAAATATTACAAGGGTTGTCTCTGGGCTGGCTGAGTCTCGAGTGTCCTCTCCCTTTGCAGGGCTGCCGGTGGAGCACATCCCTCGATTTACATCCCACCTGGCTAAGGGGCCTCTGGTACAGGTGGGGGAGAACCCACTCCCTCATCAAAGAAAGTTAAAAAAAAATCACTTCAGCAGAAAAACTTGATAAAGTCATTTACCACTAGTATCCGGTGACTCTTACACATTGAATTTCCCTTAAATGGTGACGCAATAACCAATGGGACTAGGGGTGAGGGGTTTGCAAGAGTTCTTTCGATTTTGAGTTAAGAAGAACGAGAAATTCGAGTTTAGGTACTAAAATTAATTTGTTGTCTTGATAATATTTCTGCCTTCTACCGGAAACATGTAACTACTATAAAGTCGAAAATTTATTTTAAATTCTTATTATCTTATTAGTCAATAATAAATGACTAACAAGTAATGACCGAAAAGTATGTTGCCTTTAATAAAAATTGCTTCAAAAGGTGATAAATGGTATACGGACAACATTGTCAACAGAGATTGTCCTTGATTGATCAAGTGAAAGAACTTTGATTGTTCTCGTTTCCTTGGAGCAAAAGGTGAAATCCTTCACCCCGAGGGCTCCCATCGCTCTAGCCCTAAAGAGCATGTGTGGATGATGTAAATCAAGAGCCCAGCGACCTCCCAGCCCCAAGGAGCATGTGTGGAGGATGTAAATCAGGAGACCAGCGGCCTCCTAAGTTGGGTGAGATCTTACGCAGTTACCCACACAAGGTGTCCTCCCATAAACCAGGCCCATCGCTCCAGCCCTAAAGAGCATGTGTATGTGTGGAGGATGTAAATCAAGAGTCCAGCGGCCTTCCAGCCCCAAGGAGCATGTGTGGAGGATGTAAATCAGGAGACCAGCGGTCTCCTAGGTTGGGTGAGATCTTACGCAGTTACTCACACAAGGTGTCCTCCCATAAACCAGACCCATCGCTCCAGCCCTAAAGAGCATGTGTGGAGGATGTAAATCAAGAGCCCAGCGGCCTCCCAGCCCCAAGGAGCATATGTGGAGGATGTAAATCAGGAGACCAACGGCCTCCTAAGTTGGGTGAGATCTTACGCAGTTACCCACACAAGGTGTCCTCGCATAAATCATGCCTTTGGCTTAGCAGCAGAGGAACACCCATACTGTGCACGTCCCTGGATTCGAACTCTTGACCTCTTAGAGCAAATCACAACCTGACTACCAACTGGACTATACCCTGTGGCGATTGTTCTCGTTTCCTTGTAGCAAAAAAGGTTGTTTCCGCAACTCCAAGGCCCCCACATCCTGGTCTGACGAGGCAACTGGAAGGATGTAAATTAGGTACTCAGCGGCCTGCTGAGGGGGAGACACAGTGCCCACAAAACTATAAGGAGTCCACCTTAAGGCCTCCATTGGAGTCTGAAGATGTTGCCCTACATTGCAGGCTACGGGACTCGAACCTTGCATCTTGTAACAACTGATTCCTTTCTTCCTCATATTTTACCGCCGGTCTAGCCAGTTCAGACATTTTTTTTCCAGGACTTCATGCTTTCCTTAAAAGAAAAAAAGGAAAAGATGACATCTCACAGGCAAGGGCTTCCACTATGTTTTATGTAAGGTTTATCAAAGGATATCCATACTTTGTGCTTTCCTTAACATTACCCCAACCCCACCCCATCCCACCAAACATCTCCTTTCTTCTTTCTCCTAGTTTATATGTTAGACACTTCGTTTTATTTCCCGCCAATACCAAAAGGATCAAAAGCTATTAAAGGGTTTCAAGCGGATATAGAGATATCATTACCTTCAGTATAAAGTTGTGAACAAACGGAAGATAAAACATAAAACAAAATAAGCAAAAGCTTTGTTTAGTGCTAATAATTACCCCTGCCTGGGACTGTTGTTTCGGTTTATTGTGGAATATTGATAGAGTGAAAACTGAGCCATCATTAAAGGAATCGTCACAAAAAAGGGTTCTTGCAGGAAATCTGTATGTAGTACTTATCATACTTTTGTTGAAGGAAAAAGGTATTCATATATGTTATGCCCCGCACCCTCCGTAGGGAAATTAAAAGACAAAGAAGGATTTTACGGGAATTAATGATGGTCAACCCTACTAATTACGAATTAAATAATAGGTTTGATGAGAATTAAATGAAGGGTTAAATAGTAGGAATTAATTGTATTTAATTTTTACAATTAAATAATTAGGATTTATCCCTTAAGATAAATAAGAAATGAAATATAATTTAGAAACACCAAACTTTCCCCCTGACCATATATAAACTGACAGAGCGTCAGTTTTCTCATTTTTCAGAAAACATCGACGCTCTGCAGCCTCTGCCCTAGCCGTTCCCCAGGAGTAGAAGAGACAGCCCCGAGAATCAATCCAGCCTTAGTCCGTTTTTCAATCCGTCTTCGAGTAATCAAAGGCAAGTAATCTGTTTATAAGTTCTTACGATTTGTGAAAGATAAACGGCCTATTTTGCTATTCAATTGGATCACCATGCAGTAGATTTGTTCTTGATTATTTGCATACGATCTATGTGATTTGCTCTCGTGATTTGGCCAATGTATATGGAAAAGTTTTTGGTGATACTGTTGATTATGTGGAATCCTGCAAATCCCTACCCCGTAAACCCTTTTGATGTGCCTGTATTGGTGGATGGGGTTGGGAATGGAGAAAGGTGAGACCTTTCGGGTTGTTTTGATGATTGGTGTGCGTTCTAGGTTTGTATGCGTGATGAGTTGAGGAGGATTTGCGTTGATGAGATAAGCATGAACTACTAGCGCAGTTAGGTTTGGATTGAGGGGATGAAGTTGGGAATCAGTTTGGGGTTAGGATCCTGAGATGGTTGCAGAAAACGCAGAACCTTGCCTGGAACGTTGACATCGATCGATCGATGTCAGAGATCGATGTCCCCAGTCGGACATCGATCGATCGATGTATGGGTGGCTGAGAGATCGATGTCCCCAGTTGGACATAGATCGATCGATGTAGGAGAAACCTGAGAGATCAATGTCCTCAGAAGGACATCGATCGATCGAAGTCAGAGATCGATGTCCCCAGTTGGATGTCGATCGATCGATGTATAGGGGATGAAGTCCTGAAATTTTGTGAAAAGTAGAGGAAGGAAGGGGGACGTTCGGGGAGCCTTTGAGTGACCTTAGTGACTTTCTAAGACCTGATCTAAGTTAGTTTAAGACTCGGGGACATACCCTAGGATGGTGAATTCAGTCTTGGTGTTTTTTTTTAACGGATTCTCGAATCGAGTTTTAACGGGAATGACTTAGGCGGGTTAAGAGATGAAGGTACGAGGTACTTGAGAGTTCAACAAAGTATGGTTAGGGATATCGGTCTTAGGTTATGGATCTTAGTATCATGCCTAAGGGTTGACACGCTAGTCGGAGCCTAAGTGATGACGTGTAGGTTAGCAAAAGCTCGTGTGTGTTGTACTTGCGCATGTGTACATGAATGACTTATATGAATGTGAATTGCATACGAGAATGAGAAATGAGAATGATATGAGGAGTCTTGCATCATGGCACGTGCATTTGTATATTGATTTGAAAAGAAAGGTGCTTCGGCACAGATTTGCGAAGGTGACCTGCAATGTAAACCGGGATGGAAATTTAAGCCGGGCGCATTGCAGGGCACAAAAGACTGTAACGTAAACCGGGATGGAAATATAAGCCGGGGCGCGTTACAGGGTATAAAGTTGTCTGTAATGCTACTCGGGATGGAAATATAAGCCGAGGTGCATTACAGGGTATAAAGTTGGCTGTAACGTAAACCGGGATGGAAATATAAGCCGGGGCGCGTTACAGGGTATAAAGTTATGTGAAGTGACCGGACATTGTGACATGCATTGCACTGTTTTGAAAGAGAAAGCGTTCATGCATACGTGAATGTATAGTGTAGTGCATATTTTGGCATGCATCATGAGAATCAATGTGGTATGAACATGAGTGGTACTTGATTGCCTATGAAGTGTTAATTGTGAACAAATTGTTGTACTTGTTTACTACGTTATTCACTTACATATTTGGAAACTTTACAAGACATGTGCCTCTCAATTCCCTCAAGTTATCTATTACTCATGTCTTGCCATGTGTTGATCCCGTACGTCTTATAAGCGGGTTACTTGCTAGCGTTTCGCTAAGGGTACTGCCTTTGATCTTGCAGATGAACCCGGTTACGATATGATATTCATTGAGGATGACGGCGAGTGGGCGGAATGGGATGCATAGGCCTTATGGAGAAGTTTGATTAGATAGTTCTGTTAATTCTGGTTTTATTTCGTTTGAGGTTTTAGATGGTTGCGACCATACACAGTTCTTTTGGTATTCACATTGTCGGTTGACGTACTGTATTGATGATTTAGACTTCCGAGATATGTTTCCGCGCTTATTTCTCTTACGTCATCGATGATGTATAGTCGAGAGATGAGACGTCTTGTAGTCTTCTCAGTAAGCTACGACGGGTGAACCGATTCGGATTCCGCTGTCCGGGTCGGGGCGCTACAGGTGGTATCAGAGACTAGGCTTCAGATCTACCTCGGAGACCTAGGTTATGACATGTAGAGTCTTAAGTTATGATCTTCACCTTAAGTTGATCTTTAGATCTAAGTATGCAATTTCAGATTTAAGCTTGATCTGGGATGGGTGTGTGTACGAGCGCGATGAGTGAAATCCAATAATTGTAATCGTTATAACCTATGAACTACGCCTTGTACCCCTTTATGGATTTCACGTTTATTTTGGAACTGCTCGACACTAATGACGTGATCTTGCAGAAAATG
Organism: Eustoma russellianum; assembly: GCA_036186865.1. Lineage (NCBI taxonomy): Eukaryota > Viridiplantae > Streptophyta > Magnoliopsida > Gentianales > Gentianaceae > Eustoma > Eustoma russellianum. The sequence goes on from AP025041.1 coordinate 2,893,786, forward strand.
CCTCCCAGAAGAGATCCTCAAGGAAACGGTGGGAATGGGAACAACGATAACCCTCCACCACCACCACCCCCAGTGTTAGTACCTCAGGCGCTAATCGATGCTATCACAGTGATAGCCCAAGGAGTTGCTCAGCAGCAGCAACAACAGCAACAACCCCCTGCGCCAGCACCACCGCAGCATGGCATAAGGTATTATATTGGGGAGATGCGCAAGATGCACGCCCCAAACTTTGAAGGGACAACTGACCCAGAGGTGGCTGGGTTTTGGCTTGATGAGATAGAGAAATGCTTCAAGCTGGTTCAAGTGCCGGAAGAACACAAGGTGGATGTAGCCACACCTTTCCTGACTGGCAGAGCGAATGCCTGGTGGAACGGCATTCTGCCCAAGATGACTTCCCCCATCCAGTGGAGTCAATTTGTGAAGGCCTACAAAGACTACTACGTGCCTGAGACTGCCGTTCTGGAGAAGATGAGGCAGTTTGACAGATTTGAACAAGGGAGGATGACTATTTCTGACTATGCGGACAGGTTCCACGCATTGGGCAAGTTCACACCCTTGGTGTTAGAAAACAACAGAATGAAAATGCTGAAATTTGAAGAGGGTCTGAATCCCCGTATTCGGACAGCAATCGCGGGGTCAAGTCTGAAAACATTCGAGGAGATGTTGGACGCATGTTATCGTGTGAAGAGTGACATGCGACGATCACTGAACAGAGAGGCTCGCGAAGAATCGAGCAAGAGGCCGAGGGTTGAGCAAAGTGGGAGTAGGCCCGGACGTTGGGTCAAGATTCCCCGAAAAGGGCAGGCAGGGCCAGTACAAAGGACTCCACAACTCAACCAACCTGGCCAACAAGCACCTGCAGAGTGCCCACACTGCCACAAGAGACACGTGGGCGAATGTTGGAAGGTTAGCGGTGCATGTTTCAAATGCGGAAAGACGGGTCATAGAATCAGAGACTGTCCCGAGTGGAACCCTAAGCCACAAGCAGGAGCAGGGCCGGCTCAGCAGCAGAGAGGCAGGCCCAATGCGAGAGTCCACACGATGACGGACGCTGAGGTCCAGGAGGATGCAAATGTCGTGACAGGTACGACTTAAGTTTAATTGTAGCAACCTAAGTTGAATTCTAGCCTTTTTAAGCTAATGATTAAATATGCTTTATATGAAACCTTTATGTGCTGCACTTTCATGTTAGGTGTGATCTTAGTTAACAAAGTACCTGCCAACGTGTTATTTGATAGTGGAGCTAGCCACTGCTTCATTTCTAAGCGATTCGCCAAAGGACTCGACTGTCTACCCGAATGGCTTGAGAACCCATTTAGGGTGCAGGCAGCAGGCGAACTAATACTGGTTTCTCACCATCAGTACAAGGATTGTGAGTTGGAGTTGGACGGAAGATTATTTTCAGTGACACTAGTCCCAATACCGCTGAAGGACTTTGATATAATATTGGGCATGGATTGGTTGACCAAGAATCATGCCAACATCGACTGCAGACTTAAGCGAGTGACCCTCAAAGACCCTGAGATGAACGACATCACGGTGCAAGGAAACGTCAAGATAACCAAAGCTCCTAGGAGAATATACATGTCGGCGATTAAGGCCTTTAAGGCTTTACAGAAAGGAGCAGAGGGATATATGGTGTATGCTATAGATGCTCAACAAGAAGTTCCCTCCATGGATCAAATTCCGGTAATCAATGAATTTAAGGACGTATTTCCGGATGATTTACCGGGAGTTCCGCCATCGAGAGAAGTGGAGTTCGAAATCAATTTGATACCCGGAGCTGAGCCTATATCAAAGGCACCCTACAGAATGGCTCCAGCTGAACTTAAGGAGCTAAAGGGGCAACTTCAGGAGTTGTTGGACAAGAAATTGATACGCCCCAGTGTATCACCTTGGGGAGCCCCAGTTCTATTCGTAAAGAAGAAAGATGGCAGCATGAGGTTATGCATTGACTATCGGGAGTTGAACAAGATCACCATTAAGAATAAATATCCTCTGCCAAGGATTGAGGATTTATTTGACCAACTAAAAGGAGCTCGCTGGTTCTCCAAGATCGATCTTCGTCAAGGGTATCACCAGCTGCTTGTGAAAGCCGGAGACGTACCTAAAACGGCGTTCCGAACTCGATACGGGCATTATGAATTCTTAGTGATGCCTTTTGGACTAACTAATGCCCCAGCAGCTTTCATGGACTTGATGAACACTGTGTTCCGAGAACAGTTAGACCAATTTGTAGTAGTGTTCATCGATGACATTTTGGTCTATTCCCCCGACGAACAAGCTCATGCTGAACATTTGAGAGTGGTGTTGCAAATTCTGAGGCAACAAAGGCTGTATGCCAAATTCAGCAAGTGTGAATTTTGGCTAAGAAGTGTAGCCTTCCTTGGTCACGTGATTTCTGAAGATGGGATCTCAGTAGATCCTAAGAAGATAGAAGCCATCACTGAATGGCCAAGACCCACAAATGTGACCGAAGTCAGAAGCTTCCTAGGCTTGGCAGGCTACTATAGGAAGTTTGTTGAGGGATTCTCGACGATAGCGGTACCATTGAGTCGACTTACTCAGAAGAAGACTAAATTCGAATGGACTGCTGAATGCGAGCGGAGCTTTACTGAGCTCAAGAAGAGGTTGACCACAGCCCCGGTGTTGGCGCAACCTTCTGGCACCGACGGTTTCGTGATCTATAGCGACGCGTCTAAGAAAGGGCTAGGTATGTACATCATTACAATTAAGGCAGTGTATATACATATGCTAGTCTTAAACTAACGTTCTGTTTATAGGTTGTGTTTTGATGCAAAATGAACGAGTCATATCATACGCGTCAAGACAATTGAAACCATATGAGCAGAACTACCCGACGCATGACTTGGAACTCGCAGCTGTGGTATTTGCCCTTAAGATCTGGAGACACTACCTATATGGAGAGAAATGTGCAGTGTTCACAGATCATAAGAGCTTAAAGTATCTATTCTCGCAGAAGGAGTTGAATATGAGACAAAGAAGATGGTTAGAGTTACTCAAGGACTATGACTTGACCATCAACTACCACCCGGGCAAAGCCAATAGAGTGGCGGACGCATTGAGCAGAAAGTCTAGCCACGCAAGACAGTCTCCATTGGAAAGAGAGATTGAAGAGTTTGACCTTGAATTGGTGGATTCAGTGGCAAATGTCCTCACAGCTCTGTCTATCAGCCCAGACTTGGTGGACAGAATCAAAGAAGCACAGTATGAGGACCCAGCACTGAAAGAGATCCGCGACAGATTATCCACGGGACCGGTAAAGGGCTTCCAGTTGCGAGAAGATGGGAGTCTGTGGTTCCAGAATCGGTTATGCGTGCCAAGTAGAGACGAACTCCGAACAGAATTGCTCCGAGAGGCGCATAACTCAAGAATGTCCATCCACCCCGGAAGCACTAAGATGTACCAGGATCTCAAGAGAAACTATTGGTGGACTGGGATGAAGAGATCTATAGCGGAGCATGTTGAGAGGTGTTTGGTTTGCCAACAAGTCAAGGCCGAACATCAACGACCTGGGGGTTTGATGATGCCCCTAGAAATTCCGGAGTGGAAATGGGAACATGTAACTATGGACTTTGTAATGGGACTACCCAAGACCCGCAATGGAAACGAGATGATTTGGGTGATCGTAGACAGACTGACGAAGACGGCTCATTTTATTGCCATGCCTCATGGTACTTCGTATGAAAGGTTATCCAATATCTATGTGGATAACATTGTAAGTCTACATGGAGTCCCAGTCAGCATCGTATCGGACCGTGTCCCCAAGTTCACCTCTAAGTTCTGGAGAGCATTCCAGAAAGCTATGGGTACGGAGTTGAGAATGAGTACCGCATATCACCCGCAAACGAATGGACAATCCGAGAGGACCATCCAAACATTGGAAGACATGTTGAGAGCATGCGCCTTGGATTTCAAAGGAAACTGGGATAGCATGTTGAAGTTAATGGAGTTCTCCTATAATAACAGCTATCACAGTGCAATTAGCATGGCTCCATTTGAAGCGCTATACGGACGCAAATGCAGATCTCCGGTTTGTTGGGATGAAGTCGGAGAAAGGACAATCACCGCACCAGAGTTGGTTGAGCAAACGGTGGAAAAGGTTAAGGTGATAAGAGAGAAACTCAAGGTGGCCCAAGATCGCAGTAAAAGCTGGGCTGACTCCAAAAGACGACCGTTGGAGTTTGAGGAGGGCGATAAAGTTTACCTACGAGTTTCACCAACTAAGGGAGTTGCTAGATTCGGGGTGAAGGGCAAGTTAAGCCCGAGATATATTGGTCCTTATGAAGTTCTTGGTAAGGTTGGTGAAAGAGCCTACCGACTAGCTTTACCCCCGAGTTTATCACAAGTCCATAACGTATTTCATGTATCTCAACTAAGGAAATACGTATCAGATCCAAACCATGTCCTTGAAGCCCAACCGTTGGATGTTAAAGAGGATGTCACTTACGAAGAACATCCTATAAGGATCGTGGATAGAAAAGATCAAGTCCTACGCCGACGCGTCAGTCCGTATGTCAAAGTTCAGTGGAGTAACCATACGGAGCGCGAAGCCACGTGGGAGCTTGAAGAACAAATGAAGGAGTTATATCCACACCTCTTCCAATAAGGTACGCCAGTTTCGAGGACGAAACTTCTTATAAGGGGGGAGGGATGTTATGCCCCGCACCCTCCGTAGGGAAATTAAAAGACAAAGAAGGATTTTACGGGAATTAATGATGGTCAACCCTACTAATTACGAATTAAATAATAGGTTTGATGAGAATTAAATGAAGGGTTAAATAGTAGGAATTAATTGTATTTAATTTTTACAATTAAATAATTAGGATTTATCCCTTAAGATAAATAAGAAATGAAATATAATTTAGAAACACCAAACTTTCCCCCTGACCATATATAAACTGACAGAGCGTCAGTTTTCTCATTTTTCAGAAAACATCGACGCTCTGCAGCCTCTGCCCTAGCCGTTCCCCAGGAGTAGAAGAGACAGCCCCGAGAATCAATCCAGCCTTAGTCCGTTTTTCAATCCGTCTTCGAGTAATCAAAGGCAAGTAATCTGTTTATAAGTTCTTACGATTTGTGAAAGATAAACGGCCTATTTTGCTATTCAATTGGATCACCATGCAGTAGATTTGTTCTTGATTATTTGCATACGATCTATGTGATTTGCTCTCGTGATTTGGCCAATGTATATGGAAAAGTTTTTGGTGATACTGTTGATTATGTGGAATCCTGCAAATCCCTACCCCGTAAACCCTTTTGATGTGCCTGTATTGGTGGATGGGGTTGGGAATGGAGAAAGGTGAGACCTTTCGGGTTGTTTTGATGATTGGTGTGCGTTCTAGGTTTGTATGCGTGATGAGTTGAGGAGGATTTGCGTTGATGAGATAAGCATGAACTACTAGCGCAGTTAGGTTTGGATTGAGGGGATGAAGTTGGGAATCAGTTTGGGGTTAGGATCCTGAGATGGTTGCAGAAAACGCAGAACCTTGCCTGGAACGTTGACATCGATCGATCGATGTCAGAGATCGATGTCCCCAGTCGGACATCGATCGATCGATGTATGGGTGGCTGAGAGATCGATGTCCCCAGTTGGACATAGATCGATCGATGTAGGAGAAACCTGAGAGATCGATGTCCTCAGAAGGACATCGATCGATCGAAGTCAGAGATCGATGTCCCCAGTTGGACGTCGATCGATCGATGTATAGGGGATGAAGTCCTGAAATTTTGTGAAAAGTAGAGGAAGGAAGGGGGACGTTCGGGGAGCCTTTGAGTGACCTTAGTGACTTTCTAAGACCTGATCTAAGTTAGTTTAAGACTCGGGGACATACCCTAGGATGGTGAATTCAGTCTTGGTGTTTTTTTTAACGGATTCTCGAATCGAGTTTTAACGGGAATGACTTAGGCGGGTTAAGAGATGAAGGTACGAGGTACTTGAGAGTTCAACAAAGTATGGTTAGGGATATCGGTCTTAGGTTATGGATCTTAGTATCATGCCTAAGGGTTGACACGCTAGTCGGAGCCTAAGTGATGACGTGTAGGTTAGCAAAAGCTCGTGTGTGTTGTACTTGCGCATGTGTACATGAATGACTTATATGAATGTGAATTGCATACGAGAATGAGAAATGAGAATGATATGAGGAGTCTTGCATCATGGCACGTGCATTTGCATATTGATTTGAAAAGAAAGGTGCTTCGGCACAGATTTGCGAAGGTGACCTGCAATGTAAACCGGGATGGAAATTTAAGCCGGGGCGCATTGCAGGGCACAAAAGACTGTAACGTAAACCGGGATGGAAATATAAGCCGGGGCGCGTTACAGGGTATAAAGTTGTCTGTAATGCTACTCGGGATGGAAATATAAGCCGAGGTGCATTACAGGGTATAAAGTTGGCTGTAACGTAAACCGGGATGGAAATATAAGCCGGGGCGCGTTACAGGGTATAAAGTTATGTGAAGTGACCGGACATTGTGACATGCATTGCACTGTTTTGAAAGAGAAAGCGTTCATGCATACGTGAATGTATAGTGTAGTGCATATTTTGGCATGCATCATGAGAATCAATGTGGTATGAACATGAGTGGTACTTGATTGCCTATGAAGTGTTAATTGTGAACAAATTGTTGTACTTGTTTACTACGTTATTCACTTACATATTTGGAAACTTTACAAGACATGTGCCCCTCAATTCCCTCAAGTTATCTATTACTCATGTCTTGCCATGTGTTGATCCCGTACGTCTTATAAGCGGGTTACTTGCTAGCGTTTCGCTAAGGGTACTGCCTTTGATCTTGCAGATGAACCCGGTTACGATATGATATTCATTGAGGATGACGGCGAGTGGGCGGAATGGGATGCATAGGCCTTATGGAGAAGTTTGATTAGATAGTTCTGTTAATTCTGGTTTTATTTCGTTTGAGGTTTTAGATGGTTGCGACCATACACAGTTCTTTTGGTATTCACATTGTCGGTTGACGTACTGTATTGATGATTTAGACTTCCGAGATATGTTTCCGCGCTTATTTCTCTTACGTCATCGATGATGTATAGTCGAGAGATGAGACGTCTTGTAGTCTTCTCAGTAAGCTACGACGGGTGGACCGATTCGGATTCCGTTGTCCGGGTCGGGGCGCTACAATATATATCCTTCAAATTTTATCATATCAGCGTCTTACCTTTATGCTTCTTGTTTTCACATTTCTCTTTTTTCAACAATCTTATAATTTTAAAATTATTTATCAGCGAAATCAAAAAATAAACAATATACTGATGAACTTCAGTACTTTGACTAAAACTAACTCAATTGCTCAAAAATAAAAACCACATGCCCTAAATTTCATCCGTTTTTGAACGGCTGATTTGAGAGCAATAAGAAGTGGGAATGGATTATTTGGATGTTATATAGAAGCGGATAACATTAAGTACAATAATAAAAAAAGAGGGAGATGCATCATTGATTCCTCATCATAGCACATGCACGTCATCTCTAGTGCCGTTCAATGTATAATGCTTTCGATTTAAAAATCTATATATGTTATCATGTAGATTCTTTTCATTGCATATTCGATTTTCACTTTCAAGGATATATGACATCCAACACTAATAACTTATATTTGCGATAATTAGTATCTTGAGGAAGTGTTACTGCTAGTAGCAACTATATGTACGAGCGACGGCGCCCTCAAGACATAGTTTAGCTAGTAGTCGGGTTGAGAGTTGCTCCAAGAGGTACAAAGTTCGATTCTAGAGACACTGTGGTGTTGTCTAAGTCTCAGTTTAGAGTGAACACCTTATGCGAGCTCTTTGCGTATGATCTCCCTCAATTTAAAAGGCCGTTGATTTTTTTATTTACATCCTTTACAATATTCTTTGAGGCTGGAGAGGCATACGAGACCATCTGGAGAGCTGAGACTGAAAAAATGGAAATAAAAGACCACAAATTTTGGAGAGAAGAGGAAAGTATTTTAAACCTATTACTCATCTGTAGTCATCATGGCAATAAAATCCGAAAGCAGCGGGAACAATTCCACTGGACATCCTTAAATTACAAGTCAACGAGTCAGTAACACCTTTACAAAAGCAAAAAAGAATCTTCGCGAAATCATACAACTTTTTGGGCTGCATCTTATGTGAAAAGAGGCAAAAATGATGATAGAAGGTAAAGGGGACGAATAAGGAAACAAAAGTAAAAGGCGTTCCCTTATCTAGGCTCCTACATTTGCGTAAAGTCTAGGAAGAGGTCCGATCGTTTCTCGATTTGATGTACACAGCCTTACTCTACACTTTGTACAAGAGGCTGTTTCGGCGGCTCGAACCCGTAGCAATAACCTTATCAGTTGCTCCAAAGGCCACTCTCGAATAAAGAAACAAAAGTATGAATGAAAAAAGGGAACTACCTACACCTGGAAGGTTGCTTTACCAATATAATGTGATATCAGAATCGTGTTGATACTGGAACTCAGGACAAAATTATCATCGTCCTATTTACCTTTTTAAGACTTAAGACCAACAAACACATAAACCAAACCACCGAACACATAAACCGTCCTTAGCCGTGAATCATAGCTACATAGATATTACACCAACGATTCTAAAATAGAAACAGCCACACAATCATCATCACTGTCCCGTACAGTCATCGAACAAACCCGTGAGAAATGGTAGAAGGAGGAGTATGATTAAATCATGAACTGTAGCAGAGGCTAGTGAGAAAGTTGAATTGTTTGTTCAAGATGAGATTACGTATGTTGTCGCAGTAGCAAGTTAGTTTATGCATCAATTTGAAGAAGAATATACGGAGGCTGTCATGTGGACATTACGATATGGATAATATTTTTATCATAAAATTGTAGTGGAAAAGGGTTAACACGAATAACGTGGACCTATCAACGAGAAGGAGAGTGTGTAAAAATATACGCTCTCACTTTTACACATTGGTCTATGTCATTTACGTTGTCATATTCATGATATAGTTTCACGATGGATTGCAATGTTCTTACGATATTTGAACGACACACTAGGTAGAGGCGTTCTATTCAAGAAAAAAGGCCACATAGATGTAGATGCCGTTATCGATGCTGACTGCGCAGAAAACCTGAATGCTATACAATCTACTTCAGGATACTTTGTTTTGGTTGGTGGAAACTTGGTAACACAGAGAAGTAAAAAAAAATTAGAAGGTAGTAACTCTATCCAATGGTGAGATAGATTTTAGGGGTATTCAACAAGGATAATGGAGATTCTATGGATAAAAAAGTTAAAGAGCGAGATTGGTTTTTCGCTCAAAACTCCAACCTAGTTGATGTGTGATAACAACACAACAATGTATATTTCTGAAAATCATGTATAACATGACATGACAAAACATATGGAAGTGGACCGACACTTTATAAAGGAAAGAATTGGAGAAGGGATTGTTGAACTTTCCTTTGTACGACCTGAAACTAGTTGGCAGATATTCTCACGAAGACGGTGAGTGAAAGGATATTTGACTCAATAATTCGCAAGTTATGCATTTGAGACCCTATTATACAACTTGAGGGAGAGTGATAGAATGTACTAATCAAATCTACAATGAAGGGAGACGATTAAGGAATCAAATCAAATCACCAAAACACATAAAAAGAGATATTCTTGTATTACTGTATTATCATAGTTAGCACTAGAATTGAAATAAATTAGAGTTTGTTGTACGCAAACAAAAGTATGAAACGAAAAAAGAAAAAAAGAAATTCTACACCTGAAAGTTTTTTTTGCCAATCAAATAAATGAAACATGCATTATTATTAGTTACAGTTAATTAATAACAATGATAAACATAGCTGTGGATTTTCTGTGGTTAAAGCTTACAACAACAATCATGCCCAGTATATCTCAACGACATCATCAGCTATCGTTAGGGTATAGGGAGTGTGAGAGGCAGTCAAACAATACTCATATCTCAAAAGATAGAGAGTTTGCTTCCAGTGAGACCCCCGGCTTTATATACACCTGCATAGGTATCATAATAATATGAATATGTACAAGCTATTTTATTAAACATATACAAAAGTCTTCCGAAATTAAAATAGTCATAATATTGAACATGCACAGTGCCTGTATTTTGTTAGACCACTTCATAAGGGTAACAAAAACAGTTTCAAGGGGAAGGCTATGAGCATTACCAGGTCAAAGTCAGACTCTGCCAACACAAAATCCCCACATTCTCTGATCATAACCAACGCATGGCTTTTTTACCACTACACCCGCGACCGTTTTAGGTGAATCGATTTTATTATTGGGCGTTTGTGAAAAAAAATTCCCCACCTAGGGGCATATATCTACAAAGCAATAGAGACTGATATTCATTTTCATATAAATTCATAGACTATTTTTTCTATACACAACAAATATGAGACAATCTTCAAGTTTTTCAACTTTCCGTAATTAATATGCAAAATAATCCTACCAAAAGTCATTCAAGAGTGAATGAGATATTAACTTAATGGTTAAAGTTAATATTTCACGATTATAAAGTCTTGTTATCTAATTTTTGTAAGTACATCGACTATCCTCTTTAGAGTAGCATACTTCAATTTTTTTTTTTTTAAAAAAAAAACTGAGTTGTATAAAAAAAAAATAAAGCAATTTTATGCACGATCGACTTACATTCCAGGTGATTCGTATAGATAGATGGATTATTTACATGTTTTGGTTTGTATTGATTAAAAATAATCAAAAGACAGATACAAATGATATTTTACCATTTAACCCTGTAAACATATAGATTAGGCCAAGTTCAGTCCGTAAAGATTGGAGGACCAGAGAGATCGATGAATTTTGACTCTCATAATCATCTTAGTATTTAAAGGGTGAAGTCTAGTTTGTGGTTATTATTCATTTTATGTTAGTTAATGTAACACTCTAGCTTTAAACTTGTAAAAGAAATTGAGAAGGACATAATATATATAATAGATTTAAGTATCTAAAGTTAATTTAAAATATCTATTTTCACTCGAATAAGTTCATTGTTTGAAGGAATAAATTACAAAAGTATTGTTTGTATGTGTCTTATCTTAACTTTTTTTTTTCATTGTAATATACTCTTGTTGTTTGAAAAATAGACATTTGATGTTTTAATGTTTTAAGAGTCTCCTATCATTCCTACAGTCACACACGACACTTTTTTCGGCAGTAAATTTTTTTAACCAATAAACTTTCACCCTCAGGCAATCATAATTTGTATTAAACATGGTAATGTCCAATAAATCTGCTCTCGAGGAAAGAAAAAAACACAAAATCTACATCACAGGATCAAAATCACAGACACTCACACAGTATAAACAATTGCAAAGCAGGGGAGCACCGCCCTTGGATTCAGTATCAGTAACTCCTCTTCGTCGTCCAATCTGGTACGGACCCCACCTCCACTGCCACCAACCAGCGAGTCATATCCCACCGGATCATCCTTGTCAGCCGGATCCCCGTCCCGCCCAACCCGACCCGCTATGACCCGGCACACCAGCATGGCGCGCTTCACGTGCATGAACCTGAACTCCTCCTCCGTCTCCTCCGGTATTGCCACGTGTGCCCTCCAGCTGCTTGACATCATGGCAATTCCGTCCAATTTCGTAGAGAAACCACTTTTTATAATCCCACAAATACTGCAGTACTGGTTGGTACACAAACTAGAATTACAATTTTGCCCCAGGTCACACAGAAACGTCGTGCAATGAAACCTCAAAAGCTCGTTCCCGTCGGCCATGCACCGCTCGTCCCTCTTCCGTGCGCCGCCGTACACGGCGGCCTTCGACATCACCCATTCTCTGTGTTCCTCGAACCTCGTTAATATCTTTGGACTATTATGGATCTTCAAAACCCGATTTATATTCGGATCCTTGACCCGACCGGGCCAACCCGTTTGGAAAATAATTGTAACAATGTTTTTACCCGTATCCCCATCAATAAGCTCCGAAACCGCGTGTTTAATAGACTGATGGTGCTCCAGAATATAGGATTTGGGGAAGATTTCACCACAAATAGTGCATGGATGGATATCATTACGGAGAGGGAGAAAGTGTTGATCCGAACAGATATCGGATTCGGAACCGGATCGTTGAACCGGAGGATCCGGTAAAAGGGTATCGGAAGGGATGAGGGAGATACTAATAGGTTGGAAAGTGGATTGGGTGGAGGAGGTAGGTGAGGGGGTGGAGATGTGGTGGCGGGCGGTGGGGGTGGTACGTTTAGGTGAAAATAAGCGTTTGATGAAAGTCCACGATGCGGATGCAGCTTTAGAGGTGGAGAGTTTAAGGCGAGAAGTCACCGGAAAACGGCCATCAGCGTAGCAAGAGAGCTTACGCTTTTTGGGTAGTGTTGAGCGAGAAGAGGAAGGGCATGTGAAGCAGCCCAAATGGAAGAGGAGAAGAGAGAGAGAACGGAAAATGAATGAACCGAGAGCGGCCATTGGTGGAAAGGCAGAAAAGATTTAGAATCTAGAGGTTGATTAGTTTAATGATGTGGTGGTGGTAGTGAAAGTTGTTTCCATTGTTATGAAGAACAAGAAATTGAGGAAGGAATGATGGAGAAGAAGAGATGGAAAGGGGCGGTGACGAGGAAGAATAAGGGTAAGAGTTGGTGCCAAGTTTGCTACTTATGTGACCCCTCTCATTCTCCCGGAATATCATACCGGACTTGGTTTTTAGCGAAAATTTTAAATGCGTCAAGAAAAGAAAAGAAAAAGCCTTCTAAAAAAAGCAACAAAAAAAAGAAGAAGATAAAAGACGATTTTATTTGAAAAATGTCAAATCATATGCATGACTTGTTAAAAAAAAATATGCATGAGACTTTATACATGACGATTTTTCGGGTTTTAAAACCGAAACACAAACCATGACAAAACAACAACAACATTACTTCATTGGCTTAGGAGCTTACGTCAAACTGTAACAAAAAGTTAACATAATTTTTGTGTAGAATTCCGTACTGAGCCATCTGATGCTTTTTTCTCCTTTCAAATGAAATCTAGAAACAGGATTGTAATTTGTAAGCAAACATTTATGCACTTTTTCATATCATCAATTCTCTTATCCTCCCATCTTTAAGCTAGGTTTCTTTAGAATCAGCTTATAACCGCAACACAAGATATGATTTATGTAGACTTTTAATTTTGACCAATCATTTTTTCGTTACATGTACATAGATTTTATTATGTGACATCACACATTGTATCAGTTGATAGTATAAATTTTCTCTTTTTCAAATCCACTACCATGTAGTTTTAGAGATTTGGGATAGAAATTTCCTTGGACAACTTCTTGTCAGATCAGTTACTTGATTTGGATATATATATATATATATATATATATATATATATATATATATATAAAAGAGGGCTCATGAGTTTATTCATTTTTCTCAAACTTATTGATGATGTCTAACGAACTCTAAGAAGAAAAGGAACGTAATGTTTTAGGCAGAACTTAGCTAGTATCCTAATAATAGAATGTATATTATATGTTCGAATTTTGATAGTTGCAGCATAGTATTTGACTATCTTACCATCAACTTTTTATATAAGAGATGATTTGAACATGGACACCTTGTGGACAACAAATCTTATTTCTCCCATCTTATTTCTTACACCTAAAAGGCTATTAGTAATCTTGGTTTGTATATTCTATCAAACTCACAAGACTTGACAATAGAGTCTCTCGAAGTTAGAGCACGATCTTTTTTTTTTTTCATCCAAAAAACATGTACTATTTCATAAATATTTAGAATAACAACAGAGTACAAAGGTTAAAATTTGCCAAATGAATCATGTGCACATCATAATCTTGAGGAAGTGCAATAACATTAGATCAATTAGACGAAATAAAACAAATTGGTAATTCAGTACATCAGAATTCTCATGAATATTAGTATAAGTTATTTTTGGAATCGGAATTGTACGGGACTGAATTTTCCGATGGTGAAGAGTGGAACACATTATTCTGAATACCACTTGCTTTATTTTAGACCAAGAAAAGTATGCTTTAGCTTTTAAATGGGCCAATGTGATATTTCTAATGTAGATTATTATACTCTCACGGGCCCCTTCCGGCATCGTCGCACAGTAAAAAATACGCCGGAATCCCATAATAATACAAAATGTTTGCACTGTAACTTTCATTATTGATTCCTACTTGCCCATGTCACCTTCTGGAACGAAGCTTGGAATATATTATTAGGGGGTCCAAGCTAATAGTTTAAGTTGGTAAAAATTATGCAGTAAAATATTTTTTTGAGTGAGAAACAGATTTGATATGGTAACTTCCCCTTTAGTGCATCAAAAGGCTATATCCTGACTCAAACGGCTTCTACCGCTCTAACTCTAAAGAACATTGTAGAGGATACAATCAAAAACTCAACATCGTCCGTACAAGATGTCCGCTAACTTCCTCTTTCATACTTATGTGGTTTTAGGTTAAAATAATAACATATTTTCAGTCAAAGATTGATATTAATAGACTTCTATTTATGTTTTTCTAGAAAATCCACTTATTGTTTTAGTAAAAACAACGTGAAGTCCAAAGTAGGATTTGAAAGCAGAGTAGGTGTAGGTATATATAGCTTTTGCTGTCGTTGGGATATAATGGGTCATGATGATGATGAGTAGTCGTAGGTACATGTTCGTCGTCAAAACAATAGGCTAGGTTTTTATTCCTTTCGTTCTTACTTAGATTGTTTCACTAGGCTATTGTTTCAGCCTTTAGATTCTTTAGGTGCAATTGATAAAGTAAGATAGTGTAATGGAATATTTCATCTTTGTAAAAAAAAAAGCTATTTTAGAAAATATGTTTCAGCTTTAAAGAAAAAAGAAACTATTTTGTACATTCAACTTACAATAGAAGTAGTGTAAACAGTGATTGAAATGGGTTCAGATCCTCATGCCTACGGTGAGCCAAAATGTGAGGCCTTTAATCGTGCGCACGTGTACAAAATGGTCTTTTTTTAAAAAAAGAAAAACTTGCTGACCAGTTTATACACGTAGCGGCGCGTAATTGAAGGTCTCGTATTCAACCTCACGGTGGCCTCCCTAGTCTGGACCCGATTGAAATAACTGGAAAATCAAGAGGAAATTTTACCCTGCCTGTTACTTATATAATCGGCGCGTAATTGAAGGTCTGTATTTAGTCTCATCGTTGGCCTCCCTAGTATGGACCCGATTGAAATAACTGGAAAATCAAGAGGAAATTCTACCCTGCCTGTTACTTATATAATCAAGGTATTCATCGTTAACAAGTTAGGTAATAAATTGCATACATTATCCGTAGTATGAAATTTAATTATCGTCACAAAACAGTCTTATGTATGATTTTCATTAGTCAAACAGGAAATTTATCCCGCCGAGAATTACAACTTTTTAGTACAATCCATAAAAAGTCATTACCAATAATTCCGTAACGGATCTTCATGTCAATTTCCCAACCGTTTAACAGCTGTGGATGCGAATCTTTGTTACTGTACATAAATGTTGCTTGTAATTACCATGCAATTATTAAGAAAGTCAAACGAGTCAAAGGTCTATCAATGGTTGACTGACGTACGAAGATCATTCGACATGAAGTAAAAAAAATATTGCAATTATAGGTTAAAAAACTCACAATTGTAATAGATTTAAAAGTAATTTCACATGTATCGTACATGATTTTGTCAAAATTGTAGTATTATCATACCATGGTTTTCAAAACTGTGATGCACCCACTTTGACCTTGAAACACTACGGTTTTGTCAAAACCGTAGTGATCCCACCCTTTTTTTAAAAAAAAATATCATTTTCTCAACAACAAAATAAGTTTATGTTCAGTTTTTTATCGTTGTGCGCACGTGTATTATCTATAAGTCTAATTTCTCGGTAATAAAATATTTTCGAAGCAATAAAAACATTTTATTTTCTCAGTAACAACAAATAAAGTAACATAAAATAAAACAAATCAAAAGTTTACCACAAGTATACCTAAGTAGTAAGTGTCATACATCTCAAATTATGTGCCCACTAAATCAACAAACAATAACACAATATACAACCGTATAAAATACATAAAATAACATAAAACATTAGCACATTCAAACTGAAAGTTTTTTTTAGATGAAAAGCACTCGTATGGCAAGTTGTATGATTTTAAGTGTTTCATGATATTTCATAGCCTTTTTCGATTGTGATATAATGTCTTTGCAATAATGCGGGCATAAATTATACAGGGAACAATTTTATGTGGCTAGCTCGTACTTACTTTTTGAGTAGGTGACACAACTACGGGACAAATCAAATGGCACGACTTAAATTCTCCAGACATATGACCCCAAATAAAAGCCGAAAGGATCATTGATTTCTTCAGCATGGGACTGAAAAAAATGGCCTACCATGCACTAATCCAAGTTTAAAGTATGTTAAACATTAAGATAAGAAACTTATGGTAATACTTTTTATTTATTATCATCGGTAGTTAAGATGGAGATAATTGACCTTGTTGTCATCTTCCTCTTTCAAACATGTCCAATCCAATTTATATATGTCTGCGGACATACATGTATGCGTTTGTATGTATGTGTGCATTTGTGTGTGTATATGTGTAGATGTACATACAACAACAACACATACTCAGCATATCACAGCAATCAAAAGAAAGGAAAAAGATACACTACCTCTTTACAACAAAAAGAAGTTTTAAAAAAAAGAAAGAAAGGAGAAAGTTCTTCAAAGAATCTTAGACGATGGTAAAAAAAATTGTAACTTAACGGTAACATTTCTTTACAACAACAACATTACCCTATTGCCTTAGAGGCTCCTGCCTATGACAGGGTATGGAGGATCAATTGTACGCAAACATACTTATGTGTTATAAACACACAGAGGTTTTTCTCGATGATCTATAATGAAATTGCGTCAAGCTGTGTCAATCAACTAATACTTCACCATAAAAGAATCGCAGTCAATTTAATAAATCATTTATTGTTTCTCGATGATCTATAATGAAATTGCGTCAAGCTGTGTCAATCAACTAATACTTCACCATAGAAGAATCGCAATCAATTTAATAAATCATTTTATTTTATTCCATATAACCTAAATATATGTATGTATAAAAAAAAAGTAATATTATACCATGAAAATAACACAGAAGTACAACGTAAAGCAACTAGATATTACCACCCACCCCGACAAGATAAATTCCATGGTGTGAGCTGGCTTCTTGAAAATACACAAAAACCTATAATTTCTGAAAGGTCTGGTGACTCAGAAACCTGACGCACGAGGCTCTTGTTCTTTTGCAATAAAATACTGCACAAATACTCATGGTTTGAAAGGCATCCATGAATTATATCCTCCCAACAAGAACTCCTGTTAGTTTGGCCTGATTCATTTAAGATTCCACAGTGAAAAGGCAGAAAATACTGTTAGTTCAATGGAGTTTTGTGGGGTTATTGATTTGGTTGGTTGCAGTCCGGTCGGACCAGTAGTACTCACAGCCGATGCTCAGATTTTTGGCTCATTGCTTGGCCTGTTGTGGTGAATCAGTCGTCGATTTTCTACATTTGATTTTTCCACGCTACCCTCACTTCTGTGTCTTATACCGAATATTGAGTTCGAATTGGCGTATAAAAATTACCAAGTTAAGCATTTGTTCAAAAAATTTGAAGCTCAAGAGACATATTGGAAGATGTATAAGGTCAATTTTCTCTCATGAACTGTTTGTGTTAATGGATTAGTTCGATCAAAAACTTGAGATAAGAGTATAAACCGAAAAAAAGATTCAAAGATAGTTGTTAATGGGTTGCTATTGATTCAATGATTCCTATAGGCCGGGGCTAACGGGAATTAATTATTGAGGACAAACAAACTGATAAAACAACCGTAGGCACCGTGCTTTAAACCCTGTTCATAGATCGAATCCTCAAATAATAAAATGGGAGTCGAGAGATCTACTTATTCAACAGATATAAGAGAAGGCCGAAAAGTTTTTACTAAAAATAAGGTAAATCGAAAGACATAGTGATAAACAACTTTTTAAATTTACCTACATACAAAAATTCTGAATTAAAGCAATCGACAGGATTTGATCAACCTCTACATGGTAAATCAGCGCATCGGCTACCTTAAGCACATCGACATTAAATTTTTTTCTTTTACTATGTCATACATGCAATTTTACTTGTGTGGCTGTCTAACCATCCAAATTCTGCCATCGCAGACCTTGGACACCTGACTTTCATCCTTATCGTAGATAGGCTGATAGAGGTCTGGTTGAAGTTTTCGTTCATAAAACTTTTTTTTCACCAATGGTCGTCCAATCATTCTCACCAACCCATGCAAGTAGATCCTCACACCATCTTGATTTTCAATAATGCTATTATGGTCTAGCAATAACCATTGGACATGGTAACGATAATGTCATTTACATTTCAGATGATGTTCACTCGTGAAACCTTTGCAATTCAACCAAAAAGTATTTAAATACAGTGATTAAGTTACAAATCATGAAAATTATGAAATCAACTATTGTCATCGACGAATCTAGAAAATATTTTTAAAAGACACTATTCATACTAATATAACACAAATTTGTCATAATATATATACACACACACACAATTTATATCCACATAATGAAAGAACAATGCCATTACTTCAAAACGTAAACTAAATCATTACAAATTACAATTGTTCATGACGAGTTTTTATAGTTTGATACGATTTATAACTTTCTCATTACCAGCTTTACACAAAAAAATGTTATCAATTTGATTAAACAAGCATTCATCAAGTATCTCTTATTTTATTTCGCATTCGATGCTGTGTTATATTCACACTTGAAAAGACCATTTCTATAGTAGTATTATAATAGTAGCCAGCGGCAAAATCAAAGCATATTTTAAAAGCATATACATCAACAGATAGACAATAACAGACAAACCAGTTAATTTTTTCAAACCCCAGAATTCTTTCTCCTTTTTAGTTATCTCAAACATTTCAATGGCAGAATTATGCATGAGAATCAACTTTAAGTAGAGTGAAAATGTGTATCCCAACGTGTGTCAAAAACTCTCTAGTATTAGTTTTTTAATTTAAACATGAACCATTTACAAGTTTACCATTCAAAAGATCGTCAACAACTTGATTTAATCTTATTTTTTTAAGAATGAATTGTCCTTTAGATGAACCTTCAAGAATATTTACTAAACTTGACAATATTTAGTATATAAAACACTTGTATTTATTACCTTACAACCTCCACAAATAACAATTGAAGTTAATGCACAAAATAATAAATAATATGTAAACTATAATAATATAATAATAATTGCATTACAACTTAAGCAGATATAGGTTACAGAGACAAGGTGAATCCTCTAAGAATGCCTCATTTAAAAAGTTTTTAATGAAATATTTTTATATCTGTATATTCTCTAGCAATACATAATTATTATTTTTCCAAAATTTTATAACCTATAGGATTAACATAAAAATATATTAGAGTAATAGAATACGGAAAAGTATGTTTCAATAACTATATTTTTGTTTTGTGATAGTAACATGATTAGAACATATCAAAAATACTTAATTTACTAGTATAAAATTATAGAGGAATAAGGAGTGGAAGGGGGCACATGCCCCCGTGGCCCCTCCCCCGTCCTGTGCCTGACCATTGTAGTTGATTTTGACAGAAAAATTACTGTAGCCGAGACCGCTAGTAATTTAATGTGTAGTATAACATTTCATAGTATAGATACGAGCCACGCCAATAAAAAGGTATTTTTTTACTCTCAAAATATTATTACAGTTAATCAACAGAATAACTTGTTAAAGGTTTTTGAGGATCAAAATGTTATTGTCCAGGATGTTGTCCATAGAATTATTACTCATGTATATAGGGCTCTGCAGTAATTTGGCTTGTACAGCTGATTTTTGATGATTGTATGTTCCACATTCTGGGTATGCCCGGTGTAATTGTAAATGTACCGATCCTTTGATCATTGTTTAAATGAAAATTTTTATTTTAACAAAAAACTTGTTAAAATCAACTAAGGCTAAATATCTAAAATATTTAAAATAATAGTTTATTAAAATAGTTTTTTCAATATCTATAACTAAACTCCACTCAACTCAACAATGTGTAAGATATTTTGGAAATTTACGTTTAGAAATGGGTTGACCGACTGTGTCTTTGACCAAGTGTGACAATATTACACAGGTGTGAAAATATTTTTGATACGGATGAATTACTTTTTTAGATATGTTATTATGAAATATTGTTGCTTTTACTATAGAGTAGAAGTTTACGATATTTTATGGCATAATTTTTTTGATATTAAAATAGAAACTTGAATTGCTTATTAATCTCTTAGTGGCTGAAAAAGTTAGATACTATTCAATGCCTATACTTTCGCTTCGGAACTCAAGAAATTGTCTCTTTGGTGCAATTCCAATTCAATAATACCTCATGAGCTAAGTTGACAAATTTTCTGTTTTCACTCTTATATCTTTACATTACACATGCAAGAGTTTTTGAAGAACCAAGGATCAGTTATGTACACAATGAGATTTAGAGACTTTATTTTTTTTTCTTTTCTTTTCTTCACTCCAACATTTATCTACCCCTGAAAAAAAAAATCAAAAGAAGAGAAATAAATGAGTGTCCACTAAAACATTCATACTTTTTCCCAGAGTAACACTAAATGCCTAAAAAGATTACACACACAAATATATACACACGCACTTATGTTGGGTTGATATATACAAATTTGTCACAGATCGCCATATAAGTTTGATTTGTTATTTCAAGTCATTTGGTGACGTGGAAAAAGGAAAGAAGTTAAGTAAATAAATAGCCATGCATGTCTGACTTTATTCTGATATTAAAAGTGACAACCAATATTTCTTATGTGCAAGAAATAGTCTTTTTATTTGGGTAGATCACACTAACAATCTATATACTATGCAAAGCTTGGGATGAGATCTCGTCATTCTCAAATCTCTCACCTTCCTTTTTACCGTCCGCCATGTGACAGTCACCTTGCTCATACATTTCTTCTTCCTCACATCCTAATCTATCTAGCCTCACCATTCCTTGGTGTCACGTGTCGGACGGTGAGAAAAGGGGTGAGGAGATCTCATCCCGCAAAGCTTAAGACTTCTCCTCGGGGTGACATGTCAGCTAGCAGCTGACGTGGAGGGTCTCTGTTTTTTTTTCATGAGAGTAGATTCCGTTTAAGTTTTCTTTTTCTTTTTTTTTTAGGATCTGGGCTCAGGAGGTAATTTTGGGGGGAGAATGGGCCTGAAAAAGAGAAACATGGCTACTTTTTCGGTCCATAGTAGATCACCAAAATAAGTCCCACCTATTGTTAAGGCCCATTCTTCATCAAATTGTACATTAGGAATTTTTCAGTCATTTTCCAAATCAAAAAAATTCAACAATATCTTCTTTTTTGGGGGTGTGTATGCAGAAATGTTGGGGAAAATAGTAAATTAGGAAAGAAAGTCAACAAGGGATGCAATAAATGTAGTATTTATTTGCCTAGAAGGTGAATATTTTCATATAATAGATTTTGCTGACATAATTCTTATGCCTTTATCACAAGACTATAAAGTGCTTCTAATATGATTTGACCAGCTTCTAAGTAACTTGAACAACTCACGAGTAATAAATTAATGATTTTATCTTTCTGAATAATAGTTTGTGTTGTAATTCATACATGTTATATTAGAGTTAAACGATAAGTCAATATAACTAAAGTTACAATTATTTTATTATACAACACACCATGTTATTAATTTCTTAATACCAACATAAAAAGACAGCCAAATCTTCAATTATTTATTTAAAGTTAATCATTATACTATATTAAGCTAATGGAGAACCCCTGCATGACATGTAGACGGTGGGGCTAACATTTTTTTTTTGATTCAATCACACTGTGTCTATGTCAAACCGATACACCGAATCTATTCTCGCATATGTTCCAACTATACGACTTGGCATGTATTTATTGATTAAAATAGCTGCTAACATCCAGTCCCGCGTATGTCCCTAGTATACTACTTGGCATGTTTTTATTGATTAAAATAACGGCTAACATGTTTAAAGATAATCTCTCGAAAAAAAAAATTCATCATCCAATTCTCCTGGCCCCAAGAAGATAAAATAAGCAGAAACTCTTTCTTTGGTTAATATTTTTTCCAATATTGATTTTTTTTCCAATAATAAAGTTGGAAGGTGGAGGGATGGAAGATAGGGGGTCAAACGGGTCGTGTTTCGTGTTTTCCGGGTTTCGTGTATCAAAGTGGCGTACTCATACCTTACCCGTTTGCTTCGCGTGTATAGATGTAGATACCCAAACCCGTACATGTCAGGTTTCGTGTCGTGTATAAGTCATTTCATGTATTTTTCAGGTATTTTCAGGTTTCATATACTTAAACGACTACTAATACAATGTATGAAACAACAATGCGTACACAACCAAAGGTTAAAAATTAAAATGAGTGAGGTCCTCTAAACTCAAATCACTTGACTACGCAATAATAGATTAAAGAAATGAGATTTGGAAATGGAGGAAGCGAGAAATCGAATAGGGTTACTTAGTAGCACAGTAGTCTTTTTTTTGGAAAATTTATTTTTTTTTTATTAATTATAAATTTTATTTAAAATTATTTTTAAATTTCGTATATAAACGGGTACCCGCGGGTATACCCAGACGTATCTTTCAGGTCTTACCCGATTTGTACACGAAACCCACCAAGGTCACGCCCATACCCGCGAAAATTCGTGTGAGGTTCGGGTCGTGTTTCGTGTCGTGTCTGAAATTGTCATCCCTAATGGAGGAGATAGATGAGATGTGGTGGATGATGGAGGTTGAGAGGTGGATGATGGAGGTAGGGAAAAGATAAGTAAAAGGACTGTTTTACCCTTGCTTTTCACCTGAAAATGACCGTTTTACCCTCGGTTTTCCCCTGAAACATTGGTGTTAAGTATGTATTTCTAAACATTAGAGGCTATCTATGTAATTCGAATAGTT
Organism: Eustoma russellianum; assembly: GCA_036186865.1. Lineage (NCBI taxonomy): Eukaryota > Viridiplantae > Streptophyta > Magnoliopsida > Gentianales > Gentianaceae > Eustoma > Eustoma russellianum. Next base: position 2,916,848 of record AP025041.1, read on the forward strand.
TAGGGGGACAAAAGGTTAATATCCCAAATTTTTTCTAAACTTATTTTTGACATTTTGAGTATTTTAATGAAATCATACAACAACAACAATCTTATCGCTAGGTTTGGGAAGGTGAGGCAGACAGACAATACATCCATTCTTGGGAATAGAGAGTTTACTTCCAGTGAGATCACCGGCTCTATTTAAACTTGTATAGATACTACAATAATATGGATATACACTAATGAAATCATACATTTTATCTAAATTGTATAAAATTTTGATATTTAACATTTTCACCGGTTTAGAAGGTTAGCAGTCCGTGAATGAAATTGTGAAACTTTTTTCAAAATTAAATAAAATATACATGTTTTGTGCAAATTCTAAAAAAATAAATAAAAAGTGTCGTTTAACTCCCGCATAAATTACTCTTCGTTTCTTACAAGTTACAACCTTCAACCATATGTCCTTTCTTCTCCCCAAAAATTAAAAAAAAAAAAATCCAACCTTCTCCAGAAGAAACCCTCTGCAGCACCAGTTACAACAAGAAAAGAATGATTCTTCTTCTCCATTTGGTGGTTCGTAAACTGTGTATTTTACTCAATTCGGCGGTTCATAGAACAGTTGGAGTACAGTAGAATGACCAACTCAAGCAATGGAGTGGGGGGAGGCGGGGGGGGGGGGGTTGCAGGGATTTGCCGTTTGAACATGTGAGGGGCAAATTTGGGCAAAAAGCAACATTGAAGGTAGTTGATTTGAAAAGACCAACTAGGGTAATGTTGTATTTTGCGTGTGATTTCAGTTTGTAATGAAGAGAAGAAGACCTTCAGTAGCTACGGGCGGTGTAGGGGTAACCGTGATGCAATGAAGGACATTAACAGGAACCGTCCTGCAGTTGAGAATGGCAAACTGAAAAATGTGGTGATAAAGATTGAGAATTTTCAAGAAAAGGTGATTACAATGAAGATGATGGGTCGTGGCAACTCGGGTGATTATCTTGTTTGTTGTCTTTGGAGTTGGTATGAAATGAATGAATTTATTTCATACTAGTGTTTTCTTTTTCCTGTGTTTCGTGTTTGAATTGTGCTAAATGTGTTCTAAGGGTGTGAACCCCATTTGAAGTTTTGACAGAAATTAATATGCTTGCAATCGATTGCTGCCCACCCAACTACACTGCCTTGATTTTCCTTCAGAATCGTTTTCCCTCAATTTTTGCTGACAAATTTAGGGTTTTCTAAGGATTAGGTTAATTATGCTTCCCACATTTGGTTGCTTTACCCTTCATAAATTAACTGACATTAAATTCTAAGGGTATAACATAGATACAGAAATTTTTTTTTTTGTATCTCATTATTTTGAATGGAAAGAATTTTTTAACTGAATCACTCGCAATGAATGAAAAATATTTTTTTTTAAGTGGAATGAAAAATATTTTGGGTGACGATTTGTTCTGGATCAGGTACAACAAATAAACCTCTTAATAAGCTAAAACAGTAAAACGGAAAAAAAAACTGATAATATAGCATATGATCTTCTGGTAAAAAGGGGATAAAAGAGAAAAGGGCACTGGCGTTTTGAACTTAGTTTCTACTTTCTATTTTTAGTCTTCAACGCATAGGATCTTTATCTCCTCCTTTGATGCTGCTTGCTGCAGGACACCAAGAAAGTCGGAGAAAATTTACATGATTATCCGGAATGAGAGGACTCAAAGAAGCTATTAACCGAAGATTTAAAAGCAAAGAAGACTCTTTCTTTTATCCACCTCTACCGCAATCTTCACAAAATTCTGATTTTCTTTTGCATCAGAGGTACCTTTTTGTGGCCACTAAAGCATTCCCAGCATGAAGAAGAATATCATCAAGCTCTTTTGTCAACTTCGTTTTTCTCTTCTATTTGATAAACAAAAACCATTAACTAGGTGAAAAATAAAAGCTTTTCTTTTTCAAAAGAAGAGGGCAGTTGAATACCAAGATGGCCATTAGTAGGGATGATCTTCAATTCTGCATTTCAAAATTTCTCAAGTTCTTGCTTTTTTCGGCTTGGGATTTTTCTAAGAGGCATCCATTTTTTTCATGGACCCTTCTTCTGTTCTCCTTTCTTTATGTATTCTTTCCCTGGGTTTTCTGGTCTCTGATATATCTTTCAGCGTCTTCCATCCTTGTATATTCTGTTACAAGAGTTTACTTTTCTTCTCAAAGCAATAATTCAACCACAGGCCATGCGAATAGAAATGCAAACTCCTTAAGATCATTAGTTCATTCATCAAAAGATATTGGCCTCAATGTCAGAAATGGCAGACCAATTGTTCGGGCTCGATCAGTTAGACAGAGAAAGTCTAGAGGCACCAGCAGTAATAGTTCGGTGCAAGGCAGTGAGGACGAGAAAAGCACGGTTCTATCATCCACCTTTAACAACGATATGGTTGACAAAGGTCCTCTGATAGAAGAGAACACAAAAGATATTCAAGAGGTGAAAGTTGATGCTAAGGTAATAATTCATGGTGAATGTTCTACCTCTAATGTTTCTGGTGGATTAAAGCAAGAACTTAATGGCAAGTCACAACCCGAGTCTAAAAAATTTGTTAAACGGATTGATTCAGAGTCAGAAAGTTCACAAGAGGACGAACAAGACAGAGAAGATAACAATAAGGCTGTTCAATGGACTGAAGATGATCAAAAGAATCTGATGGATCTAGGACTTTCAGAGATTGAAAGAAACAAGAGGCTAGAGAGTTTGATGGCGCGTAGAAGAGCGAAGAAATTGTTGAGTCTCCAAATCAGGAGGACACTGAACAAGGGCATTGGTTTGATGGCTCCAATTGTGATACCAGAACACAAAAATTATTCCCAAGGCCACACAACTACTCAACTTTCTCCTATGCCAGGTTCAGCTCCCTCAATTTTTTACCGGTGCATGATCCATTTGACCTTCCTTATGACCCTCTTGAGGAGAAACCCATTCTTACAGGCGGCAGCTTCCATCAAGAGTTTATTGCACCAGAACCGAAGGACTCGGTCTTCTGCAGACATGAAAGTTTATGTTTAGGAGATCCGTCTCCAAAGGAATTTAAGGAAGACCAACAAGAAACACAGCCTCGGGATTCCACCGACAATAGAAGTTCAGAAGGGCCTGAGGACTCCAATGCAGGAAACCAATTAGGTAAACACATCGTTTGTTTCTCCTGAATTAAAACAATAATCATGACACAAGAAGCATCACAATTAGACCAATATTAGTACATAATCTCCAAATAATCATAAACTCATAGGTGGACAATAGCTTATGATAAATATTAGGGCATAATATTTACTTGTTTGGTTGCAGAAGTAAAAGATACTGACAAGATTATCGAAATGGAATCATGTCAATCACCCAAATCCAACTTGAAGAAAATTATAGTTGATCAGTGTAACGATGAAGAAATCCAAAGGTCTGAGAATGGAATAGTCTTGGCCAATATTGATCAAGAAAACCCAAGTGCTAACGTTGAGACAAACGCCACAATGGTTGACAATCCTATTAGCAAGTCTGGCTCCACTTCATCTGAAGAAGATGTGCCACTCAGCAAAGTAGACAAGGAGGCTATCCTAAAATCCCTTGCGTCTCCCTATCCGAAGAACGTTTCTCTAGATAAGGATATTACCAATCAAGTAGGATACGACCTACGAAGTTATGACACATCCATGATGGATAAGGTTCGTACATATTGTGTTGCATCTGACTTGCAAGTGGAGGTTTCTGAAGTTAGTTCGCCTCCAAAAGTTGGGAGCATCTCGTCTTTTGATATAAGAAGTCCGATAGAAGAAGACGATCTTCCAAAGGACTTTCCATATGGAAATGAAGTCATGTGGGAGATATCCTCTCAACCATCCAGAAATGACGAAGATGATTCCAGGTTAAGTGAAATATGCAAGCTCCATGAGGAAAACACCACCAAATTTGGATTTTCAAGACTTGAAGAACCTAAAGAAAGTGTTGTATCAAATGAGCTGGTTAAAGTCTTGAAAGAAAAAGAAGTTGTTGGTTCACTTGTGTCCGGTCCAAATGGTGAACTGCTTAATGTCAGTCACGAGTATTTGCCAGGCTTCCATATGGAATTTAAAGACAGTATTCAAACATCTAACTCTGAAACGTCACAAGCATCCACATCTGGTACTTCAACCTGTGTAACAGAGACAAGCAATTCGATATCTGCTGGACTAATTGGAAGGCAGCAAGAGAAAAAGGAGAACCATTATAACATAGATGATCAAAAAGATGACCAAATTGACAAAAATGATGCCTCAAGGACCCCCAATGGTACTCAAAGAGAATTAGAAAAACAAATAAAGGTGGATGAGTCTGCGTCAAATGAGGACATAAATATTGTAGAACCAACTGCAACAAAACGAAGATGGTGAACACATATCAGAGGCAGGCTCCTCAACAAATGGGAGTTTCATTCATCAAGCACCAACCTTAGAACGTAGACCTGTACTTGAAGATGTACCGATTACTTCAGGAATGCCCTCTCCCAAATCAGTACTTCAACCAAAATTCTCGATGGATCAACTTTATTCGTTAGACAGCAGCGAAGATGTGCATGTTGATATTCACCAAGTGTATACACATACAGTAGAAAATAATACATGGGATGAAGCAAGAGGAGCAACTTCAACTTCAGCCACGCTTCCTGGAGGAACAGCTCCAAGTGAAGATTCAACATCTCAATCATGGTTATCACAGGTGAATAGCCAAATTTGAATGCAGTTAACAAATATATTTCATTTTTCCTTCCTTTTCTTCTTCCCTTTTCTTGTTCCTTTTCTGACCTCCTATTGTACAGGAAGAGTCCCATCCTTCGGCATCTGCTATGAAAGCACAATCGCATCCATTGAAGACCAGTTCCTCAGTTACTAAGGATGAAAGAAAACTGGATGAAACCACTACAACTCCTGAAAGCTCTGCAGCAAGAATGAGTAGCCCCACAACAACAACAGCTTCCGGAAATTCTACAGAAGAAATGAACCCCTCAACTTTGGACAAGATCAATGACGACAAATCAGAAGATCCTCAAAAAGCTCTACCTCTACCAGCTTTTCGCAATCCCAGTGGACAAGTTAACAAATCAACCAGCTCATTGGTCAATACAAAAGTAAGAAATTCTTAACCGCAAATGATGCTTGTTTATTTACAATTTTCATGAATGAAAACAACTGACGAATACCCTCCTATTTACCCATTTTTTCATCTCTCTATTCTTCAGGAATCCTTCCATCCTTCAACTTCTTCCATGGAAATCAACTCTTGTCCATCTAGCACCGAAGCTAGATATGCTGAACAAGAAGGAAAGCAAAGTGATGTCATGAGAATTCTTGAAAGTGATTCAACAAGGACTAACACCCCAGATACTACAGCAGCTCTACAAAAGCCGGTGGGAGAAATCAATGCCTCAATTTTGGTCAAGGTTAATGACAAGTTGGGTGAACCTCATGAAGATACAGCTCAAATAGCTCTGGCCAATCTTGGTGAAGAGGTCAACAAATCAAGCAGACCAGTATTCAACACAACAGTAAGAATAAATGCTCAACGAACTTGAGACTTGGTTCTATCATAGTTCTCAAATACTGCAATTCACAGTTTTTTGCGAATAAACAAACAAAACAAAAGGTACACCATTTTCTTTCATCTCTTACTGTGCAGGAATCCTCCCACCCTTCAACATCTTCTGTGGAAGCCAACTCTTTTCCATCTAGGACGGAGACCGGAGTTGTCGAACATGAAAGAACGCTAAATGACGCAACGAAAATTCCTGAAAGTACTTCAACAAGGACTAGCAGGCCCGACCTAATATTGGCACGGAAGCCTATGGAAGAGGCCAGCCCTTCAACTTTGGACATGATTAATAACAAACCAGCAGACCCTCATAAGCATGCAGCTCCATCAGCTTTGGCCAATTCAAATGAACAAGTCAGTCAATTGAACAGGCTATTAGTCAGCAAAAAAGTAAGAACTTTAGGCAATGGTTTGCTCCTCCAGCTTGTCATGTTTCTTACATTTATAGCACTTAGCAACTGGCACAGCACAATACTTTTTGCAAACAAATATAAGAATAGCAAGTGAATACACCTCTTCCCTCCTTTTTCACTTCTCTATTCACAGGATTCCTCCTCGCCTTCAGTATCTTCCACGGAATCAAACTCTTTTCCGTCTACAACTCAGACCAAAGTTGTCGAACATGAAAAAAGACAAAATGAAACTTCCAAAATTTCTGAAAGCACTTCAACATGGATTAGCGGCCCAAATACACTTGCAATGTTGCAGAAGCCAATGGAAGAAACCAATCCATCAACTTTGGGGAGAATCAATAACCAGTTAGAAGATCCTGATAAGCATGCAGCTCCACCAACTTTGGCTAATTCCAACGAACAACCTGAACATTTAAACAGACTATTGCTCCACACAGAAGTAAGAATATCTGCATAATGATAATGCTTCTTTGTTTGTAATCGTCAACATATATTGCGTGCATAAGCTTTTTTTAAGAAGTAAATACATGAATAGCAAAACATAACACTTTTCTTTTATTACCTTTCGTTCAACGATCATTGTACAGGAATTCTCCCATCACTCAGCGTCTCCCATGGAAGTGAACTCTTTTCCATCCTCAACTGAGTCCAATGTTGCCGAACATGAAAGAAGACAAAATGAGAACATTGAAAATCATGAGAAAACATCAACAAGGACTGGCCACGTAGATACAGTAGTGGCAGTACAGAAGCCTATCAAAGAAACCAACCCCTCAACTTTGAACAAGATAAGGGACAAGTCAGATGGACCTCATGAACATGTAGCCCCACCAGCTAAGGTCTATCTTGACAATCAAGTCGATCAAATAAACACATTATTGGTCAACACAAAAGTAAGTATATTAAAACGATAATTGTAATGCTTTTTTCTGATATACAACAATTTGCACACACTTTCTTTCTTAAATAAAGAAATGAAATAACATATGCATCCACCATTTCCCATGTTTTCACCTTTTCCTCTGCAGGAAAGCCATTTGCTTCAGAATCTCCCATGAAGGCCAACACCTTTTCATTTAAGACCGACCATTCTGTTGCGAGAGAAAAAATACTACACGATGGAACCATGAGAATCCCTGAATCACTTCAACAAGGAAACTTATAGTAGAAAACAATCCCTCAACTTCAAACAAGAAGGGTTAGAAGTCGGAAGATGCTCATCAATATGTGGCTCCACTAGCTTGCGCAAATCCTAATGAACAAGTCAATCAACTAGGTACATCATTGGTCAAGGTAGAGGTAAGAAAATCTCCACAACCATTTCGTCTCTTTACTTCTTGAATCGTTTTCTCCCCCTTTTTATGAACATTGCTCCTCCTTACAACAGAATATCATGGAAAAGGACTAGTATAACTACAAAACTTTAATCTACGACTTAATTCTTTTCTTGTATGGTCTTTCATTTGTTGCTGTGACTAGTGGAGCATGGGATGATATCATACTCTGCCAATAACGATTTTTTTCCATTCTTCACAACATGTTTTATGCTTTTTTTTCCTTACTTCAAGAAAATTGCATTTCATATTCTAAGGCTTGATGCAGATTTTACAAATCCCACAAGTCCAACAATCAAGAATGTGATGCTGATTCCTTTTTATTTTCTTATGCAGGCATTAACCTAGAAAATATATTAGCAGTTGAGTGGAAGGTGATGCCCGGGCATCACATAATGGAATGCCCCGAAATAACTTAGAAGGCGGGCCGGATGAAGTTAAAAATCTGATAAATTAATCAGGCTTCACATTACCGTTACATCGGAGGCCTTTACATGAGTGTTGGCGAACCTGGTTGTGATTTTGCTGGTTTTGTTTATGTCTGCCGCATTTTGACAAACACGTACCACGCGGAAGCTGTATTTGTCGATTGATGTCACATGGGATCCTGGATATAGAGTTCTTTCTTTAACAGCAAATGAGCAAATTGAAACGAAAGGTCATAGAGCACCTCTTCAATATTTACATTTTATCAGGGAATCTATTTACAATCTCGCACTTAACGCTATGAAACTTTTATTATTCGACATAATGAACGACTTGGATAGGGTGTGAAAAATCTTATGCGCGTGATGATATTAGAGGTATCAAATTTTGCTAGGGTAATTTGATTCGTTCAGATCTAATTTGTCAACTAGAAAAGGAGACTTTCAACTCAGAAAAAAATTGACTTCTAAAGTTTTTATTGACAAATTTGATCTTAAGAAATCAAACACACTTTATCTTCATAATTTTGGGACGAAGAGACTATGATATTTATTTGTTGATAATAACACTACCATGACCCCAACACCCAACCTCCCACTACCAGCACCTCGTACATCCGCCGCTGCCACCCACCCTCTCTTTGATTCTCTTGTTCGCCGCCATGGCTGATGACCTGTCTTTAGTATTGATCTTGAACCTTTCATTGTGTGACAACACTGGTGATAACATTCTTTTTTATTTAAGTTCTTTTTTTTTCCGAAGAAAGGATCTTTTTATTAATAAAATAATGTCTCGCAATTTACATCATATACAAATGAAAAACAATTCGTCAAGATTCACTACATATAGCATTCTCTTTGGAAGGAGCATATACATATTACATATGTCGCGCGCGTCGTGTGATTTCATTTGAAACAGCTGCCGGAGGCGGGAGGTGTGTAATATTTCCATGCACTAGTTGATTACGCCAGAACCATATGATGTATACCGCTGTACGAAATATATATCGCCATTCACCACCACATCTGGATGGGTGTCGCGAGCTCTCTAAATTCCTTAGAACCCATGCTTCGATCATGTTTGGTTGGTGGAACGGTTCCCATGCATTCGGATGAAGAAGACGACGCCAGATACCGTTTGCCCATACACAATCCCTCAAGGCATGCATAGTGTGCTCTGGGCATTGCCGACAAACCCCACGCATTCCAGTTTCGTGCATATTTAAGTTCTTTTTTAATAAATAATTAGAGGTATAACGAGATTGTAAAATTATTGACTTTAAAAGGTAAGTCGTCGATTTTGAAGGTTGCCACACAATGAAAGAGATGATGTTAATAGTCTCGGGGATACTGTTTCGGAGAAAAATCTCTCGACGTTCAAGTCAGTTTTAAGCATATACATGATGGTGGAAAAAAAATAGAGGATGGAGTAACCTGTTTTGGTTTTACTCTACTTGATAGGTGGCTGTTTTGTTTGATGGTCAAGGCTATGAGTTCAGCCTATGCTTTTTGTGTCTGGTTGACCGACTGAATCCTTTTCCTGCTGAGGGAGTTCTCATCTTTTATGCGTTGGGGCGAGGCTAGTGCATGTTGAGGAGCGGTGGGGCGATAACGTCTGGCTACCCTGTTGGCAGTCCTCATCCGCATAGTGGCCAGCGGTGCATGTCTAGGATTGCTTGCTGACATGTGTCTTTTATGACGTGTGTGGCCGAGCTTAGGTGCGCCCCCTTAGCAGCGTGGCCAAGAGGCAAGGTAGGGCGGCACGGCTTTAAATGACCTACGACGGACAGCTAAGCTGAGGTGAATGATGTGACCCTTCACTGATTGCCAAACCGAAATAAATTTGCCGCGGTATGCTGATCTGGTGACTTGGCCTGTGGGTTGCGCTAACATAAGACCGAGCAGGGTGAGCTGGCTGACATGTGCAAATGGTGTGGGGCTATTGTTAACTGTTCCTGGCCGAAGTGAAAATATTTGTCGTTATCAGGCGGTGCATTTTTTGGGTTTACTAAATTGCTTCCAGATTAGGCTTGCCGAGCAGGGGAGTCATAGGCAACGGGGTCCGAGCAGACTAGGGGTGGGAGAGCAGAGCAAATAGGTTTCGTCACCTGCGGCTGAACTTAGTAGGATTGTCTAGTGCTTTTTGGCCGAGCATACGTGCGAGCAGTGACGTTGACTAAGACTCTGCTTTGCTAGGTGGCATTGAATGTTTAATGATTCATCCGAATACGCTGGTCTGATGAAAATGGTTGCGTATATCCCATTTTCTATACTATGTCATAGTGGGAGCCTAGGTTAATATTGTTGTGGTTGTTGTAAGCATTTTTATATTGAACAGTTCCGCAAGGATCTTCCGTCTTGTGATTTCCGTTGTTCACAAGCATACAAACTCAGTTTGAGAGTGGACTGGAGCTTACGTTCTGCAATTCTCCATCTTTCATTTGAAGAATATCCCATCTGTTGCTACTTGAAGATTGATCGACCAAACTGGTAACAACGATACATATAACTGTCACAAACGATGATCAAATCTGAGAAGGCAGCAGACATGGCTTGCATTTACAAAGACCCAAACGCCCCCATCGAATCCCGCGTCAAAGACCTGCTCTCTCGCATGAATCTCCAAGAAAAACTGGGCCAGATGACGCAGATTGAACGGCAGGTCGCCATCCCTTCTGCCATAAGAGACCTCGGCATAGGTCCGAGATTCCCTCAACTACATGTTCAGATTCGCATGACCCTTTTCTCTTTTTTCGTCTTTTGTTGTTTTTGAGTAGTCTTCCTAGTGGGATTAATCAAAAAGGTTGTTCTTTAATTTCCAGGGAGTATAATGAATGTTGGGGGCAGTGGGCCGTTTGAAAATGCTTCCTCTGCTCACTGGGCTCAAATGGTGGATAATTTCCAGAAGTCTGCTTTGGATTCCCGACTCGGGATTCCTCTTCTTTATGGAATTGATGCTGTTCATGGTAACAATAATGTTTATGGTGCCACTATTTTTCCTCACAATGTTGGTCTTGGTGCCACAAGGTTGGATGATAACGTATTTCTCTTAGAATGATGCGCTTATGTAGTTATGTATCATACAAATGTATATTGAATGTGTTATAGGTGTCTCTCTCTGTATGTTAAGATGGCTAATAATTAAATTCAATACTATTTTTGAACCAAATGGTAATCAGCATTTAATGTGATAAAAGGGATGCTGAATTGGCTGAGAGGATTGGTGTAGCTACAGCACTTGAAGTTAGGGCCAGTGGCATTCACTACACTTTCGCTCCATGTGTTGCAGTAAGAACTTCTTTTCTTTAATTCCAAACAGGGAACTTTTGGAATGATTTGGAAGATATACTCTTTCATCCATTTGGTTTGACAGCATTGTTTTGTTATTTTTTCTGCTATTTTGGCATTACTTTGTTATGGTTGGCTTGCTGGTTGGAACAGCGAGAAGGATCACTTGAAGAATATTTATTACTATTCTTCAGTGATTTATATTGCTCAGCTGAAACAGGTTTGCAGAGATCCAAGATGGGGTAGATGTTACGAGAGTTTTAGTGAGGACGCTGAAGTTGTAAGAAAGATGACTACCATAGTCAAGGGTTTGCAGGGTAATCCACCTGCAGGACATTCAAATGGTTACCCTTTTCTCGCTGGAAGGTATATAAGAATCAGTTTGTTCATGCGTCAATTTTAGCTACTTTTATTTATTGGGAACAATCGCGCTGAAATAAACTTTGTTCCTTGGTTAAAGTATTTATTCTTCAATCTGAATGAAGCAATGTTTGATTTTGCCTCATGTGAAATGTCTTCATCTGTCTCAGCATGAGTGATCCACCTTTTGTTCTTTCTCATAATTGGTTGTTCTTTATTTGAATTGTTGTCTTTGAATTCTCAGTAGCCTCTATTATTGCTTTGCTTTTTTTCTTTCATCTTTTTTTTTTTTTAAGAATCTATCCTCTGCTGCAGACTCTAATCACATCTTTAAATCCAGAAACAACGTCCTTGCATGTGCAAAGCATTTTGTAGGAGATGGAGGCACTTACAATGGTTTAAATGAGGGAAATACCGTAGTTTCGTATGATGATCTGGAGCAGATCCATATGGCTCCTTATTTGGATTGTCTTTCTCAAGGAGTATGCACAATAATGGCTTCATACTCTAGCTGGAATGGAGTGCCTTTGCATGCCAGTCATTTTCTTCTGACAGAAATACTGAAAAAGAAACTGGGGTTTAAGGTAAAGTGAAATGAATATTTGTAAATCAGCGGTGTGCTAATTAAGTAAACCCGTGATTGTTGCCTCTATAGTGCATTTTCCTTGTGCCAGAAAGCAGAAATTTGGAATAATAATCAGATAGTCAGAAAGGTGGCTAATTGGATAGTCTAATTACCAGGTTAATGTGGATTAGTTGGGGATTGACAGTGTTGTCAGTGTAAGAATTTACTAGCTGAAAAGGGTGTGATTAAAAGCAGAAGTTTAGTGCTTTATGGTTCAAATCTTTCACACACCTGCTCCAGTCCTTGGGTTGCGCCAAATTATTTGTTCACCATTAAACTTATTGCTGGGAATAGCAGGATGTTAAGATGTGGACCTACCTATATTCTTAGGAGAGAGATACATCCTCCCCCCCCCCCCCCCGCCCAAGGGCCGTATTACGCTGTCATAGGTTGATGTTTTTCGTGAATAATGTAGTCCAACTGAATCTAGCTTTAGATAGCTTATATTCTTTTATAAAACATGTGATATTATCTTATGAACATCCAATTTAATGCCTTGATATTAATTAACCTTGCTTTTCAGGGTTTTGTCATATCTGATTCTGAAGGAGTAGACCGACTTTCTCGTCCTCATGGATCTAACTATCGACAAAGTGTACTGACTTCCATAAATTCTGGAATCGATATGGTAAAAAAAATATCCTACCGTGGAGAATTGAGCATGTGCATCTTTTAATTGAACATTTTCATTTGCTCTTGAACATTGTGTTATGCAGGTGATGGTACCTTTCCGGTACATGATGTTCCTTGAGGAGTTGACACATCTGGTGAAAACTGGGAAAATACCAATTACCAGGATTGATGATGCTGTTGAGCGTATATTGAGGGTTAAATTTGTAGCTGGGCTTTTCGAGTTCCCTTTCAGTGATAGATCTTTATCTGATATAGCTGGATGTAAGGTAACTAGCCTTACACATCATGATTTTAATTAACACCCATGTGACCCTACTAAAATTTTTATTTCATAATTTTGGTGTTGTAGCTATGTGCGTTCTCTTTCCAAGTTATTCATAAGTTAGTCTTGCGAGTAGTCAGCTGAGACATGGTATTTCTTGTTGAACAATTAAAAGATCTGCAGAATAGACATGGTATTTCTTGTTGAACAATTAAAAGATCTGCAGACTATGTAAGCTGTATCTGAGGGTGCTTTTGAGCTCCTTTTCCCTTTTCTGGCTGTGGATTTGCTGGAATTAGATTTGTCAGATGCCCCTTTTGACTATCACAGTTGCATTAATGATTCTTCTGGGCAGTTATAGTCTCATTTTAGTTTAGAATTTAAAACAAAAGATTTTTGATACATTACTGCTTCTAAGTGCTCCAGAGAAGTGTCTTTCAGAATCCAAGATATATTCTTCTTCTTTGGTTGTATTTGATCATCTCTCTCTTTTATATTGTACATTTTAGATACTATTTAATATGTTCAAAAGCATTTTCGACGAGTGAAAACCGCACCCATATAAAAAGCACGAATCCATTTATTTATTTAGTCATCAATGCTGATCCCCAGAAGTCCACAGTGTGGTTGTTGTCTACTATACTTTTAATTGCTGGAAAATCCTGTCAGATGCATAGGGAACTTGCACGTGAAGCAGTTCGCAAGTCGTTAGTTCTATTAAAGAATGGGAAGGAACCAAAGAAGCCGTTCCTTCCATTAGATCGGAATGCGAGAAAGATATTGGTTGCTGGAATGCATGCTGATGATCTTGGATGCCAATGTGGAGGTTGGACTGCTACATGGGAGGGCAAAAACTGGCAGGATAACAATTGGTAAGCCTTTTTCTTAGAACAGTTCTGCCAAAATGAAGCATGTTTTCTTTAACTTTCTACTTGAGATCTGAGTAAATTTAGTCATGCTATCAGTTTGAGAGAGGAAGTATGATTCTGAAACTATCTTCTTTGAGTTGTAATCTAACTTGCAGTATATTCCGACTGCTGAGCGTGCATTCAATTGTTGTCAGATTATCATGTGATTTGAACATAGTACTCCGTTTATTACATTCTGTATGCATTTTGCTTGCACCTAGACTAAATGTCAAACTGCTCATGAAAACTAAGGAAATTACCCAGAAATTCCAACTTATTTCTTTAAGTACTGTGCATACAGAAATGAAGAAACCTTTCATTACATTGAAAAGTTGAAGAACATACCAATGTTTACTGATACTCTATGATCAAGTGATTCTCCTTTAGCTTTGGCTTTGCAAATTTTCCTAACTTCTGCAGCCTAATGTAAACATAGTGGAAGCATGATGTTTTAGCTTCATATGCCTAATCTTTAGAGGAAATAGCATATTTCATGGACGACTGAATTAAGTCCAACGGAGCAATGTACTTAAATCGCCAAGTAATCTTACATATAAGAAAAAAGTGCTTGAACATTATCTCTGTTTGTTCTTTTTCAATGGTTGGGTACATCTATAATGAACAAAGTCTTTCTGTCTTGCAGGAACAACCATTTTAGATGCAATTAGAGAGGTGGTTGGGAGTTCAACAGAAGTGGTATTCGAACCATACCCCTCAGCTGACATCTTAGCCAACCAAGATTTTTCTTTTGCAATTGTAGTTGTTGGTGAGGGTCCATATGCAGAATTTGGTGGGGATAATTCAGAACTCACGATTCCTTTCAACGGACCTGAAATTATCAACTTGGTGGCTGATCATGTCCCAACGTTGGTGATCTTGATATCTGGGAGGCCCTTGGTATTGGAAAACTGGCTCTTGAATAAAATTGAAGCCCTAGTTGCTGCCTGGTTACCTGGAAGTGAAGGTAATGGAATAACAGATGTCATTTTCGGAGATTACGAGTTTCAAGGACGGCTCCCAATGACATGGTTTAGAAGGGTTGATCAACTCCCAATGACTGCTGGAAAGAACTCGTATGATCCTCTTTTCCCGATCGGTTTTGGGTTGTCTAGCAAAGGTGAGGTGCTATAGGATAGGATTGATGTTAGAATGGAAAAAGTCCCATAAACTATATAAATGATCTCATACATTCTAGCAGATTAAAACTGTCCTTTCCTGGCATTGGTTATTTGGGTTGAAGTTTCTACCATTTGCCTTATCTGGTTATATCTATGTTTACATTTACATCTTGCTGAACCAGTTATCTGTAACAATGGTGATCTACATTGCAGTTTCCTCTGACACTTTAGTATCATTTTCATTAATTTTAGAATAAGTTAAAGTAAACATTTCATTCTGGTAGCCAAAAATAATTTTTACATATGACCCATATACTTCTCGGTGTTGAATCATCTAGTTATAAAATATGTCATTGTTTGAAAGAAAGGTGGAGTTGGTAGAAATGTATCTCCTAGCTGCAAAAGGTCATAACTTTACTTTGGGAGTCTACTATCCTAACCCAAATAGTTTTGTATATGATGTAAATCAAAAATCCAACGTTTTTTAAATTAATAAAAATTTTAACCTGAAAACACATAAGATGTCGAGAGATATCTTATTGACACCACACACGTGCAATAAAAGTACAGTCCACATTTGTCATTTAGCCGGTTTAAATGTTCTTTTTTTTTTTTTACAGGAAGAGATTCTCTTCTAAACTTCTTTCTTCTAAATTTACTTTTTCAAGCAAAAATATTCTATAAAAAGACATACACATACATTTTGATCACCTACATATATTACGCAGCTTAAAAATGTGATTTTTATGATGTACCTTTGTTTAAAAAAAATTTAGAAGAGGATTTTGACTTTTTTAAATTACATGATACCGTGAACTGCCAAACGACTTTGTGGTGGATGTCGTAAAGAGATATTGATCACCGTAAAGTTTTGTTTTTCTCATATACAAATTTATTCAAAAGAATAATAGTCGACTCACCGCCCTTATAAATTAAAAAATAATTACCGAGTTTTGAAGAAAATATTACTTTTATCGAGATAAGCTGATAAAGTACTTCCTCTCTTGCTTCTCGACCAAAACACTATTAAACATATTTTTGGTGTGAGTTCAAACTTCAAAATGCGTGATATATGTCATGTAATATTTTACATCTCAACTATGAAAATAATGATTTATCATTACAAAGAAGAGCTATCGTAAAGATTTCTCAAATAACCGGTTTGTAGCATGGCGGTGTGTGGTGCTGGGGGAGAGAGGGGGAGGGGGGAATAGATAGTGTTAATCATGCCAAAGGCAAGATGAACTCTTTCCATAAGTGCATTGTGTAGGAGCTTTTAGCTTGTAGGCTTGGTTGCAGTGCTGGTGGCTCCTAATACAGACCACTGTGTATATGACTAAGTTCCTGTTAGCGGGCTGTTGGATACCTGATTTACATCCCTACACTACATTTGAAACTGGATGTGACAGGACTTTTACTGATTAAGTTCAACCTTTACTTGTCGCTAGCTTGGCGGTGACTGTGGCATGGCGACAATAATCCATGTATGCATCGAAAAGGAAAGGACTCGTCTCTGGAAGGGGATTGAACTTGTACCTTTTCTCTAATCAATGCTTTGAAGCGATAAGATCGGACCATTATATTATGATAGTTTCAACAAATGTTCTTTCAAGATTGCTTGTGATGTGATAATTATAGAATAGGTGATATAATCCTTTGCGGAGATGTATACTCTTAACGAACCGAGCTGAACCAAATACTATGTTTTTAAATTCGGATTAGTTTAGTTAAACGAGTTTGACCCAGCTCGTGTGCTGTAACAAGCTTCAAAATTTGTTCGAATTCGACCCGAAAATACTATAACTTTTAAACAAGTCAAACAGTTCAAGAACAGTTTGGCTCGTTTTAGTAACGAATCTAATTAGGTGTTTGAACTCGGTCATTTATGTAAAATTAACGAACAAACTTGAATCAAATACGCATCAAACTTAAACTGTTTGCAAATAGTTCAATTCGCTTAACACCTCTAATACATTTTCTAAAGTTTCCCTATATTTTGTTGCAAAACGTGCTTGTGTCAATTAAAAAAATTTAGTATAACGGTCAACATTCGAACATGTATTTTTACTATTATCAACCATCCAAATATTAATAGAGATAACATTGATCTCTCGCCTAATCTCGTTTTTGAACTAACGGCACAGAAGCAAAGTAATGCACGTTTATAAATGTTTCATGTAATTAAGTAAAAGATTACAAAGATTCGGTATGCGTGATGTACCTGTCAATTAAGGAGAGAAATTAATGCAGGCTCTTCAAACTTTGGAAAAGCTAAAAGGGAAATAAAACCAATCAAATGGGTCCCACGGTATTCATCAACCGTCGATCATTGCCCCCATATAAATAATGAGCTTAGCAGATAGCTGCTACATCCTCACTCCTCCATGATTTCTGTTGACAACTGTACTTAATTCTACAGCCATTGAGTTCAGATTCAAAACAACTTTCTTGTAATCATATCCATTTATTTGAGTAGCTTTCGGATGCTGAAAATGGCTTCCATGGACTGTATCTACAAGGATCCAAATGCTCCGGTGGAAGCCAGAGTCAAAGACCTCCTCGGTCGGATGACTCTCAAGGAAAAAATCGGTCAAATGACTCAGATTGAACGCGCAGTCGCCACTGCCGATGCCATCAGAGACCGCTGCATAGGTAAACAAACTCTTTTTTTTTTGCTGTTCAATTTTCAACTAATGAGTAGAACTGAAGAACGAATTGGTTGGTTGAATAGGAAGTGTGTTGAGTGGTGGTGGAAGTAGGCCGTTTGAGAATGCGGCATCGGCGGACTGGGCGGACATGATTGACGGATTTCAGAAAGGAGCTATGGAGTCGAGACTCTCCATTCCTATTTTTATGGTCTGGATGCGGTTCATGGAAACAACAATGTCTATGGTGCCACTATTTTTCCTCACAATATTGGCCTTGGAGCTACCAGGTTATCCTTTTTTTTTTATTTGGGTTTTGTTTTGATATGTACTACTGGATTTATTCTTGTTGGATGGTCAGATTTTGTAGTTTAATTTATAGCGTGTATACAGAGATGCTGATTTATCCAAAAGGATTGGGGTTGCAACTGCTCTTGAAGTCAGGGCCAGTGGCGCACACTATGCGTTTGCTCCTTGTGTTGCTGTGAGTTTCGATTTCTGTACAGCTGTTTTGGGTTGTATCTACGTGTTTTGATTAACTTCCTTTAATAGAGTGCTCTATATGTAGAAGCGGTTGTTAGTTTTAGTTCAATAATCTGCTGTCTGTAAGAAAATATTTTTCTATTGTTGAATGACTTTCTCGTTAGCAGGTCAGGTTACCATTAGATGTGATGCTTCCGTTTGACATTTTCCTTTTCATCTTTGCTGGTACTATTCAACTGTATGCTCGGTTGCCAGTGCTTACATGGAAACAACTTCCATGACATCAATGATTCTATCTGTGTCTGAATAGTTAAGAAATGCCTAGTTGTCATGAGGAGTGATTGAAGGCCCTGATCATTGTCATAAGTTGCTCGTCGATTACGATTATTGATTATAATTTTAATGAGTGACGTAAGTTCTTGTTTCTTGTTTAATAGCCGGGCCCACAAAATAACGCTCGAGTGTAGCTTTTGTTTACTTTTCAAGTATTATAGGCCACAATTTGCAATTGAATGGCCAAGGCTTCTGTTTTCAGCTCATTGTTTCTGTTGTTTTTTCAAAGTTTTCGCTCTCGTTCGGGCTTTATATTTTCTGCATTCTGGTAATCTTCTAGGCAGATAAAAATCTGAATTTGAATATCCCGACAGGTCTCTAGAGATCCAAGATGGGGAAGATGCTACGAGAGCTATAGTGAGGACACTAGAGTTGTCAGAAAGATGTCCTCAATTCTTATTGGCTTGCAAGGGGAGCCGCCTGAGGGACACCCAAATGGCTATCCATTTCTTGCTGGAAGGTAGTGCAAAGTCTGCAGCAGACCCTTCAGATTTTTCTTATATGTATTATTCCTACTTCTCTGAAATAGTCATCTGCAGTTCAATTGTAAACCGTCCTCAAATTGTTTGGGTTATTCTGATTAGTTAGACAAGCTTAAAATATACCCCTTAGATATACTTACTATCTATGAAATATTACCAGGTTTGAGAAGCATCCATTTTGTTACAACCTTAGTGTTATGTGCCCTTATACTTGGTTGTTGTTTCTCCACTTCATATCTTCCAGTACCTGTATTACTTCTTTTATCAATTAAGTTCTACCCAAGTTAAGTCCCATGTTGCCCCTGCTTATTTCTGCCTTTTCTCTTTATTTGTTCCGTAACCTTCCTTGATCTTTTTCCTAATTGATTGTTATCCATCCACCATCCATAGGAAGAAGTGATGAAATCACAGAATGGACGAACAAGTGACCCAATAAAATTTAACTATATGTATTAAAATATTTTGGTGGTTCACATTTCCAGTAGAGTTAAGGATACACTCTTCTTTGACTTTGGAACGTGATGAAATAAATCAAAACTGCTCACTAAATTGGTTGCGCTTGTATTGTGAAGTAGCATTCGATCGACACGAATTGACACAATTTTTATTATCTGTCATCCGAAAATGATCTCTGTGTGGTTCTAACAAGAGTAAAGTTGCGTACACCCGACTGCTCCCCCTTACCCTGCTGTAGGCGGGAGTCTCGAAGGCGCTATTGTTGTATTAAATTTTGTGGTTAATCTATTCGGTTCATTCCAGGCAAAATGTGATGGGAAGCGCCAAGCATTTTGTAGGTGATGGAGGAACAGACAAAGGAATTAATGAGGGGGATACTGTAATTTCTTATGAGGATTTGGAGAGGATCCACATGGCACCATACCTAAATTGTTTGTCTCAAGGAGTTTGCACAGTTATGGCATCCTATTCTAGCTGGAATGGACGTAAACTGCACACATCATTTTCTTCTGACAGAAGTGTTGAAAGATAAGCTGGGTTTTAAGGTGAAGTTAGTCCTTCCTTCTTCTTGCCTGCAAAATTTTCCAGTTCATACTCTAGTTATCAAAGTATGGTACTGGAATCTGGCCTGTGCTTGGAAAGTAGTGAACTCTTTTCTATTTACTTGTAATGCCGCATGCATGGAAACTCGAGTTGGAAATAGTATTCCGCTTCAGAGAACGACATACCAACTTCAATTTTGAACTTTAGGAGAATGTCTACTATTTGTTGTCCATTTTGCTTTTCCTTACCACATTTCAGTGATCTACTTGACTTCATGGGTTTTTGAAACAAAGAAATGACATTTCTCCTGCCTTGTCTTTTATATATACATGCAACAAGAAGCAGCATCATTTGAAGGTTTCTTTGGGAACTATCTATGACAGGGTATTGTTATTTCGGATTGGGAAGCACTTGACAGGCTCTACAGTCCACATGGTTCGAACTATCGTGAAAGCATAGTGTCGACTATCAATGCAGGAATTGACATGGTAACCATTAAAACTAAATTCTGACAAAATTGCTGTTTGTCTAACTTGACATTGGTTTTAGCCATTTGCATGACTTGTTTTGCAGGTGATGGTGCCTTTTAGATATGAGTTATTTTTGGAGGAGTTACTTTCTCTCGCAGAATCAGGAGAAATACCGATAACCAGGATTGATGATGCAGTTGAGAGGATCCTCAGAGTTAAATTTGTTGCTGGACTTTTTGAGTTTCCCTTTGCTGATCGATCTTTACTCAAATTGGTTGGTTGTAAGGTGACCTTTTTTTCTGAGGCTATTTGATATATTATGGAAAGTAGTCCATATTTTGCTTACCTGATGTTAAGTATTTTCGTTAATAAACATTTCATAATTGAATGCCTGCTTGCGTCCTTGAAAATTGATCTTCCTGAATCTTGTTATAATCTTCAGATTAGCTTTAACCTAATCTAGCTGGAGCCAGAACTGCTAGTTTAGATGTTAAATTGATATTAAAATTAACTACCATAGGGTTTCACGCTACAAACACGTTATTATCATTTGACTTTGAATGTAATCAGATTATGCCAGTCTGCAATCTGAAAATGTAGGATATACCATTCACATAGTTGTCAAATTTTGTTGGTTTGTCTTTGCTCTTTTGTTATATGCTTTCATTGGTGCATTGTGGTTTGGAAGTCTTCATCTATTTATTAAGGCAGATACTCTTTTGACCTGATATATTTGTTGATAGAATCAGCCGCTTCGTTAAAGATAACTTCAGTAATAAGGACGTCTGATGAAAGTGAAATCTCAAGTTCGTTAGAAATTCGACCTGATTACTTTAAAGTCAAATCTGCCCTATCTAGGGATTCCATTATAATTTCCTGCAATTGCTTCAGTCTCACAGAGATTTGGCACGTGAAGCTGTTCGGAAGTCCTTGGTTTTGTTAAAGAATGGAAAGGATCCAAAGCAATCCTTCCTTCCGCTCAACAGGAATGCGAAGAAGATCCTTGTTGCAGGTTCACATGCTGATGATCTTGGATATCAATGCGGAGGGTGGACAGCCACTTGGACGGGAACTAGTGGCAGAATCACTGTTGGTTAGTTTTCTTTAGCATGTCAATTCATTGTGACATCAGTATTAAATAAAGATAACATAGTAAGACCCTTTGGTGCTTGCGTTCAGTTGCTAAGAAAATGAGACATAAAAACGTATCTCATGATATCGTACCTCTTCTAGGAACAACCATTTTGGATGCGGTGAAAGAGGTAGTGGGAAGCTATACAGAAGTAATACACGAGCCAGCCCCTTCACCCGAAACCTTAGCCAGCAAAGAGTTCTCTTATGCAATTGTAGTCGTTGGTGAAACTCCATATGTGGAATCAGGTGGAGATGACCCAGTACTCAAAATTCCTCTTAACGGGGACGAACTCATTAGCTTAGTCGCCGTCAAAGTCCCCACAGTGGTGATCCTTATATCGGGAAGGCCCATGGCTTTGGAACCCTCAAATTTAGAAAAAGTAGAAGCACTTGTGGCTGCTTGGTTACCAGGAAGTGAGGGACATGGGATCACAGATGTCCTTTTTGGGGATTATGATTTCCAGGGACAGCTCCCAATGACATGGTTTAGAAGTGTTGATCAGTTGCCAATGCATATTGACTCGAATTCACTAGACCCTTTATTTCCTTTCGGCTACGGGTTGACAACCAAAAACGAGGCGGTGGAAGCAAGCTAGTTCCTGAGATTTCTTGGTCAAGGGCTCTGTTTAAGTATGATATGAAATGAGCAGGCTTTTCATCAAAACCTTGGTACGTAACGAGCTTAATGAACACTATCGTTCCAAACCAAGGTATTCGTATTGTTGGAATGGGCCACTCATGGATCCGTGGTGCTTAAATAGTTATCATGCATTCTTCATCCCAACCAACGCATTTATGACAAATAATGTACCGTGTATTTTCTATGTAACTTTATGTTCTTCAGTATTGGAATAAAATATGAAATGTTCACTATGTATGTAGCTTCCTTTTCTTTTCTCTTTTTTTGGTAGTAAACTTTTTCTGGATGTTTACCGGGAGAATTGCTAAAAGGTTATCGGTTGGATTGTCATTAATTTTTTTAATTGTTTTTAAGTTTCAACCATTTAAATCCATGATGCCACGGGCTAGGGGTGTTAACGAGCCGAGCCGAATATTAGGTTTTTAAATTTGGATTCGTTTAGTTAAACGAACTGTTTGGCTCGGTTTGTTTAATGTAATGAACTTGAAATTTTGTTCGAGTTTGGCTCGATAATACTATAATTATTTAAACAAGTCGAATAGTTTACGAACAGTTTGGCTCGTTTAATAAATGAACCTGTTAGGTGTTCAAATTCGGCTCGTAACTATTCGACTTGTTTAAATAATTATAGTATTATCGAGCCAAATTCGAACAAAATTTCAAGTTCATTACATTAAACAAACCGAGCCAAACAGTTCGTTTAACTAAACGAATCCGAATTTGAAAACCTAATATTCAGCTCGTTTAATAAATGAACCTGTTACGTGTTCGAATTCGGCTCGTTTAGTTTAAGTAAAAACGAACGAACCCGAATCAAATACAAACAGTTTGCGAACAGTTCGGTTTTCTTAACACCCTACCCACGGCTAGTTATGGGAGTGCTTTGTGTGCGTTGAACTTTTTTTTTTTTTTTTGTGTGTGCGCTTCATTATTCCAACTTAATAAGTTAACGATTGTAACAATAATGAGTTAATTGCACATGGTATCCATTCTTTTCCACAAAGTTTTAAGTAGCATTCAATGTTTCATGAAACACACTTGCCATCCAGACTTATAGGGTTAATAGACACCTGGCATTCAGATGACCTGCTGGACGACCGTTGACCGCTGAAATCGACCTTTGACCGGACCTAACCCTACTTTTAACCTGACTTTAACCACGGTTGACTATTTACCTTGAATATTAAAGAGAAAACAAAATCAAAACAATTCCCACCTTCGTTTTCCCGTTACTCGATACTGAAAAAGCAAAAATATCCCAGGGCGAAAGTGAAGAAAATTGTTCAAATTTCTGGACGAATCACACAATCTAACTGTTTGTTGGAACAGGCGTAGTTGATCGGTGTGGATTTTGGAAGCAATAGCCGGGGTTGTGGAGCTGTATTTTCGAAGGTGAAAAGGGCGAAAAATGATGTTAAGGCTGACAGGACTACCGAAGGACTTGCATCCTCTGTACAGTAAGAAAAAGGAACAATTTTTATTTTGAATATGTAGTATAATTTTTGATTTTGTTACTTTTTTCATTATATTGTGTTTGATTGGGGGAAAACCGTAGGTGCATGTCCAGATTGGTGGTTTGAATGGCATGGATGGTGTTTTTTTTAAAAATATTACTGTTATTGTTGATGAGCATTAATAGAGAGTAGTTTTAAAGGTGTTCTTTGTTGAATATAGTGTATGTCCAGAATGTTGGATTAGTATTTGAGTGAAGTAAGATTTTGTTGTTGTGTTAATTCTTTTGTGTTTATATACAGATCCCACAAGTGATGAAATAACGTTGTTTTTCATTATGGTGGGTTATTAATCAAGACTGGTAATGCAATTTACGTAGAAGGAGACACCTGCATATATGACTATGTGGATGCTGATGAGATGTCCCTGTTGTACTTGGATGAAATGTGCAAAGATGCAGGAATATTTGGATTAAAGAAGTATTATACACGTGTAGTAGACAAGTTTGTGCAAATTGAGACTGATAGTGATTTGTATAATGCTGTCAGAAGTTGTGTAGCATCATCTAGGGTAATGAGATTGTATGTGGAGCATATTGTTCCACATAGTAGGTTAGAAAATGATGTTGCCGATATGGAAGATGAAAATGTAAGTAATGCTGATTTGAAAATTGAGATTGAGGATGGCAGGTGCAATGTCAATGAAAACATTGCTGAGAATGAGGGAAGTGAAGCTGCTGAGGCGAAAGGGAATGGAAAGAATGAGGATGGGGGGACGGTGTTAATGAAATTGGTGGTGATAATGAAGATAGTTTTGATGAGGAGCAGGATGTGAATGAAAACAATAAGGATGGCTGGGACGGTGTTAATGAAATTGGTGGTGATAATGAGGATAGTTTTGATGACGAGAAGGATGTGAATGAAAACAACGAGGATGACGAAGTGAATCTTGATGAAAAGGGTGATGGAATTGAAGATCCGTTGACGAGTGACACAGAGTATACACCTGAAACTGATGAGTTGCCAGGTGACGAGGAGGAATATGATGTACATGTTGACAGGAACAATGAGTGGGATAGGCTGAGTGAAGATGAAAATAAGGTACCATGTAAGAGTGTTGACGAAGCAACCGAGGAAATAGACAAGTATTTAAGATTGAATGATGAAGAATTGGAGCACGGTAGCAATGTTTTAACACTAGGACAGATGGGGAAAATCCTCATTTTGCTTGTGGGATGATGTTTAAAGATTTGGAGACATTTAAAGAAGCCCTGAAGATGTATTCCATAAGAAATGGTCGGCCGGTTGTTATTTACATAAGTGAGAATATTAGATGATGTGCGAAGTGTAAGAATAGTGGGTGCAACTGGGACATCCGTGTGGGTTTGAATAGGAAGAATGGTTTTTATGAGGTTAGGAGCTTGAACTCACTGCATACTTGCAACTTTAGTGTGAAAAATGATAGCATATCTTCGGGATGGTTAGGCAAGAAGTATATGCAAGATTTTGCTTCCAATCCAAAACAAAGTCTGGAAAGCTTTAGAAAGAGAGTGTTCAATCAATGACATGAAATATCATGTGAGCAAACCGCAAGCATTCAGGGCAAAGAAAAGGGCTTTGCAACTTGTTAGGGGAAAGGAGGAGTATGAATACGGTTTCATATAGAATTATATCGATGAAATGAAGAGGATTGATCCGGACAGTAATGTGACGGTGCAGACAGCGAGGTGTACGAATGAATGAAGACGTGGAGTTGACGGAGGAACACATGAGCCACAGCTGATAACATTGAAGAGAAATAGGAGGGAGAGAGTGCAAAAGCTGAGCAGGCATGGCCAGCTGCACATTTGTAGATTATGTCAGAAGGAGGGTCACAACATGAGGACATGTTCGACCAGATTAGATGCGTCAAATGTTGATACAATTCATGGGGAAGCTAGTCAAGGAAAGGTAATTTGTTTGTAAATTTTTTCATTGTCATTATTTGTAATTTGTTTATTGGGAATTATTTGTAATGTGTTTATTGGGTTGACTACTTCAGAGACAGAGAACGCGTAAAAGGACAGTTGTCCGTGAAAGCGAAGAACACATGACAACGGAGAATGATATTCCAGGACCTTCTAGTGCACCAACTCAGTTTGATGATACCAGTTCATCACGCAAAGAGGCCAAAAAAACTTGTAAGGGCCAACCATGTTATTTTAGTTTTTTTGAGCTAGTTTCAAATACTTGACAGAAATGATTGTTTTATTTCAGGATGTTCGTAAACAAAGGAAGAAAGTGAAGAAGTGGAGAGTGGCGTTGCTGCTAAAACAACATCATTGCCGAAGAAGTGGAGAGTGGCGTTGAAAACACCCGCATTATGGTAAGAGGAATGTTTGGGCATGATGAGCCAAGTAGCTCGAATGCAGTCAGAAAAGAACAGAGGAAATCAAGCAAGATTTCCAATATCTTCAACAAGCGCATTACTAGAGTATCTTTCAGGTAAGTTGAATCAGGCTCATTATTGAACCACCAAGACTTCAATTCTATTCATGACTTGCTTTGCTGTGTATTTGACAGTACCCTTGGAGGAAGCCTATCACCGGCGTTATACAATCGATGATGATGTTGGTACGAGTTCCAGTGCACCTACACAGCCGTTGAGGAGTTCTGCCAAGGAGGGGAGAAAACATGGATGCTACGAGTTCCAGCGCACCAACAGCCGCGAATATTGCTGATGAGTGCCAAAGCAGTGGCCTTATTATAGGACATCTTCCCGCACTGGTCAACTCATACCAAACTATGTCATACGTAATGGCCGAGTGTTCTTACCCCAGTCCACACTTAAGAGGTTGCACAAGCCAAGCGGATGATAAGGAAAAACCAGATGCTGATGCTGCTCCTTGAATTTGATGACTATGAACATTAATTTCTGTTGTGTCTGCTACTTATTGTTTATGGCTTACTTGAATGACATGGAAGCAGTTATTTTGGATACTTGTTTTCTACAAGAAAAGTGGTTTGCAGTTGTTAGAGGTGATCGTTATTTGGAAATGTACACAACTGTGCCCTTCTGTCATGAACATTTGTGGTTTGATGCTATTCTGCTTTCCATTTACACTAACCGTCCACTTCATCCTTGAACAATGATTTTGTACAAACTTGAACATCTTACATTGCATACAAAAACATCAACCACAACACTGTTTAATTGCTAACACAACAATTTGCATTACTCCAACACAACAAAAACAACACAGATTACATAAATCCCAAACACAAAATGGACGTTCGGCAACTTCATACACCTTCAAAATCCAAAAAAGCAGAAATGCATTAACTACTAAATACAACCTCAAACCATTACACATAAATACCATAACATCCCACAACCCATTACTTAATTAACAACTGACTACATCACACATTCCAACTAATCTGCTGCCATTCTAGCAAATACAACCCCAAATAAAACCCAAGACAACACTAACATCCACAACACACATTCCCTTTCCATTTCAATTTTCGTATTTCGTACTCATGGCCATTGCACAATTTAAGCCGCTCCTCATATCTGTTGCAACGTTTCAGCAATCCCGGAATTACTTCCTTCGATCTTTGACAATAGGGGGATCAACCCATTCAAAATACCCACAGCCTCCATCAACGTCCTATAAAAACACACAGAAACATCATCCTTCGGCCATAAACAGCACACTTATTTACACACACAATTCATCTTCCTTCGGCCAAAAATTCCCAGAAGATCAGCAGGAATAAATACATACCGAGAATGTGGACATGAGAGAAACCTTCTTCCCGGATTGTCTTTGGTCCAAGACACTTGGATTTGCATTGTCAACCCACAATGGCACCTTGATTGACAAACATCCCGCCGCCTGTAGCTTGACCCCGCCGAAGACATGCTACTTTCTACTCTTCTTCGATTGCAGGCAGGAGATGTGTAGAAGAATTGGGGAAGAATGATTTGGGTTTAGGTCAATTTTGGAGGGAGGATTGAAGAATTGGGAAGAATGATTTGGGTTTAGGACAAATTTGGAGGGAGGATTCGGTTGGTATAAAGGAGGGATGAGGCTTTAACCATGGTTGAAAACTCTTTGCCGCCAATGACTTAAAAGGTTAAAATTAAAAGGAAAAATGCTAAAAACCGCCTATAGCAGGTGCTTTCCCGGTTGCAGGATGCCAGGTGTCTATTAACCCTATAAGTCTGGATGGCAAGTGTGTTTCATGAAACATTGGATGCTACTTAAAACTTTGTGGAAAAGAATGGATACCAGGTGCAATTAACTCTAACAATAATTGGACTTAGTCTTTAGTTGCTATTATTCTACATAACAAATGAGATATGTACATAATACTTCTGGGGACATCGTCGAAAGAAGACGTGTACAAAAATACACAAGACATGTACTTCAACTTTATTTTGTACACAAGACGTGCTTATTGGAGTTGCGCATTTAATAAAATCAGAAGTTTTTGTCAAAAAGTATTAGTCTTTTAAGCCTTTTGAATAAGCTTTAGACTAAAAAACAAACAGTACTAATGCTAGTGGTGCATTTACACTGTAGCTTATTCGCATTTACGAAGATATGAGATATTTATTCTTTGAAGATAAAAGTTCATATTCTCATTCTAAAGGTTTTCACCGTTTTATGCTTAAAATTTTTTATAGATGATCAAACAATTCAGCCGCCTCTTAGACGTTAGACTCATGACTGATGTATAGAAAATGTCTGAGCGAAGTCCGCTTTAGCGTAAGAAGCTGATGATATGGTCCAAATATCCACACTGTGACGGCTAAAATTCAAACCGACAACCTTAAATACAATCTACCATCTGAATGTCGGATGAACTACGTTTCAGGCCGGCGGGAATCTCTCTTCTTTGATTGCGTTACTTCTATTGGCGCGAATGCCTATTTTCTTGAATATTGTTTTAGGATGGTCATTTATCTAAATATGTTCTAGCCAAAGGCCATTTATTAGAAAACCTCGTTCATTAACCGACAGTAAATCGTTGGACAAATCCTTTGAACTAACCAAAAATAGGTTCTTTCTTCTTTCAGAGAATCATCTTTAAGGTTTTCAGTCTTCAGACAGCCTAAAATAGAAGCACGTCAACATCACCAGAATTGGCAATTGCAATCACTGCTACAAAAAAAAAAAAAAAAAAAAGTATATCTCCCATGACAACTACAAAGTCGACTAATTTCTTGGAATTAGAAAATGCTTTAAAATGTGCAATATAAATTGATTTTAAACGTTAACATGAGAATGTTTTTATTTTCATTATTTGTATGTCAAAATATATCATACTGAAAATTTTGTGATATTTTTATGAGTAAGTTTGTAATTCTATCTAAATTTAGCTCTAATTTGTGTGCATTTCTATATTTGGTATACTATTTGACCAAAATAATATTTTACAGCGGCAAAACACAATATGAGACTGAGAGTAACAATAATATAGGCTAATAAGAAATGAAAAAAAGACTATATCATATATTACTCCCGTACTGAAAATATTGTCACAATTGGTTAAACATATAGTTGGTCAAGTACCATTTAAAATCAATCAGTCAAAATATTTTACACATTATTCAGTAGAATTTGGTCATAAATAGTATGAAAACTAGTTGAACAAACTATTGTGTTAAACGATTTGAAAATTTTATCTTAATTGATATTTTACCAAGTACATATATTCAACGACTATGACAATATTTATAAGACAAAGTAAATATGAGATTTTTATAGTTTACCTTGTTCCCTTGTTAACCAACATCGTTGTCATTTTAATTTTCACAGCATATTTTAGGGTGAGGCTATTGCTACAATGTTTTCTTATATGTTTACCTCTTTTACATTACAAAGTAAGTGTAGGCTTCAAAGAGAAATGTAAAAAAAGAAAATGATAACAATAGCCCCTTCCTATATATTATATGAAATTTCGACATTTTTTGACCGCCAAACGTGCAAGTTCAATTTTTCCTCTTGGGGTTTTGCTACATGGAATACATACACATGAACTACTACTATCTATATAAAATCAATAAATACACCATCTTATTAAATAGAAGAATTGCTATATTCTTTTGATTTTCATTGATCCTCTTTCTCACAAATTACTTGAAACAGTGTGACCTTGATGAAATCTTGCTACATTATCAATTTCCGTCTATAAATAAATATGTAGTGCGACATATTAATTTGACAGGAGACAGATTTTAACCGGATATGTAAACAAGTACAAATATCAGTTATAATGCCAACTTATAAACACTCACATCCAGTTATGATTTGTTAAAGGTTTATGACTGGAAACCTCAATCGAATCTCTATCAACCTGTCTCACTGTGCAATAGAAATGAAAGTCAGATGTACAATGCCCGCTATGGCAAAGTAGACAAAGAGCCCACTGCAAACGGTGGAGCTACAATACTATACGCTTACTTGGAAAAAGAGTCGAATATCTTGTTTGGGACAAGAGCGTCCGTCACCAAAATCATTGAGTCATGTTCTGCGGACAATTATGATTTGTTAATATATTATGGAAGCATCACGGCTACATATAATAAATTACGGACACGACAACTAATGAAAAAATCGTATCCGGTTATGATTTCTTTATATTATTGATGGAAGCATCAGAGACTCATAGAAAATTACAAAACAAGAAGCATAGGAAATTGTCAACTAAATTGGAACCTGTCTAGAAGTTTCACACATGTTATCATTTGGATAACTATATATTCCTAACATAGAAGGACAAACTATAGTTAGTGGATTATTAACCCCACATCCAATTTGGCTTTAATTTTTTAACCAATAAGAAACACAATCTTTGGATTCAATGTAAGAGACAAATTATGAAAAATAAATAAATACAAATTTGTCAGGGACAAACATCTTCTATATTATTCTGTTTGTCAAAACTCATCGCAGAATATATTAAGTTCATTAATTCTATATTCTTGTTAATTGCACTTTTTTATTCATTCATCTATTAGTATTTGGATTTTGAGAGTACAAGCAATATTATGTTTTCTCTTATGCTATCTCCAGAAAATGACAGAAATATTGGAAGGGACTAAAGTAGATGGATAGATTAATATTTTTATCCTAGTAATGAAATAGCTAAAATAGGAAAAGTCATATGTAAGCAGGTAACTAGAGGCTCTATATTCCAAAATTTTCATGTATTGATTAAAAACAATTAAGAATTTCTGTGTGGAAATTCATGTTCGGTTTGGTTTAAAATTTGAACTGGAACTTCCCAGAAAAACATGCAAAGCAGTTCGAATATTCAATAGCTTTCTTTAAATTTAACAGGTTTAAATTTAATAGAACAATTATCACTTTTTTTTAAAGATACTTATACTGTTGTACATAATATAGTTTTCATATCTTTATACGAAATCAAATTTTCTTATAGACAACCCTAGTCAACATTTACTTTCTTATGCTCCTAGCAAACAATATGACTCCAAAATGTAGACGAGATCTTCTATTTCTAACATCTATCCGATTCAATGTTACATTAGATGAGATCATAATGTCAAACTGATATGCACAGCATGATTCTTCTAATATCACAAAAGATAAATATAAAGGATGGAATAGAAGATTATAACCTCTTTAGATACAAAAATAGTTACTTATTCCGAAGTATTAAATACCATCACATTTTCTAACAAATAAATTTAACAAGATAGTTTTAATATGTTCGACTTGACTCAAAATTTGGCAAAAAAATCCTTTAGGTCTTACTACTAAATACATGTCTCTTAATATGTATTCCGATAAACCAGTACTCGATTTTGAGTCTCTTTATTGTAAAAATAAAAAAGAAAGAAAAGAAAAAAGGTTGACTCAGTTATTTGGCGCTCTAATCTTTATTGACAATTCATGATGCAAAATGGCTTTCTCGTTTTATCTTGGATGTCAAAAATCCGAGTCAAGGAAAGGACATATACAAAAGAAGACCTTAAAAAAGGGAGGGATTTGGGGGGGGGGGGGGGGGGCACACCTAAACAAACTAGCTATGCAATTCATTGCCAGTAAGCACTCTGATCCATTTCAAAGTTCCCATAGATTATTATCTTATGCATGAGGATACTGATATCTGATGGCATCTGGAACACCATGTTTTGACACCCTAAATATGCATCATGCATTGCATATTCTGACCCTTAACATCATACATGAACATATTTCCATGACCACCAATGTCAAAATTCATCATTGTCCCATTACTTCCTCTATTCCATTGCAAGGGGACTTTGTGGTCTGCACTCAAATTTGGCTGCTGAGCAAGAATGGAGGGATGCTCGGGCAAAGGAGTCCTTATTTTGTCAGGAGAAGGCATTGGATTTTCATTCAGGCTAGCTGTGGTTATATCATGAATGCTTGCCCTTCTTTTATCTTTTCCACCTGATAGCTGCCTAATGAAGTACTTCTGAGCATGGCTTGCCACTTGTGTTGGTGTCCTAGTGATCACATAATTTCTTGAGATATTTCTCCAGTCCCCTTTTCCATACTTCTTTAGCCCCAGCAGAAACAACCTGCAAAAAACATTATCCAAAATGGATGAGTAGAAATACACATCACATTCAAGATCCCAACAAAATCTTTATCTCGCTTTCTGTGTCCCTCTGATTGTATATCACCATTAAAAGATCACCACTTGGTATGACATTTTGATAAACAAAACATCCAAGTGGTTAATATTTAGACAGGTGAGACACAATTAAGGATATTCAAGATCTGAATCTCCAATTGTGACGTTAAGTTTTCATCTTTTGAATATTAGTTTAAAAGCTACATACTTTCCTCCCACACTATCTAACAAACTCTCAAAAGAACACATCTTTGCAAGATCATACTATTAATTACAAATTTCATGAGCTCATATCTACCAAGTCATCTGAGTTCTGGACATGTTATGATCAAAAAAACGGGATTTAGAACGAGAAAGTAGATTTGAAGCTTCAAATAAGCATGCTAGCCAAACAAATGAACTATACACAAACTAAGATTCCTGCCAAAAAAAAGAATGTAAAAAGCTCAATTACTTGTGTTCTTTCTCTGTCCATGGCACCCCCTTCTTCCTCTCTTGATCTGAAGGCCTAGTAGATGAGGATCTCTTCCCTGTGACTCCATGAGAAAATTGATTTAGCCCATCAAAATCTTGACCACTTCCCCATTCCAAAATAAAGGCAGATGTTTCATTTTCATATCCAGGAACTGGAAATAGCCCTGCTTCAATGCTACTCACATCATCTTCCAATTCCTTGTATTGTCTAATCACATCCAACACACTCTTCCCTGGCACCATTTCAGCTACTCTGTGCCATCTATCTGGTGTGTCTTTATCAAACACTGCCAGTGCATTCTCAAAGGCCTTGTTTTCTTCAGGAGTCCACTTCGTTTTCTCCTCAAACAACCAGCTTGAGTTTGAGACATAGGAAGAATCAGGCGACAAAATCTCCATCTCCCACTTCATCAAATTAGACCCCCAATTTATTCAGCAAAAAAACTATAAAGCTGTTTATGAACCTCACAAGGTCTTCCAAACCCACGTGGATGATTCAGCTAGCAAATGAAAAAGGTAGAAAATTTTCCACTGAAACATAGGAAAGATATAACAAGATAAGAAGAGAATATTTGAAGAAAATGCAGAGGAGGTAGAGATTTCAAAATGGCAATATCAGTGTTAAGTCAACAAGCATTTGGAAGGCATCAGAATACCCTTTTCTCCATACACCACTATCCCTTGAGGAATCTTAAAAAGGCTACCTTTTCCAAATTCAAAGACACAAATCTTTGAAATTCAGATTACAATCTTACAAACTGCTATTAGTGGAAATCAAACCCTCCACCCTTAGATTATAACCTTAAAATCATCATAAAGATCTGAACCCTCTAGATCCAATCAAACTTAATAAATAGCAAGAACTACAAAAAGAAGGGGTGGGGTTATCTCTGTAGCTTCAACCTCTTTGAATAGCTCAAACTGGTAACTGAGGGGGGGGGGGAACAAGAAAACTGGAGAAGTCTTTGATGGAGATGGAAAGACCAAAGTAGACACCTGAAAAGCTGAGAGAAAAAGAGAACCCAAGAGAGAAAATAGGCAGGAAAGTAGTCTGAGTTGGGAAAGAGAATAAGGGGGAAAAAAAAGTTAAAAAGGTCTTTGCTTTCTTCTCTCTTTATTTCCAAAGATCAACAACAAAGCAAAGGG
Source organism: Eustoma russellianum (assembly GCA_036186865.1). Classification (NCBI taxonomy): domain Eukaryota; kingdom Viridiplantae; phylum Streptophyta; class Magnoliopsida; order Gentianales; family Gentianaceae; genus Eustoma; species Eustoma russellianum. The sequence goes on from AP025041.1 coordinate 2,950,667, forward strand.
AAAAAGGAAAAAAAAAAAGAGGAAAAGAAAGCAACTGAGATGAATGATTGAGCGTGGAGAACAACAAACAAATAAACTTGTTCAAGTAATGAAGGTTTCTGCAATTTTTATTACGGTTTTGCTAATAATCTTTTGAAACAGAGATCCATGGAGAAAAGAAGGGAGAGATGAAAGCTGAAGGTGTACTGTGATTGGATGGGATGGGGTTCTGTTGTGGATTCTACAACTAATGAATAAATTTAATATTAATTTCAAACATCATAATACCAGACACAGGTTTTGTCTTTATTTTAATAAAAAAGAATAATTGCACAGTAGCATATTCATTTTTAATTCATTGATGAAAGCATCGGCTGACAATTCAAGATGATTAAAACATGTCAGAATATAGCTCAATTGATATTTAGATTAAAAATTGTTTTAATTGATACATGGTTTGATTACAGAACACACATAGTATGTGCGTTTCATTAGTGTTTGAGCCAAAATTCCAGTTTACAATAGACAACTTTTATGAACTCTCTATATATGACCTTCCCAATTTAAAAGATCATTGAATTATTAATTTACATATTTTCACAATATTTCTTAGAAACAGAGAAATGGGGCGTCAGGCAGCCTGTGTCCAAGATGATTCAAGAAAGAACAAGCCAAATTTAGTTGGTGGGGCCCACGTGGTAGTCCTAGCCAATGAGGGCTTGACAAGATGTAATAAATTATGGAAGTACTAATTTGGTGTTAACTAAGACTTAATAGAATATTCTAAAAGTTAGTTGTAGCATATCAGTGTTCTTTACTTTCGAGGTTTGAATAATGATGTTGTTGTCAACAGGTAAATGGTTAGCCAATCATGATTAATGTTAGAGTCACCTACGTTAATTAAGATTAAGGTTGACTCGTTTTCCAAAGCAGGTTTAAGCTTCTGTTCAGTGAGTTGCATCGTAATTCTTTGACGAGGGAGTGGGTTCTCCCCCACTTGTACCAGAGGCCCCTTAGCCAGGTGAGATGTAAATCGAGGGATGTGCTCCACCGGCAGCCCTGCAAAGGGAGAGGACACACGAGACTCAGCCAGCCCAGAGGCAACCCTTGTAATATTTCAACAAAGATTGTCTCCACACGGACTCGAACTCGGGACGTCGGGGTTCTAGCCTCAATCACTTTTGCCACTTACCACTGGACTATGCCCCTGGGACGTTGCGTCGTAATTCTCCTCCCACATTGGATTGTAGTTCATGAAGTTGTAATAAAAACAAAACATTGTACTACTCGATACCCGGGTATAATAGTGTACGGGAAATTTGAGGTATGTTGTCTTCTAATTTGATAATTATTATGTTAATTTATACTAAAAATATTTAGTATTCTTGGTTAATCTTAAATTATTAGATCTTACACGATTCCAATTATTTTAAAGGCGAAACTATTAAGGGTATGTTTGAGAAACGATCATAATCATAGTGCAGGTCATATTACTTAAACATGTTTGAATTGGCCACAAAAAACATGGCTTATCAGTAATGGCTGAGAAACCTAACAAGAGAGATCGTGTAGAGATTTTCCCGGTGGCTAGGGCGGTAAACGAACCGAACGAACCGAGCATTGTGTTGTTCAAGCTCGGTTCATTTAACTTAACAAACGAGCCGAGCTTGTTCGTTTATTTAAACGAACATATTTAATTGTTCAAGCTTGATTCGTTTAACTCACGAACAACATTAACGAGCCGAACACCTTAAACGAGCGGTGTCACTTACCGAGTTCGAACAGATTAAGGTGTTCAACCTCTGTTCATTAACCTTTTATCCGAGCCGAGCTCGAACTCGACTCGCTCAAACCAAACGAGCCGAACAACCGAACGACTTGGTTCATTTACAGCCCTAGTGGTGGCATATTCACTTTCATAATGAAAGCTATAATACGGATTGTTACTTTATAATCTTGAGGTTATGGATTCGAGTCATGGAAACAACTTTTTGCACAAAAAAGTGTAAGGTAATCTGCATACATTAGATCGCGAAACGATCCGACCCCTCTTTGAATCCTACATAAATGGGGAGTCTAGAACAGTGTCAACACCCCTTTAGCTATCATGGGAACAAAATAATGTTGGAATTATATTTGTTTAAATCATATGACTGACTAAATTAATAGGAGTAATATCATTTGTCATGCATTATTTAATGTAAGAAAACTGCTTTTCAAAAATATTATCATTATTTTACACAAATATCGATTCTTGTTGAAAAAGCATGAAAGAGAAAATTATTGAATAAAAATTTTACTAGGAGATATGTAATAGTAAAAGGACTATAATCACCTAACCAAATTCGACCTGATATCTTAAAAATACTGCATATTTCCCTTTTACATTTCTGTTTTAATACTTTGATAGTTGTATAAAAATAGAAGATATATAAGGTGGAGAGTATATTGTAGTTAGAGATCCTAGCAAAGGGATTGTAGTGAAAGCAGTTTCAGAAATATTGTTAAGGAAATAAAGAACTCATCACTACTCATACCATTTCCTAAAATTATTCTGTTTGAACTTGAGCAAAAGGTGAAATCTTCTCAACTCAGGTCATCCACTGCTCCAGCTCCAAGCAACATCGTGGAGGGAGCCTATTGGACTCCTAGACCACACAAGGTGCTCCGTAAATTAGGTCTTAGGTCTAGCAACAGTGGAGCACCCACACTGTGCGTGTCTATGGATTCAAACTTTTAACCTCTTAAAAAGAATCTCAACACGAATAACAACTGAACTATGGCATATGGGTTATTCAGTTTGAACTTAGCACGATAGCTAGCCGTTTCCTTTTCTCTTTAACTGCTTATTCTTACATTTGAAAATTTTGAATCTGTTGTTATTATTTACAGAAAAACCATTCAGTTGACTTATGAAATATGACTTGGTTTTTCCATCTCAAAATTTTGGTCTTATCCAAATCGTTGACAACTCGTTTTGACACATCAAACAAATGGAGAATTATTTTTGAGTAACCAAACCATTGACAATTAGAATATTTTAGTTATTCTTTAAGAGACTAAAGACACAGCAACGCATCATGCTAAGCGTTTGATCGTGACTTGAAAGGCTGCCAAGTGTTTCATTATTTCCCTTTTTTTCTTTCGTTTTTGCTCTTTTGATGTGGATTCAGTGAATAATTCCATCCAATTAAATATATAAATCACTCGACATGTGACATATCTTTGTGACTGTTTATTTTTAGATGTCGGCGAGTTTTAAATGCAGGCTTATTAAATATCTAAATATCTTGAAAGGAAATAACCTTTATATTGCCTTGAAATTATTTTAAGAATAATTATTTTGTTCATGTCTCTATAATTTTTGAAAGTTACCAGAGAGTCCTGGCGCTTCCTGTTGTGTGGAGAAAGACTAAAAAGGAAGGAGATAAGATCTCTTCACCCATTTTTCATCATCGCATGCCTCATCGCACGACACGTGGAAACAAGGATGTGTGATGAGGCTAGATGAGAGTCATCCGCATCTATCTTCATCATCTCACTCTGATACCACGTGTCGCGCGGTTATGAGTGGGGTGAGGAAAAATAGAAGGAGGGGGGAAGATAAGTTGGAGGGCATGTTGACCTTTAAAATGCATGGATAATTTCTGGGGCAAGAGAGAGAATAAAAGATTATTGACAACTCATTCTCAGTGCCAATTCAGGTAAAGAAGGCATGTAGTTTTGCATTTTCCTTATCAGTTGTATTTGTAGTTTTGTACTCTTTCAAAAGCATAGGTTTAGATTTTATTTTTTTTTTTCAAACAAAAAAAAAAAGGAAGGGAAAAAAAAGGCTTAATTTTGAATTAGCAATCTGACTGGTGGCATTGTTCCAACATAACTTACGCCGTTGTCTGAGCCAGCGACGATCTCTTTAATTTTTTGTAGCAAGGAAACGACAATTCATCATTGAATATTTTCAGCAACACTAATTTTATAATGTTATAGGAGTAACTGCGTACACTCAATAAAGAATTGATATGCATAAAGCGGATATCATTTCATTTGAATGATTATGTAGAAAACAACAGACTGCCTCACACATGTCTATCTTTTATTGGTTATTGAGTAACTACTATGTAGTTATTTTTGAAATTTTTTAAAATTTTGTGTTTTAGCAATATTTTAATTTTAATATATAATGGAAAAATGGACAATTTTTGTAATACAAAAAAGTGAAAGAACACACACTTTATCTAACCATTTAAACCTAGAAACCCCTTTGGAAAAAAATATACTATCGTTCGGCTAGGTAATTTTAGTTATATTCTGGCCCATGCGGCAACCTCGATGTTCGAAAAGCGTTGGGAGCCCACTGGGAGGGGGGGGGGGGGATTGTCCGTTCCATTTATCACAAGGGAGGGATCAATTTCCTTCAACCAAAAGGCATGAACCAAAAGACCATGCCTGGTCTTAAGGTTTCTACTGCTCTAATCTTAAGAAGTATTATGGATTATATAAATCAAAAGTTCAACAGCTTTTTAAGTTGGATGAGAAATTACGCAGTGACTTATACAAGATGTCTCTCGCAAACTAGGCATTCAGTCTAGTAACAGTGAAACATTCACACTGTATGTGTTTCTAGAATCGAACACTTAAGTTTTTAGAACAAATCTCAACTTGAATACTAACTAAGATATGTCATAAGAGCAGCGGGAGTGATCAATTTCATGGTAAAGCGTTTAGACCTTAGGCGTTTGGGGCAGGTCCGAGGGGTATGGGCAAGGGAGTGGTTAGGGGGGGTCCGGTTCCGGGGGTGTAAGGGCATTGGACAAGTGTCCTCTGTAAGGGCATTCTAAAATTTGAATAATCAGAACCAAGAAAAGGACACGTTCCCATTAGTGCATTATTGAAGTGCCAACCTGGAATTCTTTATTGTCATGATTGGGCATCCCATTTTCCACCTAACATACGGAACATGTTACGTTCTAGCGATTGACAGAAGTAAATACCAATAATTAAATAACAGTATAGATACATGCAACCAAAACAAGTAAATAACATTAATTAAAATTAAATTTTATCGTAATTTTGAATACATTGTATATGTTTTTATTAAAATCGTGGTTGGTGTCACACACGGTTTTGATAACTATATGGACGTAAACAGTATTTAATTATTGTTATTTATCTTTTGATATAATACATTTATGTTTGTATTTAATTTAATTTATGTTAATTATATTTTATTTGCGTTTAATGTATTATTACATATTTATGACATCCTTTGCTCGGGCCAGTGGTGTTGTTGACGAGTTGAGGTCAGATATAGAAGATTTATTCATGCTCCAGGACGAGCATATGACTCTTTGTCTTAGGAGTAGTACTAGATACAACACGTCGATTTGTTGAAGAGGGTTGAGATATGTAGGCATCTTGAATCTTGGATTGTTGCAAGGCATACATTGAGTATATGGGGTTGTGGGGAGTGATAAGGTATAGTAGAGTTAAGGTAGATCACGGTTTGATCATCGTATTTATGGAGAGGTGACGACCAAAGACCCACCCTTTTCATCTATCTTTATGCGATGCCAGTTACGCTATAGAATATAACCATCACTTTTGGCCCTCGCATCGATAGTGAGGCGTTTACCGTCCAGAAGCCGTCGTATATTGTAAAGTAGTGGGGCGATCCATATACCTAGTTGCTTGGATGGAATCTGGATCTTTTAGATATTTCAAACAATCGTGTAAGTGAAGGAAGCTCATGAAGTGGTTTATTAATAACAGCTTACCATCATATCCATCTGATGAGCAAATCATACAAATACATAGGGCGTACATCTTCTCCTTTATGCCGAGCTTGTTCTAATACAAATCCAATGATATACGGCAGTTGTCTACTTGTACATACTGCGGGACTTGCCTGGTGCAAATAGATATTCTTAAGGCAATGCTGTACTCGCGTGCTTGTACCAGAACCTATAGAATGGCAGTGTTGCAAAGAAGAATGGCCAACAAATTGTTGGTCTAGTACACCTTATGTAGTTTTGGATATGTGAGTGGTTTGCCATCTTGTGTCCTTGGCGTTTTAGGAAGCAGTTGAAGGTGATGCTTGATACGTCCCACGCAGAATGGTGGCTTAATGATTGAAGCTTTACAAGTATTAAATTCTTTTTCACTTTTTATGTCTCGGTCTGATTTAAGTGTAATTTAAGAAATTAAGCTATTTTACTCATTATTCATATTTTAGTTAATATTAGTTAACTAAAGTAATTTAGAAAAATCATATAAGTAATAGTCGAAAGATTAGTATGATAACTTTTACTATTAACATATTACTATTTTTAGAAAGACGACAATATTTTTTTGGATAAAATAAAATAAAAACTAAGATATTATTTTAATAGCGAAAGGAGTAGTAGTGTATCATTATACTTTATGACGTTGGTTTATTCTGCAGATTTATACGTATTTTATATCATATACATTTTGTTTATTCTATATATTATCATATATAGTATAGTATCATTCGTATGTGCAGAGTATATCGTATAAAAGAAATATGACAATGGTATAATCCAATGGGTTGGAAGTGGGTCAACAAATTCGTTTCCGAAAAAGGAAAGATTCTCCTTGTTCTCTATTCCAATTAAGGTCAAACAACACGGTGCTGGTACAGCTGGTCGCGTGTGAAAAATCATAATCAAGCGAAAGCGTGAGTTGCAGCACGAGCCCCCTGTACTTTTCCCACGTTCATCCTCTTCTAAGGGGAATATGTACAATAGAAATACGTGAGAATGAAAAAGAATCAACAAAGTTAAATAAAAGATACCTATCGATACACGATATATGTGATTAACGACCAACGACCATACCCAGTAATATTACAACGAAAATACTAAGTTATCGTTAGGAACTGGAGAGGGTGCATGATTATAAAATTTAGATATATAGAAACCAATATTATAGTTCGTTTCAAAAAAGAAAAAAGAGAGAGTGGTGGGGGAGAATTAATTTTCTTTTCTACAAAAATTATATTATAAGTATTAGCGTTCAACTACCATATTCATTTGATGTGAACACTTTTTTCAATGATCAGTTAGTTTTTTTTATATTAAAGTCAAATCAATTTATCTTTGTAAGTCAACCACATTGAAGTTTGAACAACTAATTTGGATGGATTGATGGTGTAACTATGGGAATGATTTTAGTTCCCTATTTCAGCATGGATAAAAGTAAAGGGACAAGAGGAAAAACATGGGGACTCCCCTTGCTGTCTTAAGTTCCCCGTAAACACAATATTCATAAAATAAAATAAAATTAAGAAAGATCGGATGGACGAAATGAGTTAGCAGGTTCAATCTATGATTCTTCTGAATAACTTTACGATAGTCGATTTCTGGAATTAAATATCAAAATAATTAATATTCGTCTGAAACAGATTTGAGACGAGCTTGGGCAAGAGTGGAGGAAGAACATTTCACAAATCATAATCTAAGTATATTTCAAAAAAATATCGCTATAGTCTGGAGATTACGAGATACAGATAAAAATACATCAATCCGAAGTAAAGTAACTTTATGTACCCCAAATTAGTTTTGTGTGCGTCTTTTTTTTTCCCTATGTTTTCCGTGTGCCAAATAATGATAATTTACTTCAAGAAAAAAAATGACAGAAGGGCTATGTTCGAATCTGATCTATAATAATGCAGCCGTTTTTCTCTTGCTTAATGGGATTCCATTTAATTGGACTAACTTTTATTGTAACAACATCAAAGTCTTCCAACTCTCCAGCTCAAAAGTATGAAAAAAATAACATATGTAAGTTTTACAGAGTTGATATGTAACCTGTAAGGTCTATATTAAAATGCTTAACATTTGGGTAAATCACTAGGGGGTGGTAGAAGGGACTGATCTGGACCCTTGCCATTGTCCACCACAAATGCCATCTTCAGCCCCCAGCTGGTGTGTATTTCTAAATGGCAATGCATAAACCACACACCTGCAATTTAAACTCAATAACAAACAATTAATCCATATGTTTATCGACTCATTGGAATTGAAAATAGCACATTTGAAGTCAAATTTTTGGGGGGAATGCACTTTTTAATCACTTATATTGTAGCTGACTGTTGCATCATAAGCCTCATCAAAATACTAATTTTATTTTAATTTGTCTTACAAATATTATATACTTTCTAAATTTTTTTGATTAATGGTCAAATTTCTAAATGACTCTTTTAATCAACATTTACATGATTTATTAAGTTTATCTTAATTAATCAAATAACTGTAAAATAGAAAGAATGACACAAATAATTTAAATTTTGTTTATGTGAAACTAAAATAATATTTTTATAAGAGGTATTATGTATGCACTTTTTTTAATCATGATATTTTGCCGATTAAATAAATTAGGTAGAAATTAATTTCATAACAGAAAACAAAATTACGTACCTGGATTATCAGCTATAAATCTGATAGCTATCCATCCGGCAGATGGTACTCCAATGGTGTTTCTTTCAACAGGATCCACAAGATTGAAATTCATAGGATCCTTTTCCGGGTCGAAATTTCCGTAACCTTTTCCAACGACGTAAAAATTATAGCCGTGCAAATGCATCGGATGGTTATCGGGAAATAGCATCCCGGTGTCTTGATAAACTAGCTGCACACTAGAATTATAAGGCAACCGATAAAGCCTCGTTCCTATCGTCGTAAAAGGATTCATCCGCTGCGTTCCGGTATAATTATACGGAAATTCCGGACTCGCCGGAAAATCATCGGTGAAAACGCCGCTGATGTTGTAGAAATGAGCCTGAAGAAGTGCAATTTCCGGCAAGACGAAGCTGATGTTGTTGATGTCTGCTAGTACTCTATTTTCGGTTGTGCAATTAGGGCAAGGATAAAGCCCTAGGCCAATTGTGAAAAGGAGAGAATGATCGATCTTCAACGGAACTTTCGCCGGATACTCTTCTGAATTCAGGCTCCGGAGAGAATCCGTGAACAATTTCGCCACCGAAGTTGAATTTCTGGCCGGCAAGGAGGTCAACAGTGTGGGAATGGACGAGATTGTGCCGGAGTAATGTAAAGTGGCGGCAGCGATTCGTTCGTCCACATCGATCGGAGCGTCCATGAATGGGGAAGCGGCCATCAAGTAGTTTCCGATAGCTCGATCGGCGATCAGAATGACGTTAGCGGTCTGGCCGGGGGTGATAAGGATGGTGTCAGTTTGGAACGGTTTGACGTATGTCCCGTCGACCTCAACGACGGTGAGGCTGTGGCCGGCGATTTTGAAGAAAAGTTCTTCGTTGAGTGCAGCATTGACGATTCTCAGCAAGTATACTTTTCCAGATTCCACCGGCAAAGTGAATCCTCCTGCCGGAAGCAAACATACGAAATACACGTGTGTTACGTGAGAATAGGAAAGAAAATTTTAATGGTCCTTAAAATATTTTTAGAACTATTATTGGATCAACGTAAATCATGTCTCTTTAAACTAATTTTAAAAGACGTTTTTACCTTTTATTTTTTGTTTAAGCAACGTTCTTTATGTATTTAAAAACATCTTGGTCCTTAATATCTCGATTAGATAACCGAATTCAAAGGACAAATAACAATTATGCACTTCTAATAATTTTTAAAAAGAATTCTTCTTCATTTTCATCTTGTTCTTTTCTCTCAAACACCACCACCGCCCTACCGCTCCGGCTTCTACCACCGCAAATTCTTGAATCAGCAAAGGCACAGTTTCCTCCTCTCCTTGGTTCCACGACTACTTACTTGGTGACTGATTTTCCAGCTCTCCCGTCTCCGGCAACGATGTCGACGGTAAATCTCCCGCTGCCAACCAAACTTTTTGACCTAAATGCATTCTTCAATTTTATATAAGTAGGAATCACCTACTGCTAAAAAACCGAAAAACACATCGAAAATAGGAATCCCCACAGGTGATGCTAAATGTTTTCCGCCACATTTGCAGAAGAACATTTACACTTGGTCTAGTAAAAGTCCCAGCATTCTTATTTCTGGAACATGGTATCGAAAGCAGGATATAGATACTCACATGGTTCAGAAAATTATCACCCAAATCAAAGAATTTCAGAAACAGGAAAAGAATGCAGGAAAGGTGTTAAGCATATATGCCGATTATATTAACAATCCAAGCCACCTTGTTTTCACAATACAGAAACTGATCACCAAGAGGAAACCAACCTACAATTGCACTTGTCAAACCCACGTAAAATTTTATTATTCCCGGGACTTTGCTTTTCTGAAAGTGGAACAATAACGGGGCGGGGATATGGAGAAGAGGTTGTGTGGCGGAGGAGATGGGAGGAAAGGCCGAAAAAAAAGGAAAATAAGAAAAAGATTTTTTTATTATAAATTTTATTATAACCGTGTATCTCATATCTAATTAACATTTTTTTTAAATTTTATTGAACAAGGACAAATCATGGAGATACCAAATATTAGTTCATTTGGCATTGCGAATTATTATTATATATATTTTTTGCATATAGCAGTAATTGATCATTACTTAATGAAATTAAAACAAGTGAATAAGTATCATGCTAGACATCTATTTAGAATATCTGTTCCCTACCAAGTGGACGTTCACCTGCTTTACGATAGTTGATTCTTGGTTTACTAAATTTGTCATTTTTTCATATGACAATGGTTCAATAGAGCAAAATCAAAGATTGTTTTTAATAAGCAGTTTTCCCTATTTATAATAGTAAACAGGGATTTAATTCATAGAGGTGTTTGCAATTATTCCTAAGATTTATAGAATACAATAAACTCTCCCAGTGCACAGACTTCATAGTTGAGAGTACCTTGTGAAAAGCAGTTTGAAACTGGTCCAGGGTGACCGTTGATAGTATGAGCATCAGACACATTGGATGCTAAGCCTGTTCTCATTGCTTCATCAATAACTGCCTCCACATCTGACTTCCACCATTCAGCTGTATATTTTAAAAAATTAAAAAAATATAAGACCTACACTTGTAAGCCAAAACGACAAATACAACATCAATATTACCCCAGTGTCTTAGAGTCTCATGCCTATAGCAGGATATGGGAGATCAGATGTACGCAACTATAGTCATATGTTAAAAACACAAGAGATTGGTTCCCGATGACACAAAACGAAAATTGTTTCAAATAATATACTACAAATAGCGGGGGGGCCGGGGGAGAAAGAAATAAGAGGATCAAGTCATTACCTAATATAACCACATGTTCTTGATGGGGTGGCGGAAAAGGATAATGAAGGCCAAGCTTAGGGAGAATAACAATGGCACCGTGGACGGTGGCCCTCAGCCAGAGAATATGGGCGTGCCACCACAGAGTTCCCCTCTGCCCTGTTAATGTGAAGTTGTAAAGATAGCTTTGCCCAGGTTGGATTGGACACTGAGTTATATATGCTGGCCCATCAGCCCACCCCGTTCTAAATTGTTTCACCCCGTGCCTGCAAAGTTATACAAATATTATCCCCTACAAAGCTGAAGAAAGGGTTAATTGGGATGATGAGCTTATTCGGCAAACGTGCTTGATACGAGAGGTTTACACCTCGACTCCAATGTCTCCTTGATGTCCGGTATTCCTCTTCAGAATGTGTTTTTTTTCTTCGGTTTCTTATATGGTACAATACGTTCTATCATATGATAAAAACGTACAACAACATTACCCCATTGCGTTAGAGGCTCCCGTTTATGCTGAGGTATAGGAGGTATGATGTATGCAACGATACCTATATGTTAGAAACTTACAGAGGTTGTTTCCTGATGACCCATAATGAAAATTGCGTCAAGCTGTGTCGATCAACTGATACTTTACAATATAAGAAGCGTAACCAATTTAGTGAGTCATTTTGTTTTATTCAATCATATTTCAAAGTCAAGAAAGAGGGTGTCGTTCACTCGATTTGAAATGGGAAGAATAAAAATACATACAAGATATACATACTATAAAACGTGAGTAAACTACTATAAAGTAAGAAAAACTTTGCATTTGTAAAGGTTTAAACCTAAATGGGCCTAAGCTCTAACCCCTTGGGCTGTCTTAACGGCTCATTTTACATACTTCAATAATAAATTCGTAAAATTACAGTTAGTTTTACAAACTTTCTCCTATAATATAAATAAACACATTGTCTTAATAATAAATAAGTTTTCCTAAAAAAAAAAGTTATGGCTTAAAAGGTAAAACTGGTTATACCCCTCTCTCCTAATTTGTTAATGTAATACAAAAAATCCTATATTAATTTTAGAAATGTTCTTATGAAATAAAAATTTTGTTATATTTGATACTGAAGAAAGACTCGTATCTATCCAAATTGTTAAGACATTTTTTATAACAAAAATCTTAAGACATTAGATGGTGTTTGTTTATTTTTGTAAAAATCCATCTATTTTTTTTACACAACCAATGTGGAATAATTTTTAATAACTAATTTATCAGATCTCACGACTTGAAATACTAATTGTTACAAAGAAAGGATAGATTGAATAGGAGAAATTTACCAGTGGATGCTAAGGTTGTAGTTTACATTATTGAAAACCTTGACAAGCACGTTATCATCTTCCCTGGCGTAAATGGTTGGACCTGGGAACAGGCCGTTCACAGTAACTATTGGCTTTGTTGAGCATAACTTGGTTGTATTTGTCATAACCACCTGCATGCATTCCCTTGAATATCAGATAACTCTGAAAATTAAAAGTTCTAAAGGGTCAATTAGAAAATTTTAAAAATTCAATGAGATCGTTGCTACATAAAATTTTCGATTATTATTAAAAACATATATTATCTTAAGGGTAAAATACATCTTCTCCAAGAGGCCAAGTGGAGATTTTGTTTTACTTGTTCTTGTATACTAAGAAATAGATTATGTTTTACTTGTTCAAAAATTTCGTGGTCTGACTAGCTATATACAGCATATGTAACAACCGGACAGCCATTTCCGGTTCTGCTGTTTGTTTGAGTCTGACGTTGTCATTATAGGTAAGGACAATTGAATGTCAACTAAATCGTGGTTTCATACTTACTTGCTTTAAAAGAATTAATCATTGCTGACATTTAGCATTTTAACTTTACTTCTATACCATGTCATCAACTTTCTTCTTTACAATATGAGATTTTTGGAGTCTTTACACCTCATCTCTCTTAATAGGTCATCGTCCTTGCTTGATCCCACTAGGAGACCATGATCATCCTAATATCTTGGATTTAGCATTTTTGTCCCAACAACGCTACTAGGCTCTGACGCCATAAGTGTAACAACATAAATTTGCTTAGGCAATACTAGTTGACTCTGATACTATAACTATGACGACCCAGATTTGTCAACGTTAGTTGGCTCTTATACCATAATTGTAACGATCTAACTTTGCCAGCCGATGCATGCAAGCAAAAGTTTAAATGAACGATTACGATTTATTGGAAGCCAAAACACCTTTTAACTCCATAAAAATAGTTTACCATTTTTGAAATGTTGTTAATATATATAGATTCAAAACGCAAGAGAAAAAAAGAGCAGAGGATACAAGTTTTACGTGGTTCGGCGATGTGTGTATTTTACAGGACTATTACTTTGTTAATAGGGTTACAACATCAATATAAATCATAACTTTATCTAAAGCCATAAAAAAAAAACGCCCCCATACATATAATAAAGAAACATATAAAGAATCGAGCTACCAAATCTAACACGAAATGTTCAAACAACTTATCTATTGTATTCATTTATTTTCTTTTACAAGAGTGGGAATTGAAAAATAATGAACCGCGACCTACACTATTTTGAGGTTAGTCATAGATCATGTGTGTCTGTGCATGAACCAACCGTTTAATAAGGGACATGATCCTCTCACCGTCTCCTTCTTCACCCTACTGTCAATCGTCCGATATGTGCATGGCAGCAGGACATTCATCTAGCCTCACAATCCTCTGCTGCCACGTGTCGGACGGTGTACAGTAAGATGAAGGAGTAGATTGTAAGGAGATCCCATCTCGTTCAATAATGTTATTGCTAGCTGTTTTTTGGCCGTTATCTTTCTTATGACGCATGTTTGGTGAAAAATTTTGCGTGATGGTCATATTAGAATAACACGACATCTAGGAAAGGGATCAAGTGTAGATGCATGCTTTCAGGTGAAAGGTCAATTTCCCCAAGGTTGTCACTTAAGCCCTTTCATGGGACCCTCAGGCTTTCTTGCAAAACCCAAATATTGAACCATAATCTTGGATTCTTCCATTAAGCCAGCAGGTTCAATCTTACCACGTCTAATTATTTATACGATGATGATTTCGTTTCCTTTTTCCAAGTTTTTTTTTTGTTGAATATGCTTCCACTCTCTTTTTTTGGATTAAATATTTTCTTATTTCGTGTGTTCAGTGTATTTAAACAGAAAAAATGCGTAAAAATGATCGTAATACAAACAAGCATATTCAATGGCGACGACGACAACAACAACATTATCACATCTCGCGTTAGAGGCCCCCGCCTATAGGCGGGTATGGAGGCCGGATGTACGCAATCATACCCATATGTTAGAAACATATAGAAGTTGTTTCCCGATGACCTATAACGAAAATTGTGTCAAACTGTGTCGATCAACTGCTACTTCACAATATAAGAAGCAGAGCCAATTTAATGAATCATTTTGCTTTATTCCATCATATTTAAAAGTCAAGAAAAAGTGGGTGATCCACTCTATTAAAAATGGAAACACATAAAACATATTCAACGAAAATAACGTAAAAATGGCAAAATTCCTACAAATCATTGTGAACTCTAGACTTTAGCATATTCACTGAGAGAATAATTCCATAATCTAACTCCACGGACGAAATATTCGGATCTAAGAAAACTGATGGATTTTACCATATTATGAACTGTATTATTGTAATTCTCGAGCTTGTAGCTTTTTCTGCCCCAAGTGGTCTCATGCAATGTAATATTCAGGGGTAGAAACAAAACAGTCGTGAAGCATTTAAACAAATAATTTATAATGTTCTTATATATAATCTACTTTTGTTAGAGTAATTCAAAAAATATATAGAGTAGTCTTAAAAATTGAATATTTGGGTTCTGAGATTTTGTTTTTCGAAGTTGTATCCTTCCAAGCTTAAAAAAAAAAGGGGAACGATAAATGCCAGCAAAACTTAACCACTTGGAGTTAAATGCAAAACAAACAAAATATTAACGGCAAATGAGAAATTATGCAATTGCTGGAAAATTCAAAAAACAAACTTTTGCATTACACGTGACATACAAAACTGCGACACGGATATATATATTATATATATATATAGGATAATTACTGTTCTTTTATTGATGTCAACCAAATTCTGAGTTCTTTCTTTCCCTCATCCCCCCCCCCCGGCACACATATTTAAGGAGTCCACAGAGCTGTAAATTCATACATTTCGTTACAATTGTTATTTCTGAAATAGTATACTATCTGACATTTAAAGACAATTTTCAAACACCGAGAAATCGTGAGACAGATCGAAGATATAAGACTGAGCTGACTTGTCTAACCTCGGTTGAACTGATATTGATCTCGGCTAAACTGACCTGTGTTACTGAGATTGAGCTGATCTGCTGGGACTAACCATCAAGATCAGTTTAACCGAGGTCAGACAGGCCATCTCAGCCTTTAACAAGATATCATCAAACGTGGAGAGACAAATGCGGTCATAATTTTTCTAGTACATAGTCTAGTCCTAAAAAAAACTTGTTCAATTAGATTAACAGATTAACAATTAAAACTCTACATAAGACACTATAAGATTTGTGAATAAGAATTTGACGCTAATATTAGAAAATAATACGACGGACATAGAAATGACAGGAATAAATCATATAAGTATGCATGGACTGTGTACTTACATTGAAGTTATAAAGACGAACATGGCATTCAACCGTCCAAGTAAGAAGACAAGCTGCAAAAATCACCAATATTCCTCCAAGCCATGCCCCCATGTCTAATCTGTGAGTCTCTATGCCTTAGTGTTTTACTTCCCCGTGAGAATGAGAGAAAGAACAATAGATGAGATATTATATTCACATAACCCACTTTCATATATGGTGTAAAATGTGTACACATAAGTGTATATTTCTTGTAATTTGAACAAATTTGCTGTCTCTAAAAGGAAATTCTACTACAAGTTAGCTAACAAACTGAAATTTGTGTTCAGTTCTGCTTATTAGAGCTACAAATTTGGTTGGTCAACAAATAATACTTTACAACTATCCTTAGCTAACACCACCAAACGATATATGATATATTCCATATAGGAAGAGGTCAAGTGTGTGACATCAGAAAGAATTCTTGAAGAAGTATAGAAAATCTTTTGCTATACTAAATTTTTCGTAATTATTTTGTTTCTTCTTCTTATTTGTAAAATAATAACAATAAAACTTGGCTTCTGGTAGATTTACTAATTTTCCAATTTTAGTCGATTTGATCAAAATATGGTCATGACATCCATCCTACTACGTCAATCATCATTATGAAACTTATATTAGGTGGTACTAATAATGCACCATACAGATTGGGTTTGTCGTGGACTTTGCAAAGACTTATATGATACAAAAATTTAAATCTGATAAGATATGTTAGTAAGTATTAATAATTTCATTTAATCCGATGGATATCTATTTCTCTATACTTGCTCAGTGAGAGTATAGAAACGTTCAGATTCAAGAAGGACACCAAAAAAAAGTGGAACCTAAAGATAAATCAAGAAAGAAAAATACATATAATTGAACTAAAGATCCAGTTTAAGAATAAAAACGAATAAGAAAGACTCCATTCATCACATGTTAGTTCGTGAAATGAGATATTTGTCTTTTTTTCCCACACGTTACAACATTATTTATGTTGCAGATCAGTAAACTTTAACGTTACAATTTCCTACTAACTAATGTATGAAAACTTTAACGTTACAATTTCCTAATTACTAATGTATGAAAACTTTTACTATACTAAATTTTTCGTAACATGTATGGAGTTACACGAGGACGTTTTACAAAGAAGAGCTTCTGGAGACTTGAGAATTTCTCACTGGATATCCTGTGAATTTAAAGTTGGCGAATGGTAGCTTTCAATTATATTTAAGATTTAAAAAGCAAGCTGTGAACTCCAGCATTATATTATATTAATAGATTGACACACCGCTGGTAATCCATCGCTACAAATTCAGAAGATTGCTGTTTAAGATTTCCTAGTAGTTAACAGGGTTTGTGGAAATATGGCGAGAATATTGTATCTCCTTCTTCTCTACTTGGAGTTTTCACATTTTCTGTTTATTATTAATTTTCAACTGACTGTAAAATCGTTGAAAATTTAGTTTTGAAAACATAGAAGATGATGAAATATTAATGAAACCAATATAATAAAGTAGAAGTCTATGGAACTTAAAAGAGATCATCAAAGTAGTAATGCTCAAATTTTCTTTTTGAATGCACAAGATAGTAGGATAAATCGTGAATATATGATAACCAAACCAAAGAAAATGAAAACAAAGAAGATGAAAATAATAGAGACGCAACAAGTGTTACACTGTACTTAAAATTAAATTGCTTTCATTAAGAGTAAGATAGACTATGCGGCAAACGCCTTCTAGGATACAAACTTATTCCTTTTGTTTGCGCTATAAGAGAAAGATTGAACTTGTTTATGTTTAATACCAGAGGATAAATAAAAGAAAAAAGAAATAAATTTACATGTTTTCATAAGAGATTACAAATAGTTTTTAAAGCATTTCAAAGTTCACATCAAGTTCTATTGTTTTTCTAAAACCTTTTGATTTTTTATTTAAAAACTTCAATTCACAAAAAAAATTAATTTAACACATTTCTCCAGAATTTAAGACTAAACTTGTTTGCTGAATAAAAGGAAATTCAGCATCGAAATTGGCCCCATAAGATAAGGAAAATACTAATAGCGATTTTTCTAAATTGTAAAGCAAGGGCAGTAATATCAGTTTAAAAGAAATTTTAATAAATTGCTCTGCCTTGCTTTTATCATTTACCAATAATAACTAAACGAGATGCGTATCAATAACCCTAAATGACTTAGGGATAGATCCCTTCACCGTAAAGCAGATGCGGTGACGAGTGACCGCTCGACACGTGGCAGCAAGAGGGGGTGGTGAGGCTAGATGAGGGTCACCCGCATCTAGCTTCATCACCCTTCTTTGCTGCCACGTGTCGCGCGGTCACAAATGGATGAAGAAAATGGGGTTAGGAAATCTCAACATAAACGGGTCCTATTATTCCTTTTCTCTCTTTTTTCTGGGTATCATTTTTCACCACAGAATATTCAACATGAAGTGTGGGATTTTCGACCACATGCTATTTGGACCGGGCTAGAACCATTAAGTTCCGGCCCATTGTTTATGCAGGCCTGCTGGTATTTCTCTAAGTAATTTGCCTTCAACTATAATTAGGAGAAACAAAATTGCTTTGCACTTCGACCCAAAAATATGTTTGCATCGCAAGATACATTTTTTGCTGTTTTCTAAATAGATCGTCAACAGAAGAACGAGAAAAATCATACTTAATCTCAGAATCAATTTTCGACAATCAACGTTGTATCTCAGATCATGAACTTGATTTAAAATCATCACGATACAACGGTTAGTGTAAAGTGATAAATCACTGTTTTGATATTAGATAGAGAGACCGAAATAAGAATCTACATTGACATGATTTTGACTATTTCTAATATATCCACACACCAGGATTTCGATATGTATGGTACCATATCACATGTAATAAACACCCAGATTATGGTGTATAGTAAATGCAAGTTTAAATTTTATTAAAAATCTAAACTTTGATTTACTACGCATTGAGATTACGATCTAACAGAATTGGGGCCTTTGAATTTGGTCAAAAATCGTGACTTAGATTTACAGCACGTTATACATTAGGATTCTCATATATAGTCGCAAAAAGTATTTACGAAAATTACAAAGCGTCTTCTGTAATATAACGGTATTATTATCTTTGTTTAATTCAGAAATACACAAAGCAAATTCTTACAATAACATATACATCTCCCACATTTTCCTACTTCAGTGTTTTAACTGTGTTATCTAATGCCTTCTTAATATTTTTTTTTTGTTTCTAGATATGTTTATACATATAAACAAGTATATCGAATGATGAGCAACATTGATACA
The DNA here is from genome assembly GCA_036186865.1 of Eustoma russellianum. Lineage (NCBI taxonomy): Eukaryota > Viridiplantae > Streptophyta > Magnoliopsida > Gentianales > Gentianaceae > Eustoma > Eustoma russellianum. The sequence continues at coordinate 2,969,827 of AP025041.1, forward strand.
AAAGACATATACATGAAATATTTACCAAACTAAAAAAAATATTATTAACGTCAAGTCATAAACTTTGTGTTGCGTGGAACTTGAGTTAACATACTCAAAACTAAAAAGAATATTTTTCTATTCTCGTCTTTCGGTTCGGTCATATGTTTAGAGCGAGCAAAAAAAGTCAACCGATAAAATGAATAATTTTGTTTGATATATGTTTCTTCCATATCATTTAGTACTTCTTCATAACTCCATATCATCTAAGAGACATTGTTCAATGTATTGTGCGAACATCAAAGACCATCGTCAATTTTAAATTTTATTATTTGTTTTGTCACTTATTTATTATCATTAATACAATGTGTTTACTATTTGTGTAGAAAGATATTTTTAGAGCCAAACAAGTAAACATCATATAAAATATTTATTATTAAAAGGAGACAACATTTTCTGCAATACATATAGGCGCATACACATTTTCTGATATTAATATAACTGTTGTTGCCATGCGATTTTTGGTTCAGATGGCTTAAGAGTTGGGCAAACGGCAGGATTTTCGTGTACCCTTTTCATTTATTGGCTAAATTCAATTCCTGTAAACATGTTAATCTGAATCTCCCTTTATGCAGTATCATTTTGCCATAAAATGATTTCAACCATTGTTTCAAATTTTTTCTGATCACTTAATTTTGACTTTTCTTCCAATTTTTATTTATATATTATTTGAAGGGCAACATTGGCATTTATGTAAAAGTTGCTTTGTGACCATGAAGTCACAGATTCGAGCACAGAAACAGTCTCTTACATAATGTATAAATAAAACTGCGTACACCAGATCACGAAACGGTTTGGCCTCCCCAAAATCCTATGTAAACACGACAGCTCAGGAAACATCCATATCCGGTTAATTAAAAACACAATAGGATGGAAAGCATATAAAACAAAGTTGTCAACGCTTTGTATTTAATCGTAAAATAAATGTTCGTGGTACGCTCTTTTAGTTTTTGAGACATTTAGATTTGAACTCCTTTTAGATAGTAGACAACGAACAGTCTAACGACTATCTAACGTATATATATACCATATATGTATATATCATAGTTTAAATAAGAAAAAAAAGTCTAAACCTGTTAACACTTAAATAGCCATAAGAGCCATTGACTCGTTGACTTAATTTAATAGTAATTGCACGGTCCTCCCCTTCTGTGTCTATGCACTCTACTTGCTCCTCCCCTCTTCTGCATTCACAAACAATATGGCCACCAAAGCATCCAACTTCTCTGATCTGATCCAGCGGGCCACCGTTTCCTGCTTGCTCAGCCCCTTCTGTTCCACCCGCCACGATGATGCCCTCTACGACCTTCAATCCACCACCGATTCCGACGACCATACTTACAAAACCCAAGACGAAGATGTAGATGTAGATGAAGAAGAAGAAGAAGACGACAAGAACTCCGAAAAGTTAGCGGAGCTCAATAAATGGCAAAATGTGGAACCAGAATTCAATACCCCGAGGTTGTCAGAACTGAGAAACTAGTAGAGATGGAAATGCTAATCGGAGAAGTGTTCGAGGCGGTTTCCGCAATGAAGAAGGCGTACATTAGCCTACAGGAGGCGCACTGTCCTTGGGATCCTGATAAGATGCGCGTGGCTGATTCTACGGTGGTTGCTGAGCTGAGGAGGCTGGGAGTTTTGAGGGAGAGATTTAGGAGTGAGGGTGGTGGAGTAAGTAGGGCGAGCTGGAAAGTTGGGGCGGCGACGCTTAGAGAGGTGGTGGCACCGTATGAGGCGTCGGTGGAGGAGCTGAAGGGAGAAGTGAAAGCCAAAGAGGTGGAGATTAATAACCTTAGAGAAAAGCTTCAAACGGCGTCGTCTCTTAATGGAAGCGGCAGTGGTGGAAAGAAAAGCAAGTCAAAGAAAAAAGTTAGCTCTGCCAATCAAGGTCAACATCCTTTCTTTCTTCCTTCTTTTCTCTTTTCTTTTGCCTTGCTTTAATTTGATAAAGATTTAAACTTTATAATCTTGAAAAGGGTAATTAACATAAAGAAGAAAAGGACTGATTGCATATACTTTTCTGTACAACTTATCACTTCTTACTTTCTCAAGACTTAAAAGTTCTGTTTGGTCCAACTAAATAGAACAATAATTTTGGTGTTTTGGACAGCGAAGACAGTTGTTGAGAAAAAGATTAGGATTACAATTGGTTGGTTAAGAACTTAATCTTCATTTAACTGGGGTAATAATTGGACTTGTAACTTCTGAGAACAAATAGAGTGGATAACTTCAAATCATGGGAGAAAAGGAGACACTACAAAGGGTTCATTTTTATAAATTACATTGACGTAGAAATTGCATGATCAAATCCTTTTGCAGAAGCTAACCTCAATTTTGGGTTTCTTTTGCGCATGGTAGCAATGTCATTCCTGACCTTTTTTTTTTAGTCAATGTAGTTTCGGCTTCACCACCACCGGAGCTATTTGAGACAACAATGAGCACAGTCAAAAACGCTGCAAAATCTTTCACATCTTTGCTCCTCTCACTAATGCGCTCGGCTCACTGGGACATCACAGCAGCTGTGAGATCCATTGAAGCGGCCTCTTCTGCTGCCAGCAATGGTGCTGCAACCAGCTGTATGGACTCCATTATTGGAGCCAACCATGCTAAGTATGCCTTAGAATCGTATGTGTACCGAAAGATGTTTCAGGGATTTGATCATGAGACTTTCTACATGGATGGAAGCCTCTCCTCTTTGATCAATCCAGACCAGTATCGCCTTGACTGCTACACACAATATCGCGATATGAAGGCTATGGATCCTGTCGAACTCTTGGGAATACTTCCCACTTGCAGCTTTGGTAACTTTTGTTTCAAAAAGTACCTGGCCATCGTGCACCCCAAAATGGAGGAATCATTATTTGGAGACTTGGAGCAGCGGCGCCAGGTTTTGGCAGGGAATCACCCAAGAAGCCAGTTTTACGCGGAATTTCTAGGACTAGCAAAGGTGGTTTCGCTGCTGCATTTGCTGGCATTTTCAACTGATCCACCACCTAGTCACTTTGAGGCCAGTAGAGGAGCTGAATTTCATCCTCAATACATGGAGAATGTGGTGAGGCTTTCTGGTGGTGTAAATAGTGGTAGAGCCAATGCCGGTGCGCCTCAGGTAGTTGGCTTCCCAGTGAGTCCTGGTTTTAAGCTTGGAAATGGATCAATTATAAAAGCCAATGGTTAATAACTAGTTGCAGCACCTTAGGAAAGCTTTTCTCTTTGTCAGTGACTATTCTAGTATTAGCAATGGCCAAAGAGACAGAGCATCATTTTCAGCTAATTCAATGCTTTTGAGATTAATAAGAATGAGTGTTGATAGATCTTTGTTCTTAGTAAATATGTATTTAAATATGTTTTGCTTCAACCTTCAAATGTTCTTTTTCCTTCAATGTGCACACCCTACATCAGCTGTATTTCCTTCAGCTTCCCTAACTCTTGAAATAGACTATGCAACCGTTGCATTAACGGGATTTTCAAGTGCAACTAACTCAGAAAAAGCAGTTGGAAATCTACATGTTAATGTTGACAGTAAAATATCTTCAAAGTTTTGCATTCCAATTGAAAGTATTCACGAAAATTTACCAAGTAGTGAAATGCGAAATACTGAAATGTACAAAAAAAGAAAAAGTAGTATAGTACAAAAAAGACCCCTCCCCTTTATAGATATATCATTTTAATTGCTCTGGTGCTACAGAGACTGGGCCGTAAATACTCCCATGAGGCATGGCAGTTAAGTGATTTGCACTTGTCCTCAACGAGCTGTTAATTCTTTTACATAATTTTGATCCTTTTTTTAGGTGGGTTTACTGTAAAAACTTTTTAGACATCTGGAAGAAAAAGCTTTGACAGATTACTCACTGCACATTAAAAGCGAGCTGCAGATCAAGAACTAAAATAGTACTCCAACCACAAAATCATTTCATTCCAACGGACAATACCAATTTAAACAAGATGGGAGTGCTTTTTATGAAATGTTTGTACCAAAGAAAGTGACGGATCACCCAAATCCAACTGAAAATCGAATTGCTATGCAATAGTTAGGTCCGGTTGAGCTTTTCCACTTCATGTGTTGAATTGGTAGAAAGACAAACTCAGCAAAACAAGTACACATGGCATCCAAAGATCAAACCATGTTGCTAGTCATGACATTGCTGATACATGTCATTGACCTTTGACTTTGGCAGGTCTATGGGTTCTTTAATAGCTTTCACCAGTGTTTTAATGGATCAATAGAAAGTAAAATTAAAACATGAAAAAAGTGCAAGTGTTGCTTAAAAATCTTCATGGACAGCCTCTACCATATAATACAAATGTCTCCCGATTACCCTTTCTGTATATGCAAGGAGCATGGGTGTTAAAGATAAATATGTGATAAATATGAGTAGACGTTACCAATGTGAGGCTATTCATGCACATAACCCATGCTAAGCTTTAAGAGTGGGTAAATTGATTTTATTCAATTCATAATTTATATGCACATGAAGGATATTATTTGATCCCACAAAAAGACGTATATCATCAATAAAGACACAAAGAATACTAATATAATGTAAGTTTATCATAGAAAACAATCGTCACTAATATAACACAAATTTTCTATTTACTTATAAAATAAGGAGGGTTGTCTTAAAAACCTTAAAATTACATAGACAACTGAAATTTACTCAAAACATTATAGTGGCTAAAATAAAATTATAGAAAAACATTGGTACACATGCCCCACACACACATCCAAAAAATTTAAAGTACACATACATATATAAATATGTGTGTGTGTATATATTGATACATACATATACACACACAAATATACATACACATATATACATATATGTGTGTGTCTATATATGCATATATGTGTGTATGTGTGTGTA